>CM062804.1:1613689467-1614208839 GCA_031772625.1 Pinus tabuliformis
GTGCAATCCTGAAGCCCAACAAGCTATCAAAAAGGATTGCGCAATTTCTTGAGGGAAGGCTGGTTGCCCTCCAGAAATGTGTAATTTTCAAGGGGAAGATGCCCAACCTACAGCTGGACCAAGTCTGGGTGAACAACATGTGAGGAGAATGGATCAAGTTGTGACTGAAAGGCTGCCTTTATGAAAGAAAGACATTGAAGCCTGTGAACTTGACGAAGCAAGGCAAGCTACTATGAAGGTTGGAAGCAAGGCTCCAAAACGAGGCTAAGGAAAAATTTTGGAGGGTGGTTGTAGCCGCTACAATACTTGGTGACACACTAGTATAACTCCAGCTCTCTCAATGGACCTTGTTCGTGAAAAGCAAGTCTAACACCTTCAGAATTATTGTTTAGTTTTCAGCTCATCTTGGTTTCACACTAACTTGATTGTAAGATGTAGCATCTGCCAAACCCTTGGTCGATTGACACACATTCCAAGCCTAGGAAACATAGTTTTTTTTATTGTGGTCGATGTGTATATAGGTGCACAAGAAATATAATCGTCAGAATCTTAGTTTCATCTCTGGTGTTTCTCCACTGCCAACGGGCCTGTACAACACCCCAGTGGAGTCACATAGGAACACAATCATAGCTCCACTGCCAGTGAGCCTAGTTAGTACCCCGACGAAGAAGTAATTAATTGTATCTCTGACATGCCTGTTAAGGTTTTCCCACTTACCTTACTCTACTTGACTGAGATGACAAGGGTTAACCCATAAACAAGCGACTAGAGAAGGTGACACTAGTTAGTGCACAAGTGTTGTGTTTACACCAAGGTTCACTTCAAACAGTACATATTTTCCTTCAACATATCATGGACTAAAACTAACAAGATCATCATACAAAAGCAAGATGATAGATAGCTAAGTAGTGATAGTTGTACAAGCCCTCTTGTAATTTACCCAGCTTGCTTCAAGAGTCATACATCGTTTCATGCAAAACTAACCTATGAACGAAACAAGTGAATGAACTAACAATAAACAAAGAAAAGCAAGACCAGAAGAAAAAATGAAAGCGAAGCAAGTAAACGAACAAAAAATAAAACAAACAAACAAACAAAGCACGTAAGCAAATGAGCATGCAAGCAAACAACTGAAAGAAAACACTACTCCTACTCCTACACTAATGATACATGGGCTTGATCACATGAAGTAATACATCCAATGCAGCCATCAGCACATTGGTAGACCCATGTTGGTGAAGGCTTCGTCCGCGAGCAACCCAGTTATGTGAACCAGTAATCAAGAAAGATATAAAAATGAAGACATCCACACTTCTTGTTTCAAATTTCCCACATGACATAAGTGAGTGCAAGTGCATGACGAGAAGTCTGTGGACATATCATGGTGCTAGGTGACACTACCTGCAACTTTGAAGCACAAGCACACTCTTGACTATGACATGCAAGCAAACAAAATAAACAAAGATAACTTGCATCGTGCACGAGTGCTTGCAATGTAAGACTCCTCCAATGCATAAGAAATGTGATCATGTATTTCGAGCGCAGGAAGTACAATCTGAGTGTTAGATTGATCTTCAGTGCATACAGATGAGTGATGAGGAGCCTTGAGTGTTTGAAAAATTTCCTAATCGGAAGCAAAACCAACCTTAGGACAGCGAGGGACTGACATAACCATCAGCTCGGGCTGAAGTGCCTTGACAGTCTGTGGGGTTTTGACTTCGTTGACAGATGGATCTTCATAAACTAGTGGCTTAGACGGATTAACACCGAGTGAATCAACATCGTGCTCAGATGATGAGGTGAAGAGATCACGAAAACCAAGATCAGGAAATTCAGGATGTTGGTCGGCATCCTCATGGTTTGACAAATCACACAGAGGGGTAGATGAGGACGAAGGACATTTACCCTCTACATTTCTGAAAAAAACAGATGAAATATCAAGTGGATTTCCAATGAATGATTGGTGATCTCCATTGTTGGATGATGGGATAACATATGGTGTGTCCTACATGTTAGTGTCAGTCTTTCCAGCCTTCCTCCAGTGATCAAATATGCTCTTACAAAGTGGTCTCAGAGTTTCAAAGTCAAATTTTGTCATTTCAAAGAGTTTTCAAGCAAAATTTGGTCACTAGGCATTAGGTCTAGGGTTTGCTTTAACTCCTTCTAAATTTGTCCAAATGGTGGTCCATGTCATCATTCAGCTGAGTCTATCATCATTCATAGGGTTTTCATTATCATGTCAGTGTCTAATGAGTCATTTTACACCTTGTTCATGCTTCAGTTGTGCCTAGGCAAGGTTCATTTCCCTCTCCTAGGGTTTTGAAGGAAATTTCTCTTGGACGGTCGAATCATTGGCAAAACTTGTATCCAGATGTTCATACACATTCCCCTATCCTTAAAATACCCTATCAAATCCTTCCCATCCCTTAGATTCCCCAAATTCCTCATTTTCGCACAAACCCTAGTTTCTAGCTACAACCTGGCAATTTTCTACGTTGGGCCTGTGTTTTGCCCTTTTGGACCCCTTCCCCTCGCTCAATCTCTGAGATTCCACTTTCCCCTGCTTCCTAACATCCCTCCCTACTTCCAAAAATTTCCCCAAGAATTTAGAAGCCCCCTATCCCCTTCATTTTGCTTCATTTGGACAAAATTCCTTGTTTCACACATCGGGATAAGTTTCACTCAAAAGCTGTTTCAGAGCAATACAAGATGAATTTTGGAAAAATGAGAGAGGTTTTTGTTTAAAACATGCCAAGGAAGAAAAACCTCCTTCACTTTTTACACAGGTGTCATGGTTTGAGAGAAATGTCAAGAATTCCGTTGCATCAGGAGAATCAAAGACACCTCTGAAGTGACCTTGGGAAAATCAAGTTTTCTCCTAGATTGGTTAGCCAAATGATCTTCTTGATAGGTAAAATGATAACTAGACACAAATATATTTCCAATGAACTATCATGAGCTCAATTTTGGGTTGAGGAAGGCATTCAAAAGTTGACTGCAACAGCACTCTTCCTTGAGGCAGCCTCATTTGGCACTTTTTGACCAGTCTTGGGAGATTTCATTTTTTATAGGTCAAATAAACTCAAACTTGAAAAATTCCAGTTGGGTTGGAAATCAGACTCAAATACCTTTCCAACGAGCTATCCTGAACCCGATTCTGACACCGGGAAGGCCTCCAAAAGCCTCCTGCAAAAGCGCGTGACCCGTCAGGGCACCTCCAGCAGTGTAAAAATTACACTGGCGCGACCCTTTGAGGGCGCGCGACCCGTTGGGGATTTCTCCACAGAAATTTGCCAGTGAGCTGCCAAGGAACCACAAGTTGCTAAATTTTGCAAGGTAGGCCCTCAATCATGAAAAATTATTGCTTGCTTCAGTTCAAAAAGATCATGATTGTATTTTTAAAGGTCTTCATTTGCAAGTAAAAGTCTCCATTGTGCTTTTGGGCTTGAAGTTGTCAAAATTGCTAGGGTTTATTATGTTGTTTTGAGGTATCCCTTTTCTTTCCTATTTTCCACCTCCCATTACATATTCCTTATCGTTTTATTTAAATTTCCCTTCCAAATTTGCTAAGAGCCTTAAACCCTACCCCTCTTCCTATATTCCTGAGACTAGACATGTCAGCTCTTCTCCATTGGTCACTTATCAGAGAGGCCACAGGGCCTTATTTGCAGCAGCTCGGCGAGTGTTATCTCCACATCAGGTGGAAGGGGCCTTTCTTTCTTCACCAGCACAGGTACCAGGGAGGGGCAAGCAGCCCATGATTGATGAGGGGCCATCAGGAGTTCCAGATATTGAGCTTGTTGATCTTGAGGCCAGTTCTCCTAGCCGAGAGGCAAAGGAGATCATTCAGCATCTCAGAGCTGAAAATGATGCCTTGCAGAGGAGATTAGAGGGTGCACAATGGACCATCACATACCTGGAGCAGCGCAACAAACAGTTGGAAGATGAGAAAGCACTTGATGAGCTGTGGAGGATTCGTAGTGACCGAATCTTGAACCGAAGAAGACCCGGTGATCCATTGCCCGCTGACCGAGAGTCCATGCTCATCTGGGTAAATGCACACTTGGAGAGGCTGTTGGATAAGGCCAACCAAGAGAAGAAATTGCTGAGGAACATGAACCATTATTGGGCAAGAATGCATGTGTGCAAGGCAATGATGAAAATGTTTCAAAGGCGGTTGACCGAGGCACTAAAACGGAGAAAGAGGCCCAATCCCCTCCGTATCTTGGCTGAGGCTTCACTCAAGGATCAAGGAACTAAATACCCTAGCCACAGCACAAATCCCAAGAAATTTTGAGAATTTTGGGTGAATTTTGGCATTTTCAGGCCATTTGCAGGTTTTTCCCATTAACGGGTCTCACCCCCCGCGCGACCCTTCATCATGGAAACTCCATTTGACAAAAACTCAGCATTTCCAGATTTTTTATGCAAAGTTACACATGCTCATGGATGGACTTGAGATTTGGTGAAGTTTTGGGCCTCCAGAAAGTCAAAAAACTAGTAAAAAATGACTTTCTGCCACTTTTTTGAATTGCAGAAAGCAGTCTTGGGAGATTTGATTTTTGACAAGGCAAATGAACTCCAAATTCAAAAATTCTAGTTGGTTTGGAAAGTAGCTGCACAGACCTTTCCAACAAGCCTACTCTTGCCTGATTTGGATACCTGCAACTGCCCCAAAAGCGGCTCCAAAGGCGCGCGACCCGTCAGGCAGGGGCGCGCGACCCGTTAGGCAGATTTTTCCAAAATGCACTGTACAGCTCAGAAAAGCGCAATTTGACTCAGTTTGACTTTTTGGGGTGAATTATGATTCTCTTTGATGTAATTATTTTACTTTAAAGACACTTTTACTCTTATGTAACACTTCTAGAAGATTCATTCATGAAAATGGTAAAAATTAAATGAATGAATTGGTTTCCTAGCTTATAAAGGCAAGTTGTTTTGACTGCCTAGTTTGTAGTGCTTAGTTTAGAAGTGGTTGAAACAACTCCTAGGATAGTGAGCTCGACCCATGGGGGCAGGGAAAGAGGTTAGATGATCTATATAATGAACTTTCTTGCTCATTTTCATGGTTGGACTCTTGAGGGATAAGCTTTCATTGTATTATTCATTGTATCTCTGCAATTTTTGGCTAAGGAAGACCACGGTTTTGCAGTCCTCTTTGGGATTCTTGTGGACTCATGTGTTGATGGTGTGTTTCTCAATGTACTTGTAAGCTTGTTATGTGATTCATTTCCTTTCTTTTACTTCTGCACATTAAACAAATGAAGTGTTAAAGTAAGAATCCATGCCTGCCATGCTCTGCTTTTAAGTTTGTTTAATTTCAATGTTTTCTACTGTTTAAAGAGAATTCAAAGTTATTGTTTGCTCTCTTTAGCTCTTCATCTTTCATTCTTGACCATCCACCTCAGTTAAAGGCATCAATACTGTCTCCTACCTCGCCCCAAAGAACCCCCTGCAGAAACTGTGTCCAATCCCCGCACCCAAAATTGCCCTCTCCTCAATTTTTCACCAAAAACCCAAAAAACCCCAAATCAAACTCTTTGATCAGTTTACTAGCCTAATATCAGTGTTACCTTATTGGTCATCTCATCTATTGAAGATTTCACGAGATAGACCGAAGAGAGCCTTCTCCTGCCCCGTAGGGCTAGATACGAGGCGAAATGGTTTGATGTTGCCTTGAGGTTTACCTTTCTCAGCCTGAGGTGAAATTTCAAGCGTTAACATATTGGCGACCATACTGGGGAGAACAAACTTGTTTGTGGGTTGATGTGTTTGTTTCATAAGTCTTAGACGGAGCCTGAAGATACGCTAGGTAGCCTTCGAAAACGCTCTTGCTTTGCATCAGCGCAAGTAGATAAACGCTGCTTCAGTCAATCTCCGTGAGCTTGTGAATACAGCACTTCATTTGCATTTTACCCCAGTACATGTATCAAGTTCAGATCTGATTGTTGATAGTGGACAACGATCAGACACTTGAAAGGCTGAAATCATTCACTGGCGACTCCTTCACTGAAAACTCCAAAGATCAATGTTTCATGGTGACTTCACTGTAGAGAGATCAGTAGCTTTGAGCTTTTCAAGATGGACCGGATTGCAAGAAGATATGCTCCCTTGAGCCGAGATCACATCCCTGGTTTTCCAAATAAAATTCCAAAGGTAGATTGGTCAAGGAATCTGCCTACATTTAATGATGATGGTAAGAAGGATGCTGCTTTACACCTAGTTAGATTTCATATGCATATTCGCAAGTTGAAGGTGGATTTTCCTGAAGATTGCTTGATGAAGATATTCTTGGCCACTCTGGAAGGTAGAGCCCAATCATGGTATGAAAGTTTGCCGCCTGCTTGTATTTACTGTTTAAAGGATTTTCATGCCTTGTTCATTGAAAGATATCAAGCATCTTATCCATCATTAAATTTAGTTCAAGACTGTTGCAAACATGCTTCTACTTTTATTGAAAGCCTTGAGAAATATTATGAAGACGATAATTTTATGGACGTTGAGATTATGGAGGCTCTGTATGAGAATCCATTTCAGCAGCATGAAGAAAACTTAGAGAATTCCCATCAAGATGATCAGGACATTTTGCAGCAGAATCAAGATCAGCAGGCTGAAGATGGTCATATAGTGGAAGATGATGAAAGAGAAGAGCTTGTTTCAGATTTGCCCACAGAAGAAGATCAGATTGCAGAATGTGATAATGTTAGGACAACTACTTCAAACTACATTCAGATTGTGATGACCAAGAATACCTTGTGCCGAATCCTATAAAGAAAAACTTGGCTGTTGAGATCATTTGGCATGAAGAAAACAAAGTTACAAATCTAAGTGCTCCCATTTCATCAGAACAGAGTTTTCATGAGGATGTCATTCAGTCAGCTCATGAACAGCAAGGTGAGATCTTTGCTCAAGCAAGTGAAAAAGTTTCTTTGAGTGAATTTGTGGCAGACGATGTAAATGATAATACTGTGCTTGATAATATTGAAGAATGTAATAAGGAATTTGATAATTTGGTTGTGATATCATATGAAGATGACCTACAGCACATTCACACCATAGAAGAACAAAACATTCAGGATTTCCATTCAGATTCCTCTTCATATGTTTCATGTGTTGAAATGCTTTTCCAAGAAGAGATCTGCCCATCCATTTGTTCAGAGTTTTTTGAAGCCCATGAGCATACTTTTACCAAAGCACATGATGAAGGCAGATCAGAATTTGAAGCAAAAGACACCTTGTTCTTTCAGCAGGAGGTGGCAGTGGCAAATCTTCATGCTTTTCACGATCCTCTAGCAAGTTTGTTGCAGCCAGCAGTGATAGTGTTTATTGCAGTGTTCAGTGATGAAGGAGATCATGGTCAGCTATGTTTTTGGATGCTCAGTTATAGGTTTGTACTGTTGACCCGAAGATCTGATAAGAAGAATCAATCAAGAAGGCATCTGCTTAATTGGTTGCATTGGCATTTTGATATAGTTTGATGTATATTGTCTTGTAAGAAACACAGGTGGTTGTCATCATGATTTTACATCTTGATGGACTGCTGCCCTTCCATAAGCTTTGTAAGTTCTTGTTTTAGTTAAGTCAGTCATGAGTCATTAGTGTTTGGTCTATTGAGTGAGTTTTTTCAAGTTATTTCAATTTGTCATTGTGACGGCTTGAGTCAAGTTTCAGTCAATAAATGAGTCAAAGTCTTGTATTGTTTGTCAAATAATGACTCCATTGCCCAATGGTTGGAAAACACTGGTCTGCTCTCCCAGAGGTCTGCGGTTCTTGGCACCTCCAAGGAGCTACCATCCCCATTGGAGCCAATGTTAGTGTCAGTCTTTCCAGCCTTCCTCCAGTGATCAAATATGCTCTTACAAAGTGGTCTCAGAGTTTCCAAGTCAAATTTTGTCATTTCAAAGAGTTTTCCAGCAAAATTTGGTCACTAGGCATTAGGTCTAGGGTTTGCTTTAACTCCTTCTAAAGTTGTCCAAATGGCGGTCCATGTCATCATTCAGCTGATTCTATCATCATTCATAGGGTTTTCATTATCATGTCAGTGTCTAATGAGTCATTTTACACCTTGTTCATGCTTCAGTTGTGCCTAGGCAAGGTTCATTTCCCTCTCCTAGGGTTTTGAAGGCAATTTCTCTTGGACGGTCGAATCATTGGAAAAACTTGTATCCAGATGTTCATACACCTTCCCCTATCCTTAAAATACCCTATCAAATGCTTACCATCCCTTAGATCCCCAAAATTCCTCATTTTTGCACAAACCCTAGTTTCTAGCTACAACCTGGCAATTTTCTAGGTTGGGCCTGTGTTTTGCCCTTTTGGACCCCTTCCCCTCGCTCAATCTCCGAGATTCCACTTTCCCCTGCTTCCTAATGTCCCTCCCTACTTCCAAATATTTCCCCAAGAATTTAGAAGCCCCCTATCGCCTTCATTTCGCTTCATTTTGACAAAATTCCTTGTTTCACACATCGGGATAAGTTTCACTCAAAAGCTGTTTCAGAGCAATCAAAGATGAATTTTGGGAAAATGAGAGAGTTTTTTGTTTAAGACATGCAAAGGAAGAAAAAACTCCTTCACGTTTTACACATGTGTCATGGTTTGAGAGAAATGTCAAGAATTCCGTTGCCTCGGGAGAATCAAAGACACCTCTGAAGTGACCTTGGGAAAATCAAGTTTTCTCCTAGCTCGGTTGGCCAAATGATTTTCCTGATTGGTAAAATGATAACTAGACACAAAGATATTTCCAATGAGCTATCATGAGATCAATTTGGGGTTGAGGAAGGCATTCAAAAGTTCACTGCAACAGCACTCTTCCTTGAGGCAGCCTCATTTGGCACTTTTTGACCAGTCTTGGGAGATTTGAGTTTTGACAGGTCAAATCAATTCCAAATTGAAAAATTAAAGTTGGGTTGGAAATTATACTCAAAGACCTTTCCAACGAGCTATTCTGCACCTGATTCTGACACCGGGAAGGCCTCCAAAAGCCTCCTGCAAAAGCGCGCGACCCGTCAGGGCACCTCCAGCAGTGTAAAAATTACACTGGCGCGACCCGTTGAGGGCGTGCGACCTATTGGGGATTTCTCCAAAGAAATTTTCCAGTGAGCTGCCAAGGAACCACAAGTTTCTAAATTTTTCAAGGTAGGCCCTCAATCATGAAAAATTATTGCTTGCTTCAGTTCAAAAAGATCATGATTGTATTTTTAAAGGTCTTCATTTGCAAGTAAAAGTCTCCATTGTGCTTTTGGGCTTGAAGTTGTCAAAATTGCTAGGGTTTATTATGTTGTTTTGAGGTATCCCTTTTCTTTCCTATTGTCCACCTCCCATTACATATTCCTTATCGTTTTATTTAAATTTCCCTTCCAAATTTGCTAAGAGCCTTAAACCCTACCCCTCTTCCTATATTCCTGAGACTAGACATGTCAGCTCTTCTCCATTGGTCACTTATCAGAGAGGCCACATGGCCTTATTTGCAGCAGCTCGGCGAGTGTTATCTCCACATCAGGTGGAAGGGGCCTCGCTTTCTTCACCAGCACAGGTACCAGGGAGGGTCAAGCAGCCCATGATTGATGAGGGGCCATCAGGAGTTCCAGATATTGAGCTTGTTGATCTTGAGGCCAGTTCTCCTAGCCGAGAGGCAAAGGAGATCATTTAGCATCTCAGAGCTTAAAATGATGCCTTGCAGAGGAGATTAGAGGGTGCACAATGGACCATCACATACCTGGAGCAGCGCAACAAACAGTTGGAAGATGAGCAAGCACTTGATGAGCTGTGGAGGATTCGTAGTGACCGAATCTTGAACCGAAGAAGACCTGGTGATCCATTGCCCGCTGACCGAGATAACATGCTCATCTGGGTAAATGCACACTTGGAGAGGCTGTTGGATAAGGCCAACCAAGAGAAGAAATTGCTGAGGAACATGAAGAACCATTATTGGGCAAGAATGCATGTGTGCAAGGCAATGATGAAAATGTTTCAAAGGCGGTTGACCGAGGCACTAAAACGGAGAAAGAGGCCCAATCCCCTCCGTATCTTGGCTGAGGCTTCACTCAAGGATCAAGGAACTAAATACCCTAGCCACAACACAAATCCCAAGAAATTTTGAGAATTTTGGGTGAATTTTGGCATTTTCAGGCCATTTGCAGGTTTTTCCCATTAACGGGTCTCACCCCCCGCGCGACCCTTCATCATGGCAACTCCATTTGCCAAAAACTCAGCATTTCCAGATTTTTTATGCAAAGTTACACATGCTCATGGATGGACTTGAGATTTGGTGAAGTTTTGGGCCTCCAGAAAGTCAAAAAACTAGTAAAAAATGACTTTCTGCCACTTTTTTGAATTGCAGAAAGCAGTCTTGGGAGATTTGATTTTTGACAAGGCAAATGAACTCCAAATTCAAAAATTCCAGTTGGTTTGGAAAGTAGCCGCACAGACCTTTCCAACAAGCCTACTCTTGCCCGATTTGGATACCTGCAACTGCACCAAAAGCGGCTCCAAAGGCGCGCGACCCGTCAGGCAGGGGCGTGCGACCCGTTAGGCAGATTTTTCCAAAATGCATTGTACAGTTCAGAAAAGCGCAATTTGACTCAGTTTGACTTTTTGGGGTGAATTATGATTCTCTTTGATGTAATTATTTTACTTTAAAGACACTTTTACTCTTATGTAACACTTCTATAAGATTCATTCATGAAAAGGGTAAAAATTAAATGAATGAATTGGTTTCCTAGCTTATAAAGGCAAGTTGTTTTGACTACCTAGTTTGTAGTGCTTAGTTTAGAAGTGGTTGAAACAACTCCTAGGATAGTGAGCTCGACCCATGGGGGTAGGGAAAGAGGTTAGATGATCTATATAATGAACTTTCTTGCTCATTTTCATGGTTGGACTCTTGAGGGATAAGCTTTCATTGTATTATTCACTGTATCTCTGCAATTTTTGGCTAAGGAAGACCACGGTTTTGCAGTCCTCTTTGGGATTCTTGTGGACTCATGTGTTGATGGTGTGTTTCTCAATGTACTTGTAAGCTTTTTATGTGATTCATTTCCTTTCTTTTACTTCTGCACATTAAACAAATGAAGTGTTAAAGTAAGAATCCATGCCTGCCATGCTCTGCTTTTAAGTTTGTTTAATTTCAATGTTTTCTACTGTCTAAAGAGAATTCAAAGTTATTGTTTGCTCTCTTTAGCTCTTCATCTTTCATTCCTGACCATCCACCTCAGTTAAAGCCATCAATACTGTCTCCTACCTCGCCCCAAAGAACCCCCTGCAGAAACTGTGTCCAATCCCCGCACCCAAAATTGCCCTCTCCTCAATTTTTCACCAAAAACCCAAAAAACCCCAAATCAAACTCTTTGATCAGTTTACTAGCCTAATATCAGTGTTACCTTATTGGTCATCTCATCTATTGAAGATTTCACGAGATAGACCGAAGAGAGCCTTCTCCTGCCCCGTAGGGCTAGCTACGAGGCGAAATGGTTTGATGTTGCCTTGAGGTTTACCTTTCTCAGCCTGAGGTGAAATTTCAAGCGTTAACATATTGGCGACCATACTGGGGAGAAAAAACTTGTTTGTGGGTTGATGTGTTTGTTTCATAAGTCTTAGACGGAGCCTGAAGATACGCCAGGTAGCCTTCGAAAACGCTCTTGCTTTGCATCAGCGCAAGTAGATAAACGCTGCTTCAGTCAATCTCCGTGAGCTTGTGAATACAGCACTTCATTTGCATTTTACCCCAGTACATGTATCAAGTTCAGATCTGATTGTTGATAGTGGACAACGATCAGACACTTGAAAGGCTGAAATCATTCACTAGCGACTCCTTCACTGAAAACTCCAAAGATCAATGTTTCATGGTGACTTCACTGTAGAGAGATCAGTAGCTTTGAGCTTTTCAAGATGGACCGGATTGCAAGAAGATATGCTCCCTTGAGCCGAGATCACATCCCTGGTTTTCTAAATAAAATTCCAAAGGTAGATTGGTCAAGGAATCTACCTACATTTAATGATGATGGTAAGAAGGATGCTGCTTTACACCTAGTTAGATTTCATATGCATATTCGCAAGTTGAAGGTGGATTTTCCTGAAGATTGCTTGATGAAGATATTCTTGGCCACTCTGGAAGGTAGAGCCCAATCATGGTATGAAAGTTTGCCGCCTGCTTGTATTTACTGTTTAAAGGATTTTCATGCCTTGTTCATTGAAAGATATCAAGCATCTTATCCATCATTAAATTTAGTTCAAGACTGTTGCAAACATGCTTCTACTTTTATTGAAAGCCTTGAGAAATATTATGAAGACGATAATTTTATGGACGTTGAGATTATGGAGGCTCTGTATGAGAATCCATTTCAGCAGCATGAAGAAAACTTAGAGAATTCCCATCAAGATGATCAGGACATTTTGCAGCAGAATCAAGATCAGCAGGCTGAAGATGGTCATATAGTGGAAGATGATGAAAGAGAAGAGCTTGTTTCAGATTTGCCCACAGAAGAAGATCAGATTGCAGAATGTGATAATGTTAGGACAACTACTTCAGAACTACATTCAGATTGTGATGACCAAGAATACCTTGTGCCGAATCCTATAAAGAAAAACTTGGCTGTTGAGATCATTTGGCATGAAGAAAACAAAGTTACAAATCTAAGTGCTCCCATTTCATCAGAACAGAGTTTTCATGAGGAGGTCATTCAGTCAGCTCATGAACAACAAGGTGAGATCTTTGCTCAAGCAAGTGAAAAAGTTTTTTTGAGTGAATTTGTGGCAGACGATGTAAATGATAATACTGTGCTTGATAATATTGAAGAATGTAATAAGGAATTTGATAATTTGGTTGTGATATCATATGAAGATGACCTACAGCACATTCACACCATAGAAGAACAAAACATTCAGGATTTCCATTCAGATTCCTCTTCATATGTTTCATGTGTTGAAATGCTTTTCCAAGAAGAGATCTGCCCATCCATTTGTTCAGAGTTTTTTGAAGCCCATGAGCATACTTTTACCGAAGCACATGATGAAGGCAGATCAGAATTTGAAGCAAAAGACACCTTGTTCTTTCAGCAGGAGATGGCAGTGGCAAATCTTCATGCTTTTCACGATCCTCTAGCAAGTTTGTTGCAGCCAGCAGTGATAGTGTTTATTGCAGTGTTCAGTGATGAAGGAGATCATGGTCAGCTATGGTTTTGGATGCTCAGTTATAGGTTTGTACTGTTGACCCGAAGATCTGATAAGAAGAATCAATCAAGAAGGCATCTGCTTAATTGGTTGCATTGGCATTTTGATATAGTTTGATGTATATTGTCTTGTAAGAAACACAGGTGGTTGTCATCATGATTTTACATCTTGATGGACTGCTGCCCTTCCATAAGCTTTGTAAGTTCTTGTTTTAGTTAAGTCAGTCATGAGTCATTAGTGTTTGGTCTATTGAGTGAGTTTTTTCAAGTTATTTCAATTTGTCATTGTGACGGCTTGAGTCAGGTTTCAGTCAATAAATGATTCAAAGTCTTGTATTGTTTGTCAAATAATGACTCCATTGCCCAATGGTTGGAAAACACTGGTCTGCTCTCCCAGAGGTCTGCGGTTCTTGGCACCTCCAAGGAGCTACCATCCCCATTGGAGCCAATGTTAGTGTCAGTCTTTCCAGCCTTCCTCCAGTGATCAAATATGCTCTTACAAAGTGGTCTCAGAGTTTCCAAGTCAAATTTTGTCATTTCAAAGAGTTTTCAAGCAAAATTTGGTCACTAGGCATTAGGTCTAGGGTTTGCTTTAACTCCTTCTAAAGTTGTCCAAATGGCGGTCCATGTCATCATTCAGCTGATTCTATCATCATTCATAGGGTTTTCATTATCATGTCAGTGTCTAATGCGTCATTTTACACCTTGTTCATGCTTCAGTTGTGCCTAGGCAAGGTTCATTTCCCTCTCCTAGGGTTTTGAAGGCAATTTCTCTTGGACGGTCGAATCATTGGAAAAACTTGTATCCAGATGTTCATACACCTTCCCCTATCCTTAAAATACCCTATCAAATGCTTACCATCCCTTAGATCCCCCAAATTCCTCATTTTTGCACAAACCCTAGTTTCTAGCTACAACCTGGCAATTTTCTAGGTTGGGCCTGTGTTTTGCCCTTTTGGACCCCTTCCCCTCGCTCAATCTCTGAGATTCCACTTTCCCCTACTTCCTAACGTCCCTCCCTACTTCCAAAAATTTCCCCAAGAATTTAGAAGCCCCCTATCCCCTTCATTTCGCTTCATTTTGACAAAATTCCTTGTTTCACACATCGGGATAAGTTTCACTCAAAAGCTGTTTCAGAGCAATCAAAGATGAATTTTGGAAAAATGAGAGAGTTTTTTGTTTAAAACATGCAAAGGAAGGAAAAACTCCTTCACGTTTTACACATGTGTCATGTTTTGAGAGAAATGTCAAGAATTCCGTTGCCTCGGGAGAATCAAAGACACCTCTGAAGTGACCTTGGGAAAATCAAGTTTTCTCCTAGCTCGGTTGGCCAAATGATTTTCCTGATTGGTAAAATGATAACTAGACACAAAGATATTTCCAATGAGATATCATGAGATCAATTTGGGGTTGAGGAAGGCATTCAAAAGTTGACTGCAACAACACTCTTCCTTGAGGCAGGCTCATTTGGCACTTTTTGACCAGTCTTGGGAAATTTGAGTTTTGACAGGTCAAATCAACTCCAAATTGAAAAATTAAAGTTGGGTTAGAAATTATACTCAAAGAACTTTCCCACGAGCTATCCTGCACCTGATTCTGACACCAGGAAGGCCTCCAAAAGCCTCCTGCAAAAGCGCGCGACCCATCAGGGCACCTCCAGCAGTGTAAAAATTACACTGGCGCGACCCGTTGAGGGCATGCGACCTGTTGGGGATTTCTCCAAAGAAATTTGCCAGTGAGATGCCAAGGAACCACAAGTTGCTAAATTTTGCAAGGTAGGCCCTCAATCATGAAAAATTATTGCTTGCTTCAGTTCAAAAAGATCATGATTGTATTTTTAAAGGTCTTCATTTGCAAGTAAAAGTCTCCATTGTGCTTTTGGGCTTGAAGTTGTCAAAATTGCTAGGGTTTATTATGTTGTTTTGAGGTATCCCTTTTCTTTCCTATTGTCCACCTCCCATTACATATTCCTTATCGTTTTATTTAAATTTCCCTTCCAAATTTGCTAAGAGCCTTAAACCCTACCCCTCTTCCTATATTCCTGAGACTAGACATGTCAGCTCTTCTCCATTGGTCACTTATCAGAGAGGCCACAGGGCTTTATTTGCAGCAGCTCGGTGAGTGTTATCTCCACATCAGGTGGAAGGGGCCTTGCTTTCTTCACCAGCACAGGTACCAGGGAGGGGCAAGCAGCCCATGATTGATGAGGGGCCATCAGGAGTTCCAGATATTGAGCTTGTTGATCTTGAGGCCAGTTCTCCTAGCCGAGAGGCAAAGGAGATCATTCAGCATCTCAGAGCTGAAAATGATGCCTTGCAGAGGAGATTAGAGGGTGCACAATGGACCATCACATACCTGGAGCAGCGCAACAAACAATTGGAAGATGAGCAAGCACTTGATGAGCTGTGGAGGATTCCTAGTGACCGAATCTTGAACCGAAGAAGACCCGGTGATCCATTGCCCGCTGACCGAGAGTCCATGCTCATCTGGGTAAATGCGCACTTGGAGAGACTGTTGGCTAAAGCCAACCAAGAGAAGAAATTGCTGAGGAACATGAAGAACCATTATTGGGCAAGAATGCATGTGTGCAAGGCAATGATGAAAATGTTTCAAAGGCGGTTGACCGAGGCGCTAAAACGGAGAAAGAGGCCCAATCCCCTCCGTATCTTGGCTGAGGCTTCACTCAAGGATCAAGGCACTAAATAGCCTAGCCACATCACAAATCCCAAGAAATTTTGAGAATTTTGGGTGAATTTTGGCATTTTCAGGCAATTTGCAGGTTTTTCCCATTAACGGGTCTCACCCCCCGCGCGACCCTTCATCATGGCAACTCCATTTGACAAAAAATCAGCATTTCCAGATTTTTTATGCAAAGTTACACATGCTCATGGATGGACTTGAGATTTGGTGAAGTTTTGGGCCTCCAGAAAGTCAAAAAACTAGTAAAAAATGACTTTCTGCCACTTTTTTGAATTGCAGAAAGCAGTCTTGGGAGATTTGATTTTTGACAGGGAAAATGAACTCCAAATTCAAAAA
Source organism: Pinus tabuliformis (assembly GCA_031772625.1). Taxonomy (NCBI): domain Eukaryota; kingdom Viridiplantae; phylum Streptophyta; class Pinopsida; order Pinales; family Pinaceae; genus Pinus; species Pinus tabuliformis. The sequence goes on from CM062804.1 coordinate 1,613,705,667, forward strand.
TTCTAGTTGGGTTGGAAAGTAGACTCACAGACCTTTCCAACAAGCCTACTCTTTCCCAATTTCGATACCTGCAACTGCCCCAAAAGCGGCTCCAAAGGCGTGCGATCCGTCAGGCAGGGGCACGCGACCCGTCAGGCAGATTTTTCCAAAATGAACTGTACAGCTCAGAAAAGTGCAATTTGACTCAGTTTGACTTTTTGGAGTGAATTATGATTCTCTTTGATGTAATTATTATACTTTAAAGACACTTTTACTCTTATGTAACACTTCTAGAAGATTGATTCATGAAAAGGGTAAAAATTAAATGAATGAATTAGTTTCCTAGCTTATAGAGGCAAGTTGTTTTGACTGCCTAGTTTGTTGTGCTTAGTTTAGAAGTGGTTGAAACAACTCCTAGGATAGTGAGCTCGACCCATGGAGGCAGGGAAAGAGGTTAGATGATCTATATAATGTACTTTCTTGCTCATTTTCATGGTTGGACTCTTGAGGGATAAGCTTTCATTGTATTATTCACTGTATCTCTGCAATTTTTGGCTAAGGAAGACCACGGTTTTGCAGTCCTCTTTGGGATTCTTGTGGACTCATGTGTTGATGGTGTGTTTCTCAATGTACTTGTAAGCTTGTTATGTGATTCATTTCCTTTCTTTTACTTCTGCACTTTAAACAAATGAAGTGTTAAAGTAAGAATTCATGCCTGCCATGCTCTGCTTTTAAGTTTGTTTAATTTCAATGTTTTCTACTGTCTAAAGAGAATTCAAAGTTATTGTTTGCTCTCTTTAGCTCTTCATCTTTCATTCCTGACCATCCACCTCAGTTAAAGGCATCAATATTGTCCCCTACCTCGCCCCAAAGAACCCCCTGCAGAAACTGTGTCCAATCCCCGCACCCAAAATTGCCCTCTCCTCAATTTTTCACCAAAAACCCAAAAACCCCAAATCAAACTCTTTGATCAGTTTAATAGCCTAATATCAGTGTTACCTTATTGGTCATCTCATCTATTGAAGATTTCACGAGATAGACCAGAGAGAGCCTTCTCCTGCCCCGTAGGGCTAGCTACGAGGCGAAATGGTTTGATGTTGCCTTGAGGTTTACCTTTCTCAGCCTGAGGTGAAATTTCAAGCGTTAACATATTGGCGACCATACTGGGGAGAACAAACTTGTTTGTGGGTTGATGTGTTTGTTTCATAAGTCTTAGACGGAGCCTGAAGATACGCCAGGTAGCCTTCGAAAACGCTCTTGCTTTGCATCAGCGCAAGTAGATAAACGCTGCTTCAGTCAATCTCCGTGAGCTTGTGAATACAGCACTTCATTTGCATTTTACCCCAGTACATGTATCAAGTTCAGATCTGATTGTTGATAGTGGACAACGATCAGACACTTGAAAGGCTGAAATCATTCACTGGCGATTCCTTCACTGAAAACTCCAAAGATCAATGTTTCATGGTGACTTCACTGTAGAGAGATCAGTAGCTTTGAGCTTTTCAAGATGGACCGGATTGCAAGAAGATATGCTCCCTTGAGCCGAGATCACATCCCTGGTTTTCCAAATAAAATTCCAAAGGTAGATTGGTAAAGGAATCTGCCTACATTTAATGATGATGGTAAGAAGGATGCTGCTTTACACCTAGTTAGATTTCATATGCATATTCGCAAGTTGAAGGTGGATTTTCCTGAAGATTGCTTGATGAAGATATTCTTGGCCACTCTGGAAGGTAGAGCCCAATCATGGTATGAAAGTTTGCCGCCTGCTTGTATTTACTGTTTAAAGGATTTTCATGCCTTGTTCATTGAAAGATATCAAGCATCTTATCCATCATTAAATTTAGTTCAAGACTGTTGCAAACATGCTTCTACTTTTATTGAAAGCCTTGAGAAATATTATGAAGACGATAATTTTATGGACGTTGAGATTATGGAGGCTCTGTATGAGAATCCATTTCAGCAGCATGAAGAAAACTTAGAGAATTCCCATCAAGATGATCAGGACATTTTGCAGCAGAATCAAGATCAGCAGGCTGAAGATGGTCATATAGTGGAAGATGATGAAAGAGAAGAGCTTGTTTCAGATTTGCCCACAGAAGAAGATCAGATTGCAGAATGTGATAATGTTAGGACAACTACTTCAGAACTACATTCAGATTGTGATGACCAAGAATACCTTGTGCCGAATCCTATAAAGAAAAACTTGGCTGTTGAGATCATTTGGCATGAAGAAAACAAAGTTACAAATCTAAGTGCTCCCATTTCATCAGAACAGAGTCTTCATGAGGAGGTCATTTAGTCAGCTCATGAACAGCAAGGTGAGATCTTTGCTCAAGCAAGTGAAAAAGTTTCTTTGAGTGAATTTGTGGCAGACGATGTAAATGATAATACTATGCTTGATAATATTGAAGAATGTAATAAGGAATTTGATAATTTGGTTGTGATATCATATGAAGATGACCTACAGCACATTCACACCATAGAAGAACAAAACATTTAGGATTTCCATTCAGATTCCTCTTCATATGTTTCATGTGCTGAAATGCTTTTCCAAGAAGAGATCTGCCCATCCATTTGTTCAAAGTTTTTTGAAGCCCATGAGCATACTTTTACCGAAGCACATGATGAAGGCAGATCAGAATTTGAAGCAAAAGACACCTTGTTCTTTCAGCAGGAGGTGGCAGTGGCAAATCTTCATGCTTTTCACGATCCTCTAGCAAGTTTGTTGCAGCCAGCAGTGATAGTGTTTATTGCAGTGTTCAGTGATGAAGGAGATCATGGTCAGCTATGTTTTTGGATGCTCAGTTATAGGTTTGTACTGTTGACCCGAAGATCTGATAAGAAGAATCAATCAAGAAGGCATCTGCTTAATTGGTTGCATTGGCATTTTGATATAGTTTGATTTATATTGTCTTGTAAGAAACACAGGTGGTTGTCATCATGATTTTACATCTTGATGGACTGCTGCCCTTCCATAAGCTTTGTAAGTTCTTGTTTTAGTTAAGTCAGTCATGAGTCATTAGTGTTTGGTCTATTGAGTGAGTTTTTTCAAGTTATTTCAATTTGTCATTGTGACGGCTTGACTCGGGTTTCAGTCAATAAATGAGTCAAAGTCTTGTATTGTTTGTCAAATAATGACTCCATTACCCAATAGTTGGAAAACACTGGTTTGCTCTCCCAGAGGTATGCGGTTCTTGGCACCTCCAAGGAGCTACCATCCCCATTGGAGCCAATGTTAGTGTCAGTCTTTCCAGCCTTCCTCCAGTGATCAAATATGCTCTTACAAAGTGGTCTCAGAGTTTCCAAGTCAAATTTTGTCATTTTAAAGAGTTTTCAAGCAAAATTTGGTCACTAGGCATTAGGTCTAGGGTTTGCTTTAACTCCTTCTAAAGTTGTCCAAATGGCGGTCCATGTCATCATTCAGCTGAGTCTATCATCATTCATAGGGTTTTCATTATCATGTCAGTGTCTAATGAGTCATTTTACACCTTGTTCATGCTTCAGTTGTGCCTAGGCAAGGTTCATTTCCCTCTCCTAGGGTTTTGAAGGCAATTTCTCTTGGACGGTCGAATCTGTTATCACTGAAAATGCTGTTGTCAAAAATTTTTAGCCTAGCTTAAGGATCGGGTGTTTTCGCAGCGCCTGAATTTTTTTTAGCAGTTTCGCAGCGCCATATGTTTTAGTGATTTCGTAGCGAAAGCACTGACCTTGCAATGGCTGCGCTACGAAATCGAGAAGTGACAGAGACCTCTCTATGAACCAGGCAAAATCTATCAGGTGGAATGTGTTTGCCGGGGCTGCGAAGTTTAATCCACAGGGGTTTTCCAAATGGATCTATCAATGCTATTATGGTCTTTGTGTTGAAAAACAAGCCACTAGAATTGGTTAATGGGAAATGGCGTTGCACTTTGAATAGGATTTCCTACCAAGCTCCTGCAACTCTACTAAAGCTTGCTGATCATTTTAATTTAACCGGAGATTTCAAACTTGATTTCCCAGACAGACAAATGAACAAGACATCAAAGCTTGACATGTTAATAATTAATGGCACTTATAAAGGATTCATGGAAATCATGCTACAGAATAATGATATAACTGTGCAAAGTTATTACATGGATGGTTATGCCTTTTTCATTCTCAGGATGGACTATGGGGATTGGATCGAAGACAGCTGAGGAACATGAAATAAATGGGATGGAGTTGCTCGTGCCACAGCACAGGTTTTCCCCAATGCCTGGACAGCAATTCTAGTATCTCTAGATAATGTTGGCATGTGGAATCTTCGAGTTTAAAATCTAGATACCTGCTATCTGGGTCAGTAAACATATGTAAGGGTTGTGAATTCAGAGATAAAACAACGAAGCTGTGTTGCCTTTGCCTAGCAATGCCCTTTACTGTGGCGCCCTCTTACGTATATAGAAACCACAATCTCATACAAATGATTAAAAAGTCGGTGTCTTCTATCAATGTTGGCATGGTTATATTGCTTGGCTTCTCAAGCTGTGTGGAGAACATATCACCAAATAAATTCAACCAAGCTGTGACAATGCTACACCTTTGGACGCTGTCATCATGACATATGTCTCAAATGTGGAGGCTTTCAATCATTCAGTGACTGCTGTACAGTGGTATCCCGAGGGAAAAATATAGTTGATGGGAAATACCAACAATTCCTCACTCTGCAAACGCAATTCAAGTAACTCAAAGCATTATATATCTATCTGCAATGACTCAGCAAGTTTGGCATGAAACTAAGTGGACCAGCGTTGGCTATTTCTTCTTTGCCTCAATCCTTTGGTGAAATGTCGGTCTCTGAAGTGGGCATGGAGAATGCGCATTAACTGTTTGACAATATCAGCATAAGACTTTTCTTTTATGCAATGCATTGATTCAATGCCAAATGTCAAATGGTTTTTATAAGAACTTGATTGCCACAAGGCCGCCCTGATTAGTGACACGGGATGAAGATGTGGCACAAGGGTTTTGAGGAATGACGGCCTGAGCATAAACCGCAAACACAAGATGATGAACAAGTTGGCGCACAGCTGATAGGGAAAACTTCTGAAAAGCGTGTCAGAGAATCAGAGTTGCATGGAAATACTTCAGAGAGGAGATATAAAGCTGGAAATTTGAAATGTGGATCAGAAACCGGCTACACCAAGTCTCTCAAGGCGATGAATTATGATATATGCTGCATCGAATTTAGTTTTTTGCCGTGAATGCTTTTGTATTCTTTGTGGGAAAGCTACTGATCAGAGTGTGGCATACTACTGTAATATCAGATGCGAGGGAAAGCTGAATGAAGAATTTGTTTGTGGGCATGTTGTTCACCTAGAATGTGCTCTAGTTTGTCATATGGCAGGCGTAGAGCCAAGCATTGGTTTAGATGTGGAGTATCATTGTATGCGCTGTGACAAAAAGGCGAACTAGATGATGTTTGTTTCCAGCATACTTCATGCATCTGAATCCCTGGAAATACGAGCTGATGTTGAGAAGAATTTATATCTTGCTTTACGTATTATACAGGGTACAAGGCAGATTGTGGAAGAAGCCTGCATAATAATATGGAATCATCTCTAAAAGAAGCTTCGTATTGGAACGGATCTGGCAATTCTGATGGCATAAATTTGGTCACTCAAAGAAGATCTCACATCAGTGATATACAGAGTGTTATTTTGAATCTCAGAATCCTTGTTTTTGGCCAATTTAAAGATCTGGTTACTTGCGCAAATGATTTAGTGTTAATTATGGTCATTTTTAATTGCTCACACTCCAGTTGCATATCAAGTTCTAGAGTATTTGAAACGTGTTTGGTTCCGGCATTCGGTTACAGCGTTAACACTATTCGAGCCTACCCTCAGTTTGATTGTAGTTCTGTCAAGGGATTTGCGTAAGGAGTTCATGCTTTTACCAAAGAGAGTGAGGGAACCTGGGATAGTGTTTTGGGAGGTGCTGTTGAAAAGGCACCAATTTATCAGTTCCAAACACAGATGTGTTTCTATCAAAGCCATTAGAGTCTGTTTTGTTTTAGAGGTCCATCATATTGCTTATGGAGTTAGACATGCTGCTATTGTTACAGAGTTTATATTTGAGAAATTTCCTATTGAGGATGGCATAGTGGAGGGGCTTGCAGATTCTACATCGAAGTTTAGGTCATTTGAGCACCAGCACTTAAAGGAACACTGTGATATATGTCAAAATGAGCAGAATGGATGTCTGGAAAACACACAGGATGCAATGTTAGGTCTCGACTAATGAATTTTCTGTTGGTCCACTAGATTCGGGCACATGGAATAATGGCCAGCGCATCATGGACGTGGAAACCTGGTAATTAAAGGATAAAAATCCACTTCTTTGGATTTGAATCTTTGAGGCAAACCAAAGACCGGTAATCATGAACAGTTTCCTATATTTCAGGGTGTGGGAGAACATGTATATTAAAGACCAACAAGCAATTACAAACACCTGTCACAGCCAAACTTAAAGAAGCCATGTGTTAGAGGATGAACCTGTTCTCTCATTTTCCTCGCAGGAGCACCAGCTTGATTGTAATAAATGCTTTTTCAGCATGATGAAGAATTAGAGTTGTAATTGTTTTAGGATTCCAGTGTTAATTATTTTAGGATTATAGCGCTGTCAATTAGTAATAAATGACTTTTATTAGTTAGTTTAAAGGGGAATAGGTGGCGTTAGAAAAGGGCTCCGAGCTCTCCTCATGCTGGAGGTGGCAGCTCTGAGTAGTTAGAGAAATAGGTGTCTATATAGAGGTGAAGAGGAGAATGTAAAGGGGGTTGGACTTTTTATACAAAACAGAGTTTTTTGAGTCTATGGAAAGACTGTTACAGTAATAGAAAAACAGGTTGTTTCTTCTCAAGATTCTCAATGAATCACTTTGTTCAAATGTGATGATGGTTTAGTTTCTTAATGTTCTTTTTACAGCCTTGTTATAGCACAATCCCTCAGAATTCATATTATATGCTCTGACTTCCTGTGTGCTTGGCAAGCTGTGGGTTTTGGTGAAGCATGTTTGAACATCACTCAGAATTCATTTGTAATGCTCTGACTTCCTGTATGTTTAGCAAGCTTTGGTTTAGGTAAAATGTGTTTGAACATCTGATGATGCAAAGAGCCTTGACTTCCATGAGATGACTGTGATTTTGTTTATTAAATGTGAGAGACTCCATAGCCCAATGAAGACCAATTTGGTGTGTGTCCAACCAGCTTTATTTTCATAAGTGTGTGAAGAGTTAGCCCTCTGTTGTTGTGATTAATTCTCTATCAAAAGCCTGTGAGAGAGCCCTCTCTGATTAGGAAGGCTAATTCCTAGTCTAAAGTATGGTCTGAAACAGTTACATGAAACCTTGCTTGGTTGCAGCCCCTAGTACTGGTTTTGTGATAACAGAATCATTGGCAAAACTTGTATCCAGATGTTCATACACCTTCCCCTATCCTTAAAATACCCTATCAAATGCTTCCCATCCCTTAGATCCCCCAAATTCCTCATTTTTGCACAAACCCTAGTTTCTAGCTACAACTTGGCAATTTTCTAGGTTGGGCCTGTGTTTTTCCCTTTTGGACCCCTTCCCCTCGCTCAATCTCTGAGATTCCACTTTTCCCTACTTCCTAACATCCCTCCCTACTTCCAAAAATTTCCCCAATAATTTAGAAGCCCCCTATCCCCTTCATTTCGCTTCATTTTGACAAAATTCCTTGTTTCACACATCGGGATAAGTTTCCCTCAAAAGCTGTTTCAGAGCAATAAATGATGAATTTTGGAAAACTGAGAGAGGTTTTTGTTTAAAACGTGCAAATGAAGAAAAACCTCCTTCCCTTTTTACACAGGTGTCATGGTTTGAGAGAAATGTCAAGAATTCCGTTGCCTCGGGAGAATCAAAGACACCTCTGAAGTGACCTTGGAAAAATCAAGTTTTCTCCTAGCTTGGTTGGCCAAATGATTTTCTGGATGGGTAAAATGATAACTAGACACAAAGATCTTTCCAATGAGCTATCATGAGCTCAATTTGGGCTTGAGGAAGGCATTCAAAAGTTGACTGCAACAGCACTCTTCCTTGAGGCAGCCTCATTTGGCACTTTTTGACCAGTCTTGGGAGATTTGATTTTTGATAGGTCAAATAAACTCAAACTTGAAAAATTCAAGTTGGGTTGGAAATTAGACTCAAATAAATTTCCAACGAGCTATCCTGCACCCGATTCTGACACCAGGAAGGCCTCCAAAAGCCTCCTGCGAAAGCGCGCGACCCGTCAGGGCACCTCCAGCAGTGTAAAAATTACACTGGCGCGACCCGTTGAGGGCGCGCGACCCGTTGGGGATTTCTCCACAGAAATTTGTCAGTGAGCTGCCAAGGAACCACAAGTTGCTAAATTTTTCAAGGTAGGCCCTCAATCATGAAAAATTATTGCTTGCTTCAGTTCAAAAAGATCATGATTGTATTTTTAAAGGTCTTCATTTGCAAGTAAAAGTCTCCATTGTGCTTTTGGGCTTGAAGTTGTCAAAATTGATAGGGTTTATTATGTTGTTTTGAGTTATCCCTTTTCTTTCCTATTGTCCACCTCCTATTACATATTCCTTATCGTTTTATTTAAATTTCCCTTCCAAATTTGCTAAGAGCCTTAAACCCTACCCCTCTTCCTATATTCCTGAGACTAGACATGTTAGCTCTTCTCCATTGGTCACTTATCAGAGAGGCCACAGGGCTTTATTTGCAGCAGCTCGGTGAGTGTTATCTCCACATCAGGTGGAAGGGGCCTCGCTTTCTTCACCAGCACAGGTACCAGGGAGGGGCAAGCAGCCCATGATTGATGAGGGGCCATCAGGAGTTCCAGATATTGAGCTTGTTGATCTTGAGGCCAGTTCTCCTAGCCGAGAGGCAAAGGAGATCATTCAGCATCTCAGAGCTGAAAATGATGCCTTGCAGAGGAGATTAGAGGGTGCACAATGTACCATCACATACCTGGAGCAGCGCAACAAACAATTGGAAGATGAGCAAGCACTTGATGAGCTGTGGAGGATTCATAGTGACTGAATCTTGAACCGAAGAAGACCCGGTGATCCATTGCCCGTTGACCGAGAGTCCATGCTCATCTGGGTAAATGCGCACTTGGAGAGACTGTTGGCTAAGGCCAACCAAGAGAAGAAATTGCTGAGGAACATGAAGAACCATTATTGGGCAAGAATGCATGTGTGCAAGGCAATGATGAAAATGTTTCAAAGGCGGTTGACCGAGGCACTAAAACAGAGAAAGAGGCCCAATCCCCTCCGTATCTTGGCTGAGGCTTCACTCAAGAATCAAGGCACTAAATAGCCTAGCCACAACACAAATCCCAAGAAATTTTGAGAATTTTGGGTGAATTTTGGCATTTTCAGGCAATTTGCAGGTTTTTCCCATTAACGGGTCTCACCCCCCGCGCGACCCTTCATCATGGCAACTCCATTTGACAAAAACTCAGCATTTCCAGATTTTTTATGCAAAGTTACACATGCTCATGGATGGAATTGAGATTTGGTGAAGTTTTGGGCCTCCAGAAAGTCAAAAAACTAGTAAAAAATGACTTTCTGCCACTTTTTTGAATTGCAGAAAGCAGTCTTGGGAGATTTGATTTTTGACAAGGAAAATGAACTCGAAATTCACAAATTCAAGTTGGGTTGGAAAGTAGACTCACAGAAATTTCCAACAAGCCTACTCTTGCCCAATTTGGATACCTGAAACTGCCCCAAAAGCGGATCCAAAGGCGCGCGACCCGTCAGGCAGATTTTTCCAAAATGCACTGTACAGCTCAGAAAAGCGCAATTTGACTCAGTTTGACTTTTTGGGGTGAATTATGATTCTCTTTGATGTAATTATTGTACTTTAAAGACACTTTTACTCTTATGTAACACTTCTAGAAGATTCATTCATGAAAAGGGTAAAAATTAAATGAATGAATTGGTTTCCTAGCTTATAGAGGCAAGTTGTTTTGACTGCCTAGTTTGTAGTGCTTAGTTTAGAAGTGGTTGAAACAACTCCTAGGATAGTGAGCTCGACCCATGGAGGCAGGGAAAGAGGTTAGATGATCTATATAATGTACTTTCTTGCTCATTTTCATGGTTGGACTCTTGAGGGATAAGCTTTCATTGTATTATTCACTGTATCTCTGCAATTTTTGGCTAAGGAAGACCACGGTTTTGCAGTCCTCTTTGGGATTATTGTGGACTCATGTGTTGATGGTGTGTTTCTCAATGTACTTGTAAGCTTGTTATGTGATTCATTTCCTTTCTTTTACTTCTGCACATTAAACAAATGAAGTGTTAAAGTAAGAATTCATGCCTGCCATGCTCTGCTTTTAAGTTTGTTTAATTTCAATGTTTTCTACTGTCTAAAGAGAATTCAAAGTTATTGTTTGCTCTCTTTAGCTCTTCATCTTTCATTCCTGACCATCCACCTCAGTTAAAGGCATCAATACTGTCTCCTACCTCGCCCCAAAGAACCCCCTGCAGAAACTGTGTCCAATCCCCGCACCCAAAATTGCCCTCTCCTCAATTTTTCACCAAAAACCCAAAAAACCACAAATCAAACTCTTTGATCAGTTTACTAGCCTAATATCAGTGTTACCTTATTGTTCATCTCATCTATTGAAGATTTCACGAGATAGACTGGAGAGAGCCTTCTCCTGCCCCGTAGGGCTAGCTACGAGGCGAAATGGTTTGATGTTGCCTTGAGGTTTACCTTTCTCAGCCTGAGGTGAAATTTCAAGCATTAACACTACAAAATATCAACAATGAGTGCATCTGTGGATGAAGACACACATGTGAAATCATGGATGGCAGATTCACCAACGATGTTAGGAAAGAAAGGAGGGGGATCGGATGGAAGGGACTCATCCCTCACCAAGTGTTGATGCTCAAGCTCCCACTCATACTCCTCATGAATGACAGCGCATGTCTGTTGTCCAACACCAACTCCGTCGGTGGGTTGTTCCTCATCAAGTGAAGAGTCTGGAATGGATGAAGAGAAGACAACATCATCCGAAGGAACACCTGGGTGTGAAGACGGAGGTCATAGAAAATAAAGCCTATGAGAACTCGAAGGACTCACAATAAAATCTGCGCAAAAATCGAGTGGAGTGTTGTTGAGACATTGTGAATGATGAACAAGTGTGTGAGCATGATCCTCAACATCTCTAGGCAGTGGTAGAGCTGTTGAATGAGAGGGAGGCGGACAGTTAGTTGAGATAGTGCCCGCTCCCAATTGAGATTGCGCAGTTCCATCAATGAAGAACATTGAGCAAGGCTTCATATCAAGTTTCCTCTTGGGACGGGCAGATTTCTTAAGGCAATACTCGAACCGGTCGCAAAGATAAAAAAATTTCATCTGGCTCTTCGGAGATTGAAACTGCAAGTCATGGAAGCGCTGCCAAAAATAAAAAATGGAGTCATGCGAAGCCCTTCATTGCTATAACAGTTTCTGGTCAAGATAGTCTAGATCAAAATGATAGAACATGTCTTCAATGAGATCACAGAAGTGCTCAAATGAGTGCACAGTACCATCCGATAATCTAAGAACCCAACAAAATGGATATTCGTGAGGTGTGTATGCAAGCGAAAAAATGTCTTGTTCATCAACAAACTCATCTTCCTCATAAATTATGAAAATAAAGTTATATAAGTGCTCAGGCCAGGCCACTTCACCTTCACCATCATACGTGTGAGTGGACAAGAGATCGAAAAGCTTCCTCGAGATGGAGACATCTTCATGATTCGAAAAACACCTCAGGGGAAGAAGAATGCAAGACTCCATGAACGATATGTAAAGGTTCAAAACTGGATGAGAGGACACATCTTGTCATCAGGCCCTCCTTCTAGTGCCAGAAATGTTGATGGTGCTGGACCTGCCAACATGTCAAGGGAATCTCCCTGGTAAGAAGTCCCAATTAGACCTCAAACCATTTGGTGTAGGAGTCCCAGCAGTGGGTTGTAAGGTAATGCCTTGACCAGAGTGTTGCACAAAGGCAAGTAGAGCAACTTTGTCAGCAACAAGGGTGTGACTGATGCAGTGAGTCAAGGAAGGTGTATGAGAGGTTCCAACACTTCGAAAGGGGAAGGAGGTGAAGGTGAGTTCCAGGTTGAAATGGATTAGTCCTAACTTGGCTAGGAACACACAACACAAAGGACATGCACAACTTTTGACGAAGCAGTCCACTCGAATGTGGCTGTCACATCATACAAGGTAAGATAACACGTACAACACTCATGGATCAGTGCAAGACAAGTGTGATGGTTGTTATAGCAAGGTTCAAGTGAAAGGTCAATCTGATGTCTGGCAGAGTAGTTGACATGAACGGTGACAGCATTAACAACATATGCAACACATTAACAACAAGATTCATATAATTGCATGTGAATCAGTTCATACACAAGTACGTAAGTCAAACAACACATCATTAAAGCAACTGGAGCAGTCCAACTACAATAACAACATATGCATGGAAATGTGTTGGCTCTTATTATATAAAGACGTGTAAGTCACAATCATACAATACATCCATGTAAACCTGCTAGCCCCAACAGTGGAATGTTACAGCCACATCTACTTTCTCCTCCAAAGAGATGTACTAGCTCCATGTAGTGGAGAAGCCAAGTCACGTTACAATACTGTCCAATCCTTCTTCAAAATAGTCTTAGTAGAAGCTTGGCTGACCAAAAGCCCTGACAATGAGATATGAGGAACTATTTATAGCAAAGGGTGGGGTGGCCCTTGACATTCCCCTTTGTGACAATTCAACTACCCTCATGACTCTTCACCTACTCTATGATTGTTACATCCAACCATTGACACTTGACTTACACATGACATGACTCAACATTACAATACACATGTACTCATGTGAGACAGCATGGCTTTAGCAAGCCTTGCAAGACATCACTGACACTCGGTCCGCTGTGATGGGACCAAATATTTGACATGCTTGTGATGGTGAAGGTGGTGAGCTGATGCCAAGGTTGGTCATCCATGATGGTGTGCATGCACCTCATGGTGACATCTTGGTAAAGTGAACTCTTGCCTCCGTTGCAACCGGTGCATTGGTTCGGCTCCTTCATCCAACTCGTCTTCTAACATGCATATGGTCTTCTTGGGTGTAGCTGAACTGGCAACACACTGATGCATAGTGTCCATGCTGATCTTCAAGTGTGTGTTGGTGGTCATGCACATCAACTTGCCGAAATACATGTTCAGCTCCAGTTGGACTTTCTTCTTGTCTTCGCCTTAATGAGTGTGTTGAAGGGGTTGGATTGCATGCATCTGCTCAATGACATGCATGATGTTGAATACCTTGCATGTGATCAACAACATTACTCACCATGTCTGCTCTATGTCAGCTGTTGGGATAGATCTTGTTAGCACCTGGATTGAACCTCAGGCTAAATAAGGCAATTCTGGGGTAACCACAAACCACGCTTAGCCAAGTAGCTAGCCCTACTAGGCCAGGAGAGGGATCTCTCTGTAAGGATCTTAGCCAAAATGACTGGATCAAGAAACTGATAATAGGATAGGTATAGTAGCACCGGTTTTTTATTTGAATTTTTTGAAGGGTTTTGCTGGATCAGAAAGAGCCAAACAATTAGGTCAAGGAAATTAGGTCAAAACTGCAGGGTGTTCGATGGGGCAAGGTAGGCATAATTATTAGAACCTTAGGGTTTGATGGATGAGTTGAACAGATAGGTGAGGAGCTAGAAATAGCATGTAAACCACATGGATTCTTCCTAAACTGGAGCAAACACAAACTGTGAAATGTCTACCCAAAACAAAGCATAAAAGATATGGATTCTACCTCTCAGATTGTATACCTTCACATAAAGGCAATGAAATGATGAAATGGAGTCAACAATACATTCTAACACATGAATACAAAAGAAAAATTAAACTAAGCACCATACCACATGCATCCCAAATAAATAGCTACAATTTTTCATTAATCTCCTGTTGCAACTGATACCAAATGATATCTAATCAAAACATAAGCATCCCACTGAGTCCAACCCCTAAAATGATTGAGGAAAAGCACCATATAGACCCCAAAAAACTCATCCTAAGCTCAGGGAGTTGAATCCATGAGAGGAGAAGTTGTTTCCAACAAATCTGAACTGCTAACAAGAAAAGAGGGTGGTCAAAGTGACTCATCTCTAATCTAAACAAACTGGTACATTACACCTCATAAATTTGTTTTACCTAATGAATCTACCCTAGTAAGCTCTACAAGCATAAAATTACATTCAAGTTATCAATTACAAGGATAAAAACATCATTTGTCATGGTAGAAGTGAAAACTGGGTCACATTTCCAAAATTTTGGGCAAAGTGTCAAACGTGCAGTACCAAGTGCCAACGCGCAGCGCCAAGCACAGGTGCACCCTTCAACTTCAACAGCACTTTTGGAGGCTTTCCGGATGTCCAAAATGGGCCCAAATAGCTTGTTGGAAATCTCTGCGTGTCTACTTTTCAAAACAACTTGAAGTTTTGAATTTGGATGTCATTATCCTAGTAAAACACCAAATCTCCCAACACTTCTAAGCACGTAGCGCCCAAGCCAAAAGAGGGTAGAAAGGTCATTTTTTGGGTGTTTTTTGATATTTTGACCAACCATTTTTCCTCCAAATTCTTAGAAAATGTATAGGGTGTATGTACTAATCGCTAGAAACACAAAAAATTCTTACTTCTTGCTGATTGGATGTCTCAAAAAAGAGCACAGCGCCCAAGGTGTTGAGCATTTGCCCTCCATGACTATGCAAAAACTAGACTGAAAAACACAGCAATTTCCTTCAAGATCAAAAATGGTTCAACATGCACAAAAATGTATTTTTATGATTGATTAAAGGTTAGAGGAATGTAGGGATGCCTCAACAAGTATGTTAAGTCTCCTCCTCTCCTCTTGCTTGGTCAATTTGTCAACTTTCTCATGAGCTCTTTTGAGCTTGCCCTACTAGGCCAAGTAGCTAGCCCTACTAGGCCAGGAGAGGGCTCTCTCTGTAAGGATCTCAACCAAAATGACTAGATCAAGAAACTGATATTAGGCTAGGTATAGTAGCACAGGGTTTTGATTTGATTTTTTTGAAGGGTTTTGCTGGATCAGAAAGAGCCAAACAGTTAGGGCAAGGAAATTAGGTCAAAACTGCAGGGTGTTCGATGGGGCAAGGTAGGCACAATGATCAGAACCTTAGGGTTTGATGGATGAGGTGAAAAGACAGGTGAGGAGCTAGAAAGAGCATGTAAACCACATGGATTCTTCCTAAATTGAAGAAAACACAGACTGTGAAATGTCTACCCAAAACAGAGCATAAAAGATATGGATTCTGCCTCTCAGACTTGTATACATTCACATAAAGGCAATGAAATGATGAAATGGAGTCAACAATACATTCTAACACATGAATACAAAAGAAAAACTAAACTAAGCATCATACCACATGGATCCCAAAGAAATAGCTGCAATTTTTCATTAATCTCCTACTGTAACTAATACAAAATGATATCTAATCAAAACATAAGCATCCCACTAAGTCCAACTCCTACAATGACTAAGGAAAAGTATCATATAGACCCCAAACAACTCATCCTAAGCTCAGGGAGTCGAATCCATGAGAGGAGGAGTTGTTTCCAACAAATCTAAACTGCTAACAAGAAAATAGGGTGGTCAAAGTGACTCATCCCTAATCCAAACAAACTGATACATTACACCTCATAAATTTGTTTTACCTAATGAATCTATCCTAGTAAGATCTAGAAGCATAATAATTACATTCAACTTGTCAATTACAAGGGTAAAAACATCATTTGTCATGGTAGAAGTGAAAAATAGGTCGAATCTGCAAAGTTTTGGGCAAAATGTCAAACGCGCAGTGCCAAGTGCAGGTGCGCCCTTCAACTTAAGCTGCACTTTTGGAGGCTTTCCCGATGTCCAACTTGGGCCCAAAATAACTTGTTGGAAAGATTTATGTGTCTACTTTCTAGAACCACTTGAATATCTGAATTTGAGTGTCATTTACCAATCAAAAACCAAATCTCCCAACACTTCTCAGCACACAGCACCCAGGCCAAAAAGAGGGTAGAAAGGTCATTTTTTGGGTGTTTTTTGACATTTTTACCAACCAGTTTTCCTCCAAATGATTAGCACATATATAGGGTGTATTTAATCATCACTAGAAACCCAAAAATTCTTACTTCTTGCTGATTGGATGTCTCAAAAAAGAACATGGCACCTTGGCCCTCCATGACTGTGCAAAAACTGGACTAAAAAACACAGCAATTTCCTTCAAGCTAAAAAATGGTTCAATATGCCCAAAAATGTATTTTTATTACTGATCAAAGGTTAGAGGCATGTAGGTATGCCTCAAAAAGTATGTCAAGTCTCCTCCTCTCCTCTTGCTTGGTCAATTTGTCAATTTTCTCATGAGCTCTTTTGAGTTTGCTCCTTTCCACTTGTTTTCTCTGTGCATAATACTTGGCCATCTTCCTTCGTATCTCAACATCTAAGTTTGCTTTTTCCAAGAGGGTCTCCAAGTGTGTGTTCACCTTCTCAAGCCAAGACTCTTTGTTCTCAACTATGTCCTTGACCAATTGCTTATTTAAAGTGAGTTGCTCCTCCAATTCTACCTCCTTTTTCCTTTCAAGCTCTAAGGCTCTCTTTAATCCTCTTATTTTTGGTCTTTTTATTTGTCCCTTTTCATCATCTGGCATCCATAATCTCCATAAGCCTCATCAAGTTGAAACTTGGCCTTCTCAGCCTCCCTCTTTGCCTTGATGTACCTGGTTTGCATCAATTCCTACTTGACCTCTAGCTGCTTGTTCTCTTGCTCATAAAAGGAGATGATATATTTGGCCCTTTGTAAACTGGTCTCAAGCTTCCTGATTTGGGTATCCTTTGCTTTCAAGGCAGCCTAATTGATTTTGTCTTTCTCCTCATCATTTGTGTTCACAAGGAAAAACGCCTTTTTAGTGTCATGTTTTTCATGTTGTTGTTTGACCTCTGCTTCCTCCACCATTTTCTCTTTTCCTTTAACCTGTAATGCTGATGACGAAGGAAATGCCCCTCCCACTTTTTATGGGGTAAAAACCTGCCTCTTTCCCCTCTGATAGGTGAAAGAAAATGGTGTCAAACTATTCCTCTATGGTATACTACTCTGACCATGCTCAATGTGTACATCATGTCCCTCACTGCCATCATGCTCATCATACTACTCATCACTGTCATCATCTCTATTGGGTGAATGAATGCCTACATGAAATGGTGATGTAGATGGTGTGGAGGTGGCTGGTGAAGAATGATTTGTTGAGGATGAGTGATAAGTAAGCTATGGTGGATGAGAAGAAGTAGATGGATGAGTGGAGGATGATGGAGTAATGCGGGGAGTTGGCTGAGTAGGTGGTTCATTGAATATTTCATTAGCTATGAAGGTCTCCCAAGCAATGCCTAGTTGATCTAAGTGATAGAGGACTATCATTTTGATAAGAGAATTACGGAAAATACTAGGCATATAATGAGCTGGATCCCTTTTCTGAGCAATATATGTCGTCTTGTCAATACTTCTGAAAAGGTAATATGGAAAACTGAGCATTCTTACCCTGGTAAAGTGCATGAGAAGCCAGATATGATATGAGTAGATTCTGGAAAACCTTCCCTCACATGTGAAATACCTCATGAGTATCTTCAATAATGGCGCATACCTTTCTAAGAGATAAGAGAAAGGGAAAATTCTTTTCTTATCATTTTTAAACCTTGTTTTAAGATATGGCTCATAAAAACTATGAGGTAGATTTCTTTTCTTGAACCATTTCTCTCCTACATTTAGAATTCCAGTGGCCTATGATATGATGGCAGGAGATATAGTGAATGTGACCCTGGATAAAGTGACCTGGTTGTTTTGTGAATTGAGGATGAACTGCTTGGTTAACTTCTGATGAAAATTCATCCTTTCACCCCTTTGGAAAAACTCAAAACAACCCATGTAGTTGAAACATGATGTTGTAAGTGGTGATGCCATCAGTTATGTGGTATCAGTGGGTTCAAATCTAATAATTTTCCCTCCCTTCTTGGTTGGCCTCCTTGACTGTCTTTCCCCTTCTTCTAAACTAGCGTGACCCTCTTCTGCCATTTTTTTATGGTGAAAACTTGAGGAACTGATATGTGGGTCAAGGTGAGTGAAATAGTGAGGGATATTAAATGAAGTAAAGGCAAGGATGATTTGAGGGTGACAAATTCTATGAAGTGTTGTAATTCTTATCAA
Organism: Pinus tabuliformis; assembly: GCA_031772625.1. Lineage (NCBI taxonomy): Eukaryota > Viridiplantae > Streptophyta > Pinopsida > Pinales > Pinaceae > Pinus > Pinus tabuliformis. The sequence goes on from CM062804.1 coordinate 1,613,723,925, forward strand.
ATAGGTGATTTTGGAAACATACAAGAAAGCTTTGCTAGGGTTTTAAAATTTAGGGTTCCAACTTGCTTAATTGATGGAGAAAACGAGATACTGGGCAACTTACTTGTTATATGCAGGTAATAGAAGCCTTTGTAGCTTGAGAAAATGAAGAAAAGTGGTGTTTTGGTGCTCCTAGGGTTTGCCAGGCTTTACTGGCCAAATGCGCAGCACCAAGTGCCAAGCGCGCAGCATCCTTGACAAGCGCACCCTTCAATGCACAGGTGCACAGTGCCATTGAAATTTTCTCTGGCTCGGTCAGGAAAACGTGCCCTTCACTACACAGGTGCACAACGAATCTACCCAGTGCGCAACGTCCAACTGAAACACGTAGAGCCTTCCTGATTTTTTCAAATTTTCATTCAATTTCCTCTTTACCAAGGAGAGCTTAGGGTGAAAAAGAGCTGATGAAGTTTGAAAGATGCTTTTGAAATCTTATATAGAGGATGAGTTTGATTTTTCCTTAGAAAAACCCACTTTATAATGTTTGTTTGGAACTTTTTACTTAGTCTTCAAATCTTTGTCTGATGCTTCAATTTCTTTGTCTCTTTTCAGGTGGATGATGCTTTAATTGAGCTGATTCTTCAATGATTCCACTCTTGCAACAAGGATAAGTACCTTGGGAAACTTATCAGAACAATTATTACATAAAATGACTTGAATTACATCAAAAATATGAACAAACTAAAATACTTTGTTTTCATCTCAAATATATATGTGTGTGTGTGTGTACACACACACACACACACACAAATATATATATATATATGTGTGTGTGTGTGTGTGTGTGTGTGTGTGTTTTGCTGGATCAGAAAGAGCCAAACAGTTAGGGCAAGGAAATTAGGTCAAAATTGCAGGCTGTTCAATGGGGCAAGGTAGGCACAATGATCACAACCTTAGGGTTTGATGGATGAGGTGAAAAGACAGGTGAGGAGACAGAAAGAGTATGTAAACCACATGGATTCTTCCTAAACTGAATAAAACACAGACTGTGAAATGTCTACCCAAAACAAAGCATAAAAGATATGGATTCTGCCTCTCAGACTTGTATACATTCACATAAAGGCAATGAAATGATGAAATGGAATCAACAATACATTATAACACATGAATACAAAATAAAAACTAAACTAAGCATCATACCACATGGATCCCAAAGAAATAGCTACAATTTTTCATTAATCTCCTATTGTAACTTATACAAAATGATATCTAATCAAAACATAAGCATCCCATTGAGTCCAACCCCTACAATGACTGAGGAAAAGCATCATATAGACCCCAAACAACTCATCCTAAGCTCATGGAGTTGAATCCATGACAGGAGGAGTTGTTTCCAACAAAATATGAACTGCTAACAAGAAAATAGGGTGGTCAAAGTGACTCATCCCTAATCCAAACAAACTGATACATTACACCTCATAAATTTGTTTTACCTAATGAATCTACCCTAAGCTCTAGAAGCATAATAATTACATTCAACTTGTCAATTACAAGGGTAAAAACATCACTTGTCATGGTAGAAGTGAAAATTGGGTTGAATCTGCAAAATTTTGGGCAAAGTGTCAAACACACAGTGCCAAGTACCAATGCACAGCGCCAAGTGTAGGTGCGCCCTTCAACTTCAGCTACACTTTTGGACACTTTTCCAATGCCCAAATTGAGCCCACAATAGCTTGTTGGAAAGCTCTGCATGTCTACTTTCAAAAACAACTTGAATTTCTGAATTTGGATGTAATTTACCCAGTCAAAACCCAATCTCCCAACACTTCTCAGCACGCAACGCCCAGGCCAAAAAGAGCGTAGAAAGGTCATGTTTTTGGTGTTTTTTGACCTTTTGACCAAACAGTTTTCCTCCCAATGCTTATAAAATGTACAAGGTGTATGTACTCATCACTAGAAACCCAAAAATGTTGACTTCTTGCTGATTCAATGTCTCAAAAAAGAGCACAGCGCCTTGGGCACTGTGCGTTTTCCCTTCATGACTGTGCAAAAACTAGACTGAAAAACACAACAATTTCCTTCAAGCTCAAAAATGGTAACATGACCAAAAATGTATTTTTATGACTGATCAAAGGTTAGAGGCATGTAGGGATGCCTCAGCAAGTATGTCAAGTCTTCTCCTCTCCTCTTGCTTGGTCAAATTGTCAATTTTCTCATGAGCTGTTTTGAGCTTGCTCCTTGCCACTTGGTTCCTCGATGCATAATACTTGGACATCTTCCTTTGTATCTCAACATCTCTGTTTGCTTTGTCCAAGAGGGTCTCCAAGTGTGTGTTCACCTTCTCCAGGGAAGACTCTCTGTTCTCAGCTATGTCCTTGACCAATTGCTCATTTAAAGTGAGCTGCTCCTCCAATTTTGCCTCCTTTTGCCTTTCAAGCTCTAGGGCTCTCTTTAATCCTCTTGTTCTTGCTCTTTCTCTTTGTCCCTATTCATCATCTAGCTCTCCATAATCTCCATAAGCCTCATCAAGCTAAAACTTGGCCTTCTTAGCCTCCCTCTTTGCCTTGATGTACTTGGTTTGCATCAATTCCTGCTTGACCTCTAGCTGCTTGTTCTCTTGCTCATAAAAGGAGATGATATATTTGGCCCTTTGTAAACTGGTCTCAACCTTCCTGATTTTGGTATCCTTTTCTTTCAAGGTAGCCTGAGTGATTTTATCTTTCTCCTCATCATTTGTGTTCACAAGGAGAAACTCATTTTCATTGTCATGTTTTTCATGTTGTTGTTTGACCTATGATTCCTCCACCATTTTCTCTTTTCCTTTAACCTGTAATGCTAACGACGAAGGCAAGTCCCCTCTCACTTTCCGTGGGGTAAAAACCTACCTCTTTCCCCTCTGATAGGTGACAGCAAATGGCTGCAAACTGTTCCTCTGTGATATACTACTCTGACCATGCTCAGTGTGTACATCATGTCCCTCACTGCCATCATGCTCATCATGTTCCTCATCACTATCGTCATCTCTATTGGGTGAATGAATGGCTACATGAAATGGTGATGTATATGGAGTGGAGGTGGCTAGTGAAGAATGATCTGTTGAGGATGAGTGATAAGTAATATGTGGTGGATGAGAAGAAGTAGATGGATGAGTGGAGGATGATGGAGGAATGCGGGGAGCTGGCTGAGTAGGTGGTTCATTGAATATTTCATTAGCTATGAAGGTCTCCCAAGCAATGCCTAGTTGATCTAAGTGATGGAGGACTATCATTTTGATAAGAGAATGATGGAAAATACTAGGCATCTGATGAGCTGGATCCCTTTTCTGAGAAATATATGTCATATTGTCAATACTTCTGAAAAGGTAATATGGCAAACTGAGCATTCTTACCATGGTAAAGTGCATGAGAGCCCTAATATGATATGAGTAGAGTCTGGAAAACCTGCCCTCACATGTGAAATACCTCATGATTATCTTCATTAATGGTGCATACTTGTCTAAGAGATAAGAGAAAGGGAAAATTCTTTTCTTATCATTTTTAAACCTTGTTTTAAGATATGGCTCATAAAAACTGTGAGGCAGATTTCTTTTCTTGAACCATTTCTCTCCTGCATTTGGAATTCCAGTGGCCTGTGATATGATGGCAGGAGATATAGTGAATGTGACCCCGGCTAAAGTGACCTGGTTGTTTTGCGAATTGAGGATGAACTGCTTGGTTAACTGCTGATGAAAATTCACCCTTTCAACCCTTTGGCAAAACTCAAAACAACCCATGTACTTGAAACATGATACTGTCAATGGTGATTCCATGAGTTCTATGGTATCAGTGGGTTCAAATCTAATAATTCTCCCTCCCTTCTTGGCTGGCCTCCTTGACTATCTTTCCCCTTCTTCTGAACTAGTGTGACCCTCTTCTTCCATGTTTTTAAGGTGAAAACTTGAGGGACTGATATGTGGGTCAAGATGAGAGAAATAGTGAGGGATATTGAATGAATTACAGGCAAGGATGATTTGAGAGTGACAAAGTCTATGAAGTGTTGTAATTCTGATCAAATAGGTGATTTTGGAAACATACAAGAAAGCTTTGCTAGGGTTTTAAAATTTAGGGTGCCAACTTGCTTAATTGATGGAGAAAAAGAGATATTGGGCCACTTACTTGTTGTATGCAGGTAATAGAAGCCTTTGTAGCTTGAGAAAATGAAGAAAAGTGGTGTTTTGGCACTCCTAGGGTTTGCCAAGCTTTACTGGCTAAATGCACAGCACCAAGTGCCAGCACACAGTGTCCTTGACAAATGCGCCCTTCAATGCACAGGCGCATAGCGCCATTGAAATTTGCTCTGGCTTGGTTGGGCAAACACGCCCTTCACTGCACAGGCGTGCAACAGCTCTGCCCAATGCGCAACGTCCAACTAAAACGTGCAGCGCCTTCCTGATTTTTTCAAATTTTCATTCAATTTCCTCTTTGCCAAGGAGAGCTTAGGGTGACAAAGAGTTGAAGAAGTTTGTAAGATGCTTTTGAAATCTTATATAGAGGATGAGTTTGATTTTTCCTTAGAAAAGCCCACTTTATAATGTTTGTTTGGAACTTTTTACTTAGTCTTCAAATCTCTATCTGATGCTTCTCTTTCTTTGTCTCTTTTCAGGTGGATGATGCTTTTATTGAGCTGATTCTTCAATGATTCCACTCTTGCAGCAAGGAGAAGTACCTTGGGAAACTTATGGGAACAATTATTACATAAAATGACTTGAATTACATCAAAAATGTGAACAAACTAAAATACTTTGTTTTCATATCAAATATATATATATATATATATATATATATATATATATATATATATATATATATATATATATATATATGTTTTTGAGATGAAAATTACATTAGTGAAATAAGGATTTTGTACAGTAACCATGACTAACTACCAACCATTCTTTGTTTATTGGTCTTCCTCATACCTTTGCTACCCTTTATTTGCAATAAAACAAAGCTTTTGACCTTGGAAATGAACCCTAAGACCTAATGGAGACATGACTGCCTTAACTCTAAAAATAATATAACTAAAACCATAACTGAATGAAACATGAAGATGGGTCAGCAAATATACCTGATGAGGGAAAATTAGATTTTTTGAGAAGAAGAATACAACCATCAATGGATCATTTTTGGCATGAACTAGTGGAATGATCAAAAATTTCAGTATCAGACACCTACAATGAAAATGTAAAGAGCAGATTTGATCCCTGATGGAAGTATGCATATACTGACACTAACATATCTTTAACTTGTACAAGCATAGTTTCATCCATGAGTGGATGTTGCGCTCATTGTTGTTCCTGTTCCTGCTGCAACTCATTCATCTGTATGAGCAGCCTCATGTTCTCCCTGATTTGTTGCTTCAGCACATGCAACTCCTTTTTTACATTCTCTGTCATCGTACGATATTCATGTCATTTTTTCACCTCATAGTCGAAGTCTCCAAAGTTACTTTCATCATCAATGGATCTTCTTGAGCTTGCAACCTTGTTCCACCTCCGTGTTGTCAACAACACTCCTCTTGCATTTGTTGCATTTGGTATGTTGTCTTTAGCTGTTGTTCATGACGTTGCTCGTTGTGATGTTGCTATTTCCATATCTTGGTGTCCTTGTCTACGAATGACTTGATGTCTTCGTGGGTAGGCAAGTCCATAGACACGTGATCAACTGCATCCCCAAGTGAGCTCTGAACAGTGTCTTCATTTATGCTCTCCTGGAAACCATTGTACCTGTACTGCTGAGAGGCAGATGAATGCCTGCAATGCCTAGAGAGATGGCAACACTCATGGCAAGTAATTTGTCAGTCGAAAACCAAAATGAACATGAGAACTGACTTACAACATACCTAGGTGAATGACGATGAAGGTTGCGCAATTTCGGCTAGGAGGTCGGGATACCGACTACCAAGACTGCACAAGGCACAGTTTGGGCTACTGGGAGACTGACTAACTAATGGAACTACACAATGCACAGTCCAGTTTGGCTACTAACTGCTAGGATTGTGCAATGCGAAATTCCAGTTGGGAAGGACGGCTGGCCTACGGAAGAATTTGCAAAATTTCTTGGGTCAAGCAGACACTGTCCTCCAGAAATGCACAAAACAACCCTCGAGGCCAGTGTTGGGCAGGAATGTGCAAATCTAGAGAGGAAGGAGAGCCTTCCTTTCCCAAATTGTGCAATGCAACCTTGGTGAAGGCAGAGCTTGGGCCAAGGCTAGCCCGACTCACCAATGGGCAACTGAAAGCAGGTAAGTCAGTGAATGCATGGTGACACTAAGTCATAGAAGAAGTGATTAAAAGTGAATGAAAAACATGAATGAAAGATTCAACAAACATATCAACATGCATGTGGGTGAGGCAGTTCGCCAGTTGGGCGAACGTCTGTGCAAAATAGTTTTGATGCATGCAATAGTAGTGAGATAGCAACGAAAACTGAAACAGAGCTAGGACAAGCTAGTATACATGTAAATGATAGCAAGCATTCAAATAAATCAAGAAAATAGTACTCTCACAAGAGAAAACACAAAACGTGACAAAAATGCAGCACAAGGTATGGGAAGCAAGCTTACCCCAAAATAATTGAGCTGAATATGTCGGCCGCTCCTATATGTGATGTGGGATTTCAGAGCTGCAAGTTTGATGCGAGGAATGAGCTCTGCAACATCCAGTTGATGAGTTTTGATAACATCGAGGTTGTGATGTGCATGCCATGAATCTAGGGGAAGTGACAGTTGGTGGGAGGTTTCATAATTGCTCCTTGTATGTAACCTCCAACTGCTAAACATAGATCCCTAAAACAAGGGTTACCTTTGCATGTTCCCTTGGGAGAAGCAGCCCATGCATGCAAGTTTGTTTTGCTTAGTCCTCGAGGGAACCGGTCAACTCAGCTACACATGCAAGAGACTACTCAACTGCTAGAGAAAAATGTGCATTTCTAGCTGCGAGTTGGGCTGGCTGCCGAGGAGATTTGCACAATTTTTGGGCAGAGCAACTGACTGCTGCCCAGATTTGTGCAAATTATGGGCTAAGCAGCCTTTCTGGGGAAATTCGCAAATCCTGTTGGGAGTGTTGGTAGGCAAGATTGCACAATATTGAAGCCCAGCAGGCTGCCAAAGAGGATTGCAGAATTTTTGGAGGGAAGGTCGATTTCCCTCTAGAAATGCGCAATTTTCAAGGGGAAGTTGCTCAGCCTGCAGCTGGACCAAGTCCGAGTGAACAGCCTGTGAGGGGAATGGATCAATTTGTGACCAATAGGTTGCCTTTGTGAAAGAAAGACACTGAAGCTTATGAACTTGACGAAGCAAGGCAAGCTGTTGTGAAGGTTGGAAGGGAGGCTCCAAAATGAGGGTAAGGCAAAATTTTGGAGGGTGGTTGTAGCCACTACAACAAAATCAAAACCAAAAATTGGGTCGACGGGTCGCCACCTCCGCCGAACCCCACGCCATAAAACATTGGATATATATATATATATATATATATATATATATATATATATATATATATATATATATATATATATATATATATATATATATATATATATATATATATATATATATATATATATATATATATATATATATATATATATATATATATATATATATATATATATATATATATCTATATATATATATATATATATATATATATATAGTGGGTTGGACACAACCAACGAAACCATAACCAAATGTTAATCGTTAACATGCCACCATAACTCGAAAGTGTTTCCATAATTGTGACCACTTGGGACGGGGGAGATCAAACCGGCCCATCCTATGGCCGGCCTGCTCCATGGGCTGCCCTACTCATATACACCATTATAATAACAACAAATCATTGCCATATGTTACAACATATGTGACCATTGAAACCGTTAAGTGTTAAAACATGACCACTAGTTATAACACTGTGCCACGTAATAACCGCGCTCAAAAAAACAACGTGTCTCCAAACCGTTACCATTGAATTGACTATCGATGGTTAACTAAACAAAAATATACAATGTGCCATTCTGAATCAAGGATCAGTGAGGTTGGAACCCCCAACCACCCTGTGCCTAATATAGCACATTACCAATGGCCCATGAGGGCTAACCTTGTTATGTTCACCCGCAATATTGTATTTAAACCCAACTCATTAATTCAATTGGGTGAGGAGCGACCGACAAAAGACGAAACTAGCGGCGAAACCATGATTGCTTGAAAATGCGGAACCATTGTCAGAACCATGAGTACTTGAGCAAGCGGAACCATGATCGAGAATCTTAAGATGCTGAGATATATTCCCTTGACGTCCAGAGATGTCAGTGACATAATTTGACAAGTGGATAGTCATGTTTGCATGTTTTCTCACTAGGAGTCCAACCGTGCAATCAAAATCACCATCTGAGCAATGGAAATGCAGGTGTCCAGCACTTAAGAATCTTTTGAGAATCTTACAGAATCTAAAATATTCCTTTGGAGGCTAAATTTTGCTAGTGTCGGAATGATGCCGACTTTATAGTCATTTTTCACAGAATTTTGCAGTGAGCGCAGTGGTGTGCTCATAATCTTCATCCGAGCATCGAATTTTCTGACCATCTTCAGGGAGGAATCTTTAGGGGAATCTTCAAGATTCCCAAGGGTCTAAAATTTGACGTTGTTAGAATTAGACAAGCTTACAGTCGATTTTACATTATTTTTCCAAGAGAAGATGGTGGAGGCCGCCTCCGCCAAGTTCATCATCATCGTCGATGAATTAAAGCTCATCAGTGGCCTCTGTAGCAGCGGGATGATGATGCCCATGGAGGTGGTGCCCTTCTGCTGGAAGTACAACGCATCAAGGCTGCAGTCACTCTTTTAGGGCGAGGGATGCTTTAGGCAACATGATGGCCCTCTATTGTTGCAGTGGTTGGGAATAAGAGTCCAGTATCGTTCTCAAGGCCATATATGTATCTATTAGATAATATGGGTCTTTTATTTTTGGGTTCTAGTTCTTAAAATTCCTCTATGAGAGGAGCATACAGAAGAGACTTGAGGACTTGGAGGCATTAAGGATATTTATCTAGATGACTTTCTTGCAGTTGTTCTCAAAGGATTTGTTGGAGGCGATGTTGTCAATGGTTGACAAAAATATTTGAAATGGAAAGAAATTCACTATGTATGGTGACATCCATGGTCAGTATTATGACCTTTTGAACATCTTTGAGATTAATGGGCTTCCTTCAGAGGAAAATACTTATCTTTTTAATGGTAATTTTGTTGATCAAGGATCATTTTCAGTTGAAGTCATACTTGTGTTATTCGCATTCAAGTGTATGTGTCCAACTGCAGGAGTATTGAACAAAGACTATAAATAATCTACATAGAAGCACAATTTTAGACCATGATGCTTAAAGAAGGCTTATTCTGATTTAATGTTGAGGTTGGAATCTCTGAAATGGTAGTTTTGTTAATAATTGGAGAGTTACTTATGGAATTTGTACCTTAGTAGCTAGGAGCCTTCAAATTTGAGACAGACATCCTAGAGAAATGTCGAACATGCATGGGGCTACAACATCAAATGTGTAAAGGATAGAGGAAATAAAGGCTATTGCTAATGAAGCATTTCAAGGTCACAAATTTTCCCGAGCCATAAATATCTATTCTAAAGCCATTGAGTTGAACAACCATAATGTAGTTTATTAGGCGAATCGTGTATTTGCATATACAAAATTGGAATAGTATGGAAGTGCGATTCAAGAAGCACCAAATTATTTTTAGCAAGTTAAAGGAATTTTTCCAAATAATCCTAATGCCACCAAGGAGCCTAAAGAAGTCAAGAAAGCAATCCAAAAACTTAGATTTATTGAGGCCATCTCAGTAAATGATCTTGAGAATCATTCTGTTGTTGATTCCATTGATTTTCATTCAATAGAGGTAGAGCCGAAGTATGTTGGTGCTAAAATAGGAGAAAATGTAACATTGGAATTTATAAAGAAAATGACGAATGACTTCAAGAATCAGAATAATATACACAAAAGGTATGCACTTCAAATATTATTTCAAGTAAAGGATGTGTTTTAGTCAATGTTGAAGAGTCTTTGACTTCAAAGGGAGATTGCAGCTTTATATTATAGTTTGATATCACAACATAAGTGAGATTGTTGCAAATTAAAAGAAGTGTGCAAATCCTAGGGGTTTAGATTGATACTTTTGGAGGACCAAAGGTTTTTTTCTGTGGGGAGGATTGATCCAGGAGGATCTTCACATAGGTAGAAGTTTACTTTGTGCACCATGAAGGAATTTGATGATAGGTGAGAAAGATTGGAATCAGAGAATAAATTGGATTAATAATTTTATGCCTTATTTCATTTAAAATTGTAAAGCGGATAATGTTGTAAGTGAGTGGAAAATGACTCACAATATATTCACTTATTTTCCATTTGAGAAATTAGTTTTATGTGAGAATTGACCTCACAACTAATTTTCTATTTCTCAATGAGAGGTTGAGGGCTCTTACCATGGTTGAGATCCTTGAAGTCTGGATTTTACCATTTTTGTTTCCTTGAGTAAGTTTTAGATCCTAAAATCACGGATCTTGTTTTTCCTTAAAATATCTTAAGATCCTACTATTTTGGCTTTCGGGAGTTATGCCTTTTTGTTGGGGAAAAACTATATCAACTCCTAATGTGAGATTTTTAGGAGGGGGGAACCTCTTGGAGAGTTTTGTGGGATATTTTAGAGGATCTTTGTAAGAGATTGAATCCTTATTCTGAGAGAAAATGTAGCCCTTCTGGTGCTGAGGGAATGTCATTTATGTGAGTGTCTTTGGCCCATTTGTGAGAAGACATCTCTTTAAGGAGCATGATCCACATATCTTTGAGATGTTTTATCCCATTGTAAGAAGGAGATTGCCTCGGAATTAATAAAGTGATTCGTAGTTCCAAACAAATTTTGAGACGTAGCCCTTTTCCCCCCAGGGTCAAATTTGTTATCATATCGGTGTTATGATTATTCATGGTTCTTTTTGTTGCTTGTTTCTTTGATGTTTGTCTTCTTTGAATAATGTAGATGTGATGGTAAATCATTCTTTAAATAATGTTTCGCTCATGTTTGCATGAAAAATCATGTCAGTAAAAGCTCCTGCATTTAGTATTTTTGTTTAAATGTTAGAAAAAGTTACTTGCATCATGAACAGTACTCCATTATCGTGATTTCTGACAAGAACCTCATGTACAAACTGGTAAGATAAATATTGCAATATGACCGCCCTCTTCTGTCATGCGAATAGATCGGAGGGGAGAGTATCATGCTTGAGATATTGTCACATGTCCGCGTACCAAGATGTTGGAATATTAGTGGGGGGAGCTCACCACATGTTGTACATCTCCATCTCCTACTCTCATGCAAATGAATCATATTCTGGTGTATTCACTGCTTCAGCTAATAGCCGGCATAGACCATGGGCCTAGATAGTGTGAACTGGTTTGAATTCAAGATTATACCCTTGTAAATAAGTCATCCAATTCGCTCTTCTCTCATCCAGCTCTTGTTTGAAAAACAATGATCTGACTGTTGGGTGCGGAGCAAAGATAATATAATGATTCTTTAAAAGATAGGGCCAGAATTGCTTTACCGTCTTATAAACCACATACACATGTTTATCAGTGGCGGGATAGTTAATTTCGGGTCCTTATATGATCCGGATTTAAGCAGGAACGCAATAGATTACAGAGATAACCATAAATACAGAGATGCGATAACCATAAAAACAGAGATGTAGCGGAAATAATACTTCATTTCATTAATGGAGAATACTGAGATATGCTTACAAATAGAAATAACCCAGCTAGGGCGATGGTAGCTTATCTCTGAGAAGAGATGTGTCGACTACATGCCTCTGAACTGTTTCGAACCGTGTTTACAATGAGGCTCGAAGGCCTATTTATTATTGAGAAACAATGGAAAACCCTTAACATTCCAAAACCTAACCCTAGAAGATGAAACGCCAAACTACGGGCCCCGTTTGGGTAAATTGGTACATCAACTTCCCGGGGTCGTAACTTTGGCATACGATCTCCATTTGATGCGCATGATAGCCCATTGGAAAGATCTCTCCGAGGACTACGACGGAAAAGACAATTTTTTATCAAAAAAATTGTGGAGGTAGATTTCCCAAAAAAGGTCGTTTAGGGCCTCAAAACGGCTTCGGAAGTTTAGGACCCGAAAAACTGCTAAAAATAGTAAATTGCGTTATAATTAAGGAAACTGAAAAACTGAAAGAGACAGTTGTGGGGGTCCAAATGGGATAGGTGGGTGGCCACCAACATCCACCTGGATCATTATAGGATATCACTTATAAAGGATATATACTGCTCATTATTCTGATCATCTTTCTATGTAAGCACAATGAAAAGAGAAGTATCAAAAGCAAAGGTGTAGAGTAGGAAATCCTTGTTGAAATATGGGTTGTATAGGGCTGGTGCTTCTGCAATTTCTTTCTTAATAGGGGAGAATGCATCCTTTTCCCTTTTTTCCACTTATGTACTACATCCTTCTTCTCCACCTCGTACATGGGTTTTATTATTTGAGCATAATCGAAGATGAACTTGCGGAGAAAATTTATCCCCAGGAAGGACTGCATCACCTTCTTATTCACTTGGGAAGTGAATCTACATGATAACATGACACTTTCAGGTTCCACTTCAATCCAAATATTTTCTTTGATGTGGCCCAAGATATTTCCCTCATACACTACGAAAATTATCTTATTGGGATTAAGAGATATCCCATATTTTTGAAATTGCTCAAAGATTTGCTTCACAGTGTAGGTGGTAGGATCTCTTTTCCGAAAATATCATGATGTCGTCAAGATACACCAGCATGCTTTGACTGATCAAGCCAAGAAATGTGATGTCCATTGTAAATTGAAAGGTTGCATTGGAGTTAACTAGCCCAAAAGAAATTTTTCAAGTTCTGAGACTAGAACCTGGTTGTAACCATAAAATCCATCAAGCAGAGAAAAATTTATGGCCCCGATACTTGCTCTAATATCTACTCCATTAACGACACCATATAATTCTCTTTTTCTGAGGCATGATTGATATTTCTAAAATCCACTTACAGATGAATTTCCCTGGACTTCTTCCTTACCTGGACCAGATTAGAGACCCATGTTGAATGTCACACTTTACAGATGATCTATGCATCCAACAACTTCCTTAACTCCTTCTAAATCAATGGCTCAAGCATCGGGTGTACTTTCGAAGCTTCTACTAAAAAGGCTTGGCCCCTTCTTTTATTGGAATAACATGCTAGATTATTCATGTGTCATAGGTTTTAAACTCATCATACATCTAGGCGAAGATGTTGACACCTAATCATAAAGATTGGCTAAATAACTGAAATTGATGTAAATAAATAATAGAAAATATAAATAGTCACCGGGAGATGAAATGAACAGTCTCTCCCTCATGTATATAATAAACACCAACCTAAATGAAATCAACGAATTGTTTTGAGGAGCTGCTATCTGGTCTAACATGGTATCAAAGCCAATACCATTTTTGGCTTCCCTCTGCTTTGTAACTCCCTATTCTGGCTATGTTCTGCCTTGCATACAAAGCGTTGCTCCTCTGCTCTTCTCTGATAGTCTTTTATTCATATTCACCTACATATAATACGTTGCTCTGCTCTGACATATAATATATTGGTACGCTTCTCATTTCCCATATAATTTGCTCGTACACTTCTCATTTCCCATATAATCAGATGGTACGCTATTGATGGTGTCATTTGCCTGAAGCCTGCTCCATGTCAATATACGTTGTATTCTTGCAGTGAAGAGTCTGCCCTCCAAACTGTTTGGTATAGTTCGTCCTCCAAATTGTTCTGTTGGGTGAATATCGCTGGACAAGCACAGTTACAGTGTCTTTCGATTCCAAGACCTCACCTATGGTATTAAGTCTGTGCGTAAAGTCGTCCTCCTGTGTGGTGCTAGGAATGATTGCAGTGTGGTGCTTGAAACAATTGAGAAATCGCCAGACGTGCCAGAGAGGTTACTTCTAAATCCGGTCCTCTTCGCCTGAGTTCCATTCTTGGTGGCCACGAGTAGCCTGGACCATATTTGTGTTAAACATGGTGGCCTGACATTGCCCTCACTCTACTACGTTGCAACCGTCACCGATCTATAATACGTGAGCTCTGAGAGCATTGTCGCTGGTCTGGTGGACATTGTTGGGGGCTTGGGTTTGTTCTTGGACCCCGATGGCCTGTTCTTGGACCATGACTGTTGTTCTTGCCCGAAGACCTCCGGCTTAAAAACACTCAAATGCATATTAATCATGCCACTATCTATATTTACCCATATTTCTCATATATGCGTGCGGTGAAGAGCGTGATAATAGAGTGTGATCAGCACACTTAACTATAACTGCGTGCGGTGAAAAGCGTGATAATATATTGCTCGAGATGGTGTTGGTGGCGATGGCAACGGTGATGGAAGCAGCTATATCAGTGCGATGTCAAGGTGTAAATGGTATCAAAGCATAAATCATAGGATTTGACCTTTCATGCATCTAACCACTCACTTTCGAGAAAAGCATCCGTCCATTTATTTTTGACAAATTCCGATTTACATCAGAATTCAAGTTATGATAGGTGTTCTTTGGCTTTTAAGCAGTTGATATTCTATATAGAATATAGTTTTACTCATTGTATATTAAATAAAATTCTTACCTAAGCAAGAAGGAAGAATAAGGTTGTATTATTCTTAAGCACATTTTTGCCAGCAAAAGTATTTTTTACAATACACAGTTTTTTTTACAGCACACAGGTTTTACAATGCATTCAATCATATCCATTGTGGGAATAGTTCTCACTGGTAAGGAGAACTATCCTGAGTGGTCCCGGATGATAAAACACACCCTCATTTTCAATGATTCATGGAAAGGAGTGTGTATTGGAGATAGAGACAAAGAGCCAGAACAGCCTACCTTAGGTAAAGAGCTCACCATTTGGGAAAATAAGAACAGCAAAGCCTATGCATTAATTGCAACATCTGCAAGTGAAGAGGTGAGTCGCCATATTTCGCCATTTTCAACTACCTTCAAAGCCTTACAAAAGTTGAAAGAACTCTATGAATCACATTCTGCACTTGAAGTTGTTCAACTCATGATTAAACTCTTCACTCTTGAATTACAAAATAATGATCCTCTTGCTCTTGCATCCGAAGTAAAATCTATAATGCATGATATCAAATCCACTAAGGTTGAATTGTATATTCCTCTTATCACTTTTGTCAAGGCACTTTATCCTACTTACTCCAATTATCTTGAGTCATTGCAAGCAAACGGAAATCTCAAAGATATTACCTTTGACTCTCTTGTGAAAAAATTTGCTGAAAGAGAGAAAGCTTTTGGAAAGAAGACAACCCCTAAATCATCTGAAGAGGCTGTGTGCCTTGCTCATAAAGAAAATAATCTAGCCCAAGATTCTTCCAGAGGAAGAGGTGGTCGAAGAGGAAGAGGAAGATATTTCAAAGGTAGGGGGGGCAAACAATCTCAAGGAGAAAAGTCAAATTTACACTGGATACGATACAAAAGAAATGGATCATATGATGCCTCCACATGCAAGTTACCTTGGGACAAAATTGAGCAACAAAGAAACCAATAGAAAAGGCAAACTAATGACACAGACAAAGGTAAAGCACCTGAATCCGCTCATTATGTTGTGGCATAATGTAATATCAGAGTAAATGAAGATTTATTTAATGCTTCACTTGCTTCTTGGAAAAATGATTGGTTGCTTGATTCAGGAGCAACTTGCCACAGGACTCATAGAAAAGTTTTTTTTGAAGAATTTACTAACAATATTGATGGAACAGTATACTTTGCAGACCAATCAAAAATCAAGCCATCAGGGCTTGGCACAATTAGGCTAAAATTGCCTAGTCTTCCAAACTTTCTTCTGCATCATGTTCTATATCTCCCACAGCTGAAGAGAAACTTGTTTTCCTTGGTCCACATCCGCCAGCAAGGTCACTCCATTCATATGTTTGATGGCAAGCTTGAGGTGAGAAAATGATCTGACCACTCACTTGTCATGAGGGGAATAGAAGAAGAAAGGCTTCTCAAGCTGCAGGGTACCTCTGCTCGTGCACAACATTTCTCATACAACTCTCATTATGAAGAAGGTACACTTCCATCAAGTTTATTATGGCATGCTAGATTTGGACATTTGAACTATGACAGCCTTCGCTTCTTGAAGAAAAATGGTGTTTCTGGTTTGCCTACAATTCCTAGGAAACTTAAGCAATGTGATGCTTGTATTATAGGAAAGCATACAAAATAGTCTTTTCATGATTCACATTCAAGAGCACATAGAAAAATTGAACTCATTCATTCAGATTTATGTGGTCCAATGCTTGTTCCTTCTGCAAATGGAAACAAATATATCATGACATTTATTGATGACTACACCAGAATGTGTTGGGTTTATTTATTGAAGAACAAATCTGGTGCTTTTTAAACATTCAAGAACTTTCACAAATGGATTGAAAATGATGCACAATCTCATATTGGGTCTATTTACACCGATAATGGAAAAGAATACACTTCAAATGAATTTGAAAACTATCTTTGCCAACATGGGATCAAACATCAAACATCTATGCCTTATAATCCCCAACAGAACGGTGTAGCTGAAAGAATGAATAGGACAATCTTAAATATGGTGCACTCCATGATGTTTTTCAAAAATGTAAATTTGATGTTTTGGGCTGATGCAGTTCTATGTGCTTTATATATAAAGAATAGATGTCCATCTAATGCTACTAGAAACAAGACTCCATATGAAATGTGGTATGGGCACATTCCTTCGGTAAAGCATCTCAGGGTCTTTGGTTCCACCTGTTATGCCTCGATACCAAAGGTACATAGAAACAAACTTGGTGCAAGAAGTCGTAAGTGTATCTTCCTGGGGTATTCAAACACCTCCAAAGCATACCGTCTCTATGATGAAGTCAATAAAAATTTTGTTGTATCTAGAGATGTAATCTTTCTTGAAACATCCAAAACTGACAATGTTGTTGAGCAGCAACTTGATTGCTTGGATAGATTTGCAAATGAAAAATCATTTCAAGAATTTGATAATCAGATTCCACATCTTGAAGGGGGGATTCCTATACTAGATCAACATGTGGAATCTTCTTCTAAATAACTCTCTCCCCGCATGAAACTCCAACAATGGATGATACTTTAAGTGATGTGATTGATAGAAGTGGGAGACTCAATCTTGATTCAGTCCCAACTCAATCAACAGAGCAGACTGGGCCATCTGAGAAAGGTCCCCCAAAGTGGCTAACAAAGACACTTGAAAGTGTTCATCTTGATGAGGTTGGAAAGATAGGAACTATAAATTCAAAGCGGCAAAATGGAGGTGATGTAGATGACTCTAATTCACCTGTTGATATGGATGTTTATTATGATTGTAAATTGAATTTGTCTACAGATTTCGAACCAACTTCCTTCAAAGAAGTTTCTTCTCATGATGAATGGAAAGAAGTGATGTAAAAGGAGTATGATGCCCTAATAAAGAATGGCACTTGGAAGCTGGTTGATCCTCCATTAGGAACCAAACCAATTGGCTGCAAGTGGGTCTACAAGAACAAGTATAAAGAAGATGGCTCACTTGACAAGCACAAATCCAGGCTTGTGGCAAAAGGTTTTGCATAGAAGGAAGGGTTCAATTATGAGGAGACTTTTGCCCCCACAGCAAAATGGGCTGCCATTCGGACACTCTTTGCCCTAGCAGCTCAGAACGGTTGGAAAGTCCATCAAATGGATGTAAAAACTACTTTCTTGAATGGATATCTAAAATAGAATGTTTTTATGTCCTAGCCTAAAGGATTTGTTGTAAAAGGACATGAACATAAAGTATGCAAACTTGTGAAATCCTTTTATGGCCTCAAACAAGCACCACGAGCCTGGTATGAAAAACTAACTAAGCATCTTCTGAAACTCAATTTCAAACATTATGATCCTGATAATGCAACTTTATTTATCAAGAAAGTTGGCAAAACAGTTGTATATCTTGTGGTATATGTAGATGATCTTTTGATGATGGGGAAAAATGAAAGCTACATTGCATCCATAAAGAAGGAATTGGGGAAAGGTTTTGAAATGACTGATTTGGGCTATGTTCATTACTATCTTGGTATTGAAGTAACTCAACATCTGAAGTCCATATTTCTTTCTCAAAAGAAGTACATTGGAGATCTGTTGAACAGGTTTTTCATGACAGAATGCAATCCTCTTACTACTCCAATGGAACAAAACTTAAAGCTCACATCCATTGAAGGAAAAGAATTTGAGGATGCAACAAAGTATAGACAGCTTGTAGGAAGTCTCAACTACCTAACTACTACCAGACCAGACATTTCATTTTCTATTGGAATCCTCTCCACGTTTATGCAAAAGCCTTGTGAGGGACATTGGTCTGCTACAAAAAGAGTTCTAAGGTACTTGAAGAGAACTCAAGACTTTGGAATCAAGTATACACAGGTGGACGACTTCAACTTGATTGGATACTCTGATTCAGACTTCGATGGAGACAAAGAAACTGGGGTATCTACTTCAAGATATGCTATGAGTCTTGGATCAGGAGCTGTCTCCTGGAGATCATGCAAACAATCAGTTCCAGCAGATTCCACAATAGAAGCAGAATATGTGGTAGCAGTTGAGGCAACAAAAGAAATTGTGTGGCTCAGGAAAATTCTTGAAGATTTGCAGGTAAAACAAGTACAATTAACTCCACTCATGATTGACAATACCTCTGCAATAAAGTTGGCCAAGAACCCAAATTTACATGATCAAACGAAGCACATCAATACTAAATATCATCTGATTTGACATCATGTTGAGGCCAAAATAATCCATCTCTGCCATTGTTCCACGAACAAGCAAATTGCAGACATCTTCACCAAAGCACTTGGAAGAGAAAAGCTTGAAAGATTCAAAACAATGCTTGGACTCACCAACATCCCTTCAGATTAAGGGGGGGAATTTTGGCACCTAATCATTAGGATTGGGTGAATAACTGAAATTGATAAATAAATAATAGAGAATATGAATAGTCACCGGGAGATGAAATGAACAATCTCTCCCTCATGTATATAATAAACACCAACCTAAATGAATCAACGAATTGTTTTGAGGAGTTACTGCCTAGTCTGACAGAAGACATATGGGTACTACCTAAAAAGGTGAATAAAGGACTTTCGCTCTTGAGGTGTGCAACAAGTATCAATATTGACAAACTTTAGATCACTTTTTGTACCCAAATTGATCTGTTCGTGCGACAAAGTTGAACTATGAGTTTTTGCATTCATTAGTCCTCGAAAGTGATTCTGCAAGTCATACATCTTTTCTAGTGATACCACACCCTTATGCATGGGGTTCCCCTTGTTTAATCGATCTGCATCTTGCACCACTTTATCGTGATCGTCTTCGTTAATGGTTGTGTCTTTGAAGACATCATCATTCGCCGTGAAGTGTAGTATCTGCTAGTCATGATTGAAAATGCGCAAATTAGTGATATTGTCAAGGACGAATGGCTTATAAATAATTTCAATAGAAAAATTGTCCCTAAGCAGTGACAACCTAACAGCAACATTTGTTAATGTATCCGCAACTGCGTTACAAATTCTAGGAATAGATACAATATTGAAAGCTTGGAATTGAGAAATCAAATGACATACCTCTTGTTGATAGCTTTTCAAATTGGGTGACACACAATGTATAGTATTTCGTACCTGTCGTACAATGATCTCAGAGTCACCTATTGCTTTAAGTACCTCAACTTTGAGGTCAATGGATTTTTGTAACCCCAAGATGAGTGTTTCATATTCTAGAGTTTTATTTGTGCAGTATGTTGGCTTGATAGTCCCTGACCTAGGTTCAGCGTTAAGCAACCAAGTAAATTCCTACACTACTAGCCCTTTCGGCATCAATCCACGGAGCACGGAATGAAGTTTCACCTTAAGCAATATGGGGGGATGGAAGATCCAAGCTTCCACACCCTAAGATAGTCGTGATGTTGATCTTATACCCTCATTCTTGTCTTTGCGTAGATTGATAAGCCTTTAGGGCTTGTCGATGTACTTCTTCCGTCTTTCAGAACCTTTGCGAAGGTATTTGACTATCCTATGTGCAACCCTAGATGATGATTTAGGCACTTACGTGCCTCTGTAACTAGGTTACTGACTTGTTTCCCAAATTTTCTTAGGTATTAGCTGACTTTACCATGCAATTAAGATTATCCTCGCATAAACATATATTATTACTTGAGTTTATGTAACAGATGGAAACATATATTTTCGCACATCAACTTAACATTATATCTGAAACTCAGCATTCAACATAGCATAATCACAACATTTATAGCCTACATAGATGGAAAGTACACAGTAAGTTTATAACACTTCTGTTTATTAATGATTAAGATTTTCAATACAGACTCTAACTGCCCTATGCACACAGCTGCAGGGGTCCATGCACTCAGCTGCGGACTTCTACCCTAGGCCTCTGTGCACTCAGCTACAGAGCCTCTTCCTCTGCTAAGACTCTTGCTCTTAGCTCTCACAAACCTATTACATCAATGACTCATGACTACTGAACTGCCTTAGACTCTCTAAGACTCTCCTTTTTATACAATCCCATGGTCCGTGGACCAAGGGCAGATCTCCAAAACCGACACAACCTATCTAGACTAAGGGCAGAAAACCCTTTTTGACATTAGATATCTTCGCGCTCTATGAGAAAAAAATGTGGAGACTTTACATTCTTTATACAAAATTCAGACCTTCTGCCCCAAAACTTGGGTTTGTAACCCCAAAATTGACCCCCAGGGGACCTGTTCCCATGACACTCAATTTCGAAGCAGCCAAAATTCAAGTGTTTTCTTTGTTTTGAGTCTATTAAAACACAACCAGCTCTAAATTCCTCTTATTTCTTAGAACCGTCAAAATACAAATTCCACAAATTATAAATACTAGGGCTACATCCTACACTAGTAATACTACTATCTACTCTGCATAAATCATTTCCTCTAGTTGGGCTAGGAAGGAGTTCCAACTTTGTGTCTAGTGGGATTGGGGAAAGCTGAGTAAAGTAGCACCCAAGGTCAGTCTCCAAAAAGTATTTCCCAAAAATTAAATCTTCAAAAGCAACAATCTCTTTTTTTCCCTCGAAGGGTGTGACAGTGTGCTTCACATAAGATTTTGATTCCACTTGGATTTGGTTATTCCTGCCCTTATACAGAAGCCATAAATGTGACCAATTGGAAGAAAAATACCCCTATAGTTTGTTGGACCAGTATCTACTTAGAAATACACCATAGGCTTCCGAGATGTCCATGATTACTATGTTTATGCATTGGTGAACTCGTTGATCAGATGATAGGTGAATAAGAACATTTATGAGTTCACCAATAGCTTGGACAAGAGACCTATCTAGCTGAATAATATTCCAATTGGTCTTATCCCATTTAGTATTGACTTTCTTGGCTACAGAAAATGGCATTATGTTTACGGATGCACTAGAATCAACTAAGTAATTGTGAACATTGTAAGTAAAAAATTTGAAATTCAATAAAAATGGAGGGAAACGTGTGTTAGCTTCTAATGTTAATGCATTAAAAACTGACTCTAGGGAACCAGAGTACTTGCGAGATCCCTTCTGCAAAGAAGAATTATTACCTGATGAAGGTTGGTTAAGGGCTCGAACAAGTAGATCTTGCTAACTTGCTATCTGTGTCAACTCAAAGATTGAAATATTAACACAAGTTTTCTTCATGTCTTTGACTATATTATAATCCAACGTGGGAGGCATTGTCAAATTGTCTGGGGGAGTGTCCTTGTTTGACATTGTCGGAATGATGGAATTTATTTTACCATTGGTGGAAGTGTTCTTCTCATGTCAGCATTTCCAGACTTATCTTGAGTGTTATGAGATAAGTTGACAGTTGGTGTGATTTTTCTTAACAAGTGTTCCTTCAATTTTTCCCTTGTCAATTTCTGTTTGGAAACTATCCCTTGGCTCCTCAACTTGTATCAAATATTTTTCTTTTGAGTGAAGGCCTCACTCAATGGTGGTTCTTCGACATTTTTCTTTTCAATAGTGAACACATAATTGAAAGCATTTATTTCGTTCATGACACTCACAGTCTCTTCAGCCACAACAAATTCTTTCTTTTGTTTTGTTTTCTCAGTATTCTCATTTGAAAGCATTGTTTCAATGATGTGCACAGCCAAAGAATTCATGGTGTAATTCCACTATGGGAATGTATTTTTTGAATTATGTTCTTGATGAAAAGAACAATATTGGTCCATGTCCATGCTTTTGATATTTAGAAAGATGTTTGATCTTTTTGTAGACTTAGTCAGTTGAATACTTTTGTTGTCGTTGTTGTTTCTCCTTCTCAGTAAGTTTAATTTTGGGGACTTGTTGCTGACGGTGGTCTCTCTTGACCTCCATTTTAACTTTGCCAACTCACTGGACAGAGACTTGATGGTCCAGGTCAAACTTTCAAGATTAGTGGCTTCTTTATCCTTAGACTTGCTTAAAGAGGCCTGAGACTTTTTACCTATATATTTGGAGTCCTTTGATTGGTCATCATCAATAATGACTCCAATTTTGCATAAGTCCTTTTCAACAGCAATGGCTTCTTTGAATTTTTCAGCCAATTTTTTTTCACAATTCTCTTCATGAACTGTGTAATGCTCGTCAACAAGGTAGAAGTATAGTAGTTAATTATGATGGAGTCATGAGGTTTTGTATTCATGGGGATTTTTTTCAATATTCGATTGAACCTCTAATTAGAATATTTAACTTTTTCTTTCTGTTCCATCTTCAGATTGCCCAACTCCTTTAATAACATGGTTGGGGTTTTGTCATCAGTCAACTTTTCAAGGAACAACTTTTTAAACCCCTTCCAATTATAGATTGAGTTTGGAGGAAGACTATGGTGCCAAACAGGTGCTCTACCATCTAAGGTACAAGGAAAGAGTCTACATGCAACATCATCATAATGTACCTCGAGCATTTTCAGGTTTAGATAGAATTTATCAAAATGGTCTTCCGCTTTGATGGCTTTTTCATGGTCATATTTTGTTAGCATATTTTCCGGGTGTCTTGGTATTTTGTGTAAAATACCTGGAAGAATGACTGGGACCTGAGACATATAATCCAGATCTTGGTCTGTCATGTTATCATCTCTGTGCTCCTCCTCCTCTTCAGAACTTGAGGAATCTTCTCTGTGACCTCCAAACCTGTGGAGAGTGTCGTCTAAGAGCACAATGTTTTCCTTGTCCCCTTACCTACAAAGTGGGGGTTGCTCTGGTTTTTCTATGTCTTCTAAGGATTCTTCTAACTCTTCAAGAGTAGAAAAAACTAGATCTTCCACTGTAGAAACCACTATCCCAGTAGGATTTGTTTCTTTCTTCTTTGGAAAATAAGTAAGATTATGTGCTCTAGGAATTAATCCAATAGCCTTTGCAAAGCGACAGGTTATAGGTTGGATTTCCCAGATATGCTCATAGGGGACTTTGGAAGATCCGCCTACTTCAGGAATATGAGTCCAAAAGGTGTTGGGAATGTTTTTTCCTTTACCGAAGGAAGTATGGTGTGGGTGGGAGGAATTATTAGCCATAAAACCTAGTTTCCCTCCTTCTAGCACCAAAAATGTAGACATTGCTAGACTTGCCAATATTCAAAGGGGCCTCCTCGATATTTGGTCCCAATTAAACTTCACACCATTTGGTATAGGAGCCCCATCCAAAATACACCTCAATTGTCATTTTCATAAAGTTTTCCTTGGGTTTAGCTATCAACAAGAGAGAGAATTGCATATGTGCCTTCGAAAAGCAAGTAGGTATGCCTCGTGAATGTTTAATTGTAGGTGTGTCAGGGTTCTTCTACTGTGGAAGGACAATGAAGTGAGCCTCTAAGAGAGAGGTAATAGTACCACCCTAGTAGATATTCACACAAATAAGAAAGATTCGCTTAACATCCAGTGGAATAATCGACAAGGATGTAATGATCATTACAACTATTACAACACATTCTCAATATGATTCACACTAAAATAACTGAAATAGTTCAACTACTTTAGTATAGGTGTAACCAAACATGAATCAAAAACATTTGTAGGAAAGTCTTACAAATATTCATAATCCATGCATGAAGAACATGTTGGCCATTAGGATTCAAATATTAAGTAAAAGTCCAAATACACATGTATATAATGAACACCACTAGCTCTAATAGTGGAGCGTTGGAGCCACTACGTGCTCCCCAAATGAACTAACTTGTCCCTCTGATGCTTTATGGTATAATACAAGGTGAAAATTCCCTTTCTTGTACAATGAGGGTGTATATATAACAAATGGGGTGATCCCCCACCTCCCTTGTGACTCTTGGACTACCCTCATGATTGTTTGACTTCCCTATGACTTTTTGACTCTTACATGACTCCTTACATTCTGTACATGTCCTTTGGAGTTCAACTTTCCAATTAATATTTGAATAAGACTTATAATATTCCAAAAAATGATATGGCACGTGATGAATGATGACATCACATGACACTAATGACATGGACGCATGATGACATGGAAATTTCAATCCATTCTTTGTTGTTTCTTTCTTTGTGTCTTCTTGAAGATGATCTCTTTTCCGCCACCATATGGCTTATAGATAAGGAGTCTTTAGTGTTATCAGATCTTGAGTTGTAATCATGAACTGATGTGCCTTTGCTTCCTCCTGATTAATCAACTTGTGCCTTCAGCTACACAGGTGTCTTCTAGCATGTTCTCCTTTTCCATAATCCTATCATAGCATGATAGAGTAGCTACATATGCAATTCACTCATGACAATATGACATCAATCTGATAAACCCCTCATCTAAGATGGTGCATAATGATCCACTAGCTGAGTTGAAACTGGGTGGCTAGATGAGGGAGAGACTCAAGGACTATGCAATTGCACAGCTCAGGTAGTCAAGGGTCGAGATCAAGCCTTGCGATTGTGCAATGCGCAGTTCAAGTTGGACTGGACTTGAAGATTGCACAGTTGGGGGATTCAAGGAGCCAAGTTGAGGGATTGAGAACTGATTTTTCCCACTGCATAGTGATGGAAGGACAGGGAGTCTAGGTGATTGCGAAATTGCATAGTTTAGGAGCTCAAGGATGAGGATTAAGGACTAATACTATGCAATTCATAGCTTAGGTCTTGCTAAAGGAGAGGCTTGCATAGTTTTGGAGCTTAAGGGATGGTTTGAGCACTAAAATTATGCATTGTATAGTTATGGGAGGAATAAATTATGCATTGTGCAGTGCTAAGAGACAAGGTTGCTTCTCTAGGGCTGACAGTACACAGTGAACAATTCAAGCTAGCTGAGAGAGTCTGAGTGGCTCAATCAAGGAGTTTTCCCGATTTTGACTACTAAGTGTTGGATCAGTGCAGTGAATATGAATAGAACAAGACTTTTAATGTGATATCACACTTAGATTACTTAATGACTCAACAAGGAACACACGGAACACATAACTATCACATGTCCCTCAATGAGACAACTTTGCGATGACTAACACCAAGTGTGATGCCAAAAATACACTTTGTGATGATTGTGATGACACTTGTGTGACAGTGCTTAAAACTTTGCAAATGAATGTGATACATGTTTATATGATAAAAAAACCTTATTTACACATGAATCATTCCCTAAGCACACTAAAACTAGCTTGTATACATTGTGTGACACTTAACATGCTAAAACATGACACTTTGATTTTCTCGTAAACGGGACCAAAACACTTAGAGAAAACACATGCAATGTCTCTTAATGTTTGCGAAGATAGCATGTGAAGTCAAAGTAGGCCCTGAAATTTGGATGTGGGCCAAAATTTTGGAGGGTGTTGTAGCAACGACAACACAAGGCTAATCACACAAAACGTGAAAAAAAACTAGACCCATAGATGCCTCATCCATAATAGACATTTCATTAAACACATGGAAAGCATACAGGCTTTATTCCCTCTGATCATAAGAGTCTAAGATTCATTTGAGAATGACCAAGAAAGCTTTATTCCCTCTCCACATAGCTACAACAACACTTATTAGTCCATACATTTATCGATCAATCAATAACTAAATGATTCATGACAAGAGTCATAGATGGTACACATCATATAACCAGCATTGTGGAGTAGGAGTATCCTCTTTGCAGATAGAGACAATCCCTCTAGCCCAAGAGGGTGGGTCTAGCCACAAACAAGACAATCTAATGTAAATTTACTTAAATTAGAATCAAATAAGAGCACCTACCTCTTATAATGCTAATCCACTTGATGATGGTCTTGCTTCCTTGCTCCAGCTTCCTTTCGTTCCTTCCGCTCAAGTACCTGAAACAAACATGCAAGAAACAACAGCAAACGTGATAGCATAAAATTGAATCCAATCTACTTAAAAGGTCAAGGATTTCTAAGCTATCAAATGTAATATTACACCCAATATAGTAAATAAACCATTATTTGTATTAAAATAAACTTCAAAGAGAAATACAACTGAAGCCTTAACGTTGGAGATCTCCTTTGTGGTATCCAAGTCCTACTAGATGGCTTTTCAGCACTCTTTTCCTCCCCTAGCTTGACATGAAATGGCTCCCAAAATATAAGACTCTCTCTCCTCATGCTTTAGCTACCAAAGACTAGTATTTTTTCATATAAGACTAATATTCTTCTATCAAAAGCTAAAGATTTGCAAAATTTTGCAGCTGGTTGTATTGTGTGTATTGTAACCAAAAAGGGTAAGAGGAAGTGGTTTATATAGGGAGAGGAGGATAAGAACGAGATCCACTCAAGGGCGAAGAAGGTCTTATCTCCTTGGTAAGGTCCACTTTTAAGGGGGAAAGAACCTTATATGGACTTCTCGGCCCTTATCCAACCAAACAAACATCCAGCGCATCGCCACTAGAAGTTTATAGACGTGAACTCTATTTCCTCTTATAAAAACTTTCCAGAAGTAGACTGGCGCAAGTATTGGGCTAACAATAGTGTTGATCGACACAGGTCACACTGTAAACTTCTACCATCGGCACGGGTGAGACACTGGGAAAGAGTGTTGATCTTAAAAACTGGGTTTTAAGAAGGATTATCTGGAAATGTTCTGAAGGGAGTGGGGACTTCTTTCTTCCAACTTCAAGGGATGCAAGAGCATAGGTTTCATGGTAAAAGTATAACACAGTAGTCACTACTAGGGTTCTCTAAGATTAGGAACGGGGAGTGACAAATTATTATGTAACAAATACCCCCTAAATCATGAATTCAGAGCTAAGAGCGATGGCTGAAATGCTTTAAGACGGAGCAAGTACTTGGAATACCAGCATTGAAAGACCTGTAACTCAAACATACATGTAAATATCTAAAATCTAATAGTCATGCCTGATAAACATGAGAGGCATATAACAATACATGAATCCATGGTATAGGCACAACTATCCATCAAGAAAAGGATCATGTGAATGGATCCTCGGCATGGATGTAGCCATTTAACTGAAGGGATCATATGAAATAGACCCATGGCATGGGTGCAGCCATCTAAATAGAGAGGATCAAAATGAAAAGGCCCACAGTATGGTCACATCCATTCAACTAAGCAGGATCAAAATGATACCCACAGCATGGTCGCAGCCATCCGTCTAAAGAATCATGTATATAAACATGAATGACTCATCACTCCTCGCAACCTGTACTTTTGTGATCTAAGCCTAGGGTCTTGTGCTCCAACACGAATTGATCAAAGTACAAATTCTAACATGTGAATAGACGTGCTGAAGTCAAACATGCTAGAAAATCACTTGAATACTGACCAATGATGTGAATTGTTAACAAGCGCAAGAGAAACCACCCATAATGTCAATGGCTCTCAAGGTAATATCAATACAATTCATGAAGTGTGAATAAGGAACTGAAATCGAACACCTGTGAAATCACTCGATTGAGGTCCAATGATGAAAATATGTCATCGAGTGCGAAGAACTTGCCATTGAGGCATGCAAGCTCTAAGGTACTAGAAGGGAGTTTCTAGATCAACTTCCTAGATAAGGAGCTAAAGTGGATAGGAAGTGATCTGTCGAAGGAAGGTCATAAGGAATGCTTCACCATCGACACGAAATGGGAAACACAATGAATGAGAGTAATCCAAGATGTTGACATATGATCAGATAATGTATAGGTAGGAAGACTTCTCTTGAACATGTGGATGATACGACTCCAGAGTTTGGCAGCATTTTACATCATAGGATCAAAGGTGATGGCTACATGGCAGAGATCAGATGATAGGTTTAAAATGGATAACCCAAAACTAAGGGAGGCAAGTGACAGAGTGAGGATGTCCCAAAACCCAACATGAATACAAATGAGTTTCAATGTTCAAGAGTGACATGCTACCTCAAGTGAAGAATACAACTGATGAAATACTTCCAATTCCCCCCCCCCCCCCCACCATTTCTGGCAAGTACCCTAGTTATTTTTATATAAGATTGATGGGGATAGCATATGCTTGTAATATAAGTCCATCCTTCAGATGGATCCATCCTAGTAAGTTTTATGAGCCCTAGGAAGGAGTGGCTCAATCTCGTCATAATGACAAGTCCTATGTTATTTAATCTTTTAACGAGTCCGACAAAGGTGAAACTCAGAATCTTTTTCATGTTTATAGAGTTTGAAAAAGACATGGAAAAGAAAACTCTGAAAGGTCCCTTTTCATAAAGTTGTCCCTCGAGCCCGAAAAGGTAGAAAACAATATCTGAGAGAACCTCCTAGTCATGTTTAACTAAGGTATTCCTTTTTCGTAAAAAGTTTATCCCAACCGAAAAAAGGGGTACACGTATACTAGGTAAACGACGTTTCGAAACCATTTATGAGGTCAAAACGACAAGAACTCGGCAATCTTTTCATGTTTTGAGAGTCAGAAAATGACTTAAAGCAAACTCCCCATTTTTATTTTCTTTAACGAGTCAAAAAGGGAAAAATACTCAGCAATCTTTTCATTTTTTACAAGTCAGAAAAGAGCTTAAAGGTGACTCGTCCTGGAGGAACGAGTGGTATAAAGTGTAGCAACTAGTTCCGGTTATGGTGGAACTACTCAAAAACATGTAATGGTCAAGAGGCTGGCTAACAAGACCACTCATCACTGCGGTTCCTCAGGAAAGGAAAAGAAACCAAGTGAAAGCATATGATCAGCCAAAGAGATGGTGGCGATGGAATGAAACAACCAAGGCTCATCTAGCAGAAATTAGCTGATAAAAATGGCAATCACAAGATGCAAATCAGGCATGGGTTCATTTTTACACAAGCTTGAACCATGGGGAACTCTCCTTGAATTCAATTTCATGTTTACACAAGCTTGAAACGAAAAATTATGCTTGCGATAAGTTTGCATGCCCCCATCATAATGACTCAATTCAAGGTACATGCCCCCCAAGCTTCATTTCATTCGACGAGGTGGATAGAATGAAGGTTCACTCTCGAGATCCATGAAAGACTTGACTGGGATTTTACAAGATCGTAATTAAAGACACGATTTGGAAAAGGGATTTGTTTCATCTTTTTAACGAGGTTGATACAGTAAAAGAACTATCCTCAAACATCTGTTTCATTTATTAACAAGGTAGATACAAGAAGAAACTATCCTCGGACATCTTTTTCAATTTTTAACGAGGTAGATACAGGAAGAAACTATCCTCAGACATCGATTTCAATTTTTAATGAGGTTTATACAAGAAGAAACTGTCCTCAGACTCCTTGATTCATTTTTTAATGAGCTTGACACAAGACAAGGACCTATGCTCAGACTCCTTGATTCATTTTTAACAATCTTGATGCAATACAAGGAACTATGCTCACATCCCTTGTTTCATTTTTTAAGGAGCTTGACACCAGACAAGGAACTCTGCTCCAAGGTCCTTGTTTCATTTTTTAAGGCGCTTGAACAAGACAAGGAACTCTGCTCCAGCCCCTTGTTTCATTTTTTAACAAGCTTGACGCAAGACAAAGAACTCTACTCCAACACTTTGTTTCATTTTTTAAGGAGCTTGACACAAGACAAGGAACTATGATGACACCCCTTGTTCAT
This sequence comes from Pinus tabuliformis, assembly GCA_031772625.1. NCBI lineage: Eukaryota > Viridiplantae > Streptophyta > Pinopsida > Pinales > Pinaceae > Pinus > Pinus tabuliformis. The sequence goes on from CM062804.1 coordinate 1,613,754,093, forward strand.
GCACCATACGAGAACATGGCTCCCAAGAGGTCCTAACTAGACGGGAGAACCACGCTCTGGGAGGAATACATGTCGACTGGTACCAATGACAGATCGAGTTCCAATGTCCGCAGTACATAATGTACTATACCATCCATGTGATCATCAGCACGTATGGAGACGAAATGGGTAGCCACATAATAGACCTGTGGCGGGGAAGGTGCTTATTGCAAAAAAGAACCAATAGGGAATGATGATTTCATGGGAGACACTTGGTGACCAATGAACGAAAATTGATCAATGGTCACTATTCTCCCTTCGTGTGGAAAACAAACCACATGAAAAAGAAGAGAAACAAGAGCTCACATGATATAAACATAATCATATCCAAGGAGAATATTGAAATCTAAGGGACCCTGGACTACCATCATGTCTATATAGATGGTCTTTCCTCCCAAAGTAATAGGGAACTTCGGAAGGATCCCTAAGGGTTAATTGGTTCCTCCGTTGAAAGCCAACAGATTCTGGGTGACAGGCAGAAGCTGTGGGGAACTCAAATATTTCCAAGTAGTAGAATACACGATGCAAAGAGACGTGCCCTCATCTAACATAGTTCCAATTACTACCATATTATAGGCTTGTACTATGATCTAGAAAGGCACATAAGATGGGAGGCGGAAAGTTGTTAGGTCCCTATAATACTAGTGATTACCCAATACTATTGTATTTATATCCCTTATTAATATTTTTGTGCCCCTATTGTCCCCATATTGTTATTACTTTGCCCCATAGAATCCCTCTATTGTTATTTTTGTCTTTATATTATTATTGTTAGGTTGGTTGGGTTATATTGTGACTCCTTAGACTCCTATATATAGAAAGGAGGTTTTGTCATTTGACTCATCAAAGAATCATTCATTTGTGTAATGTAAAGGAGGTTTCCCCCTTGAAGAGGCTGAATTCTAAGGCGTTGATCTATATTTTCTATCTTTTTGTGAGCTGATTTCATAACATTTGGTATTAGAGCTTTGGATTCTAGGGTTTCGCTACTCCAAATAGGTCATCATGGCATTTTCGCTATAACTTTTTTTCTGTGACATTTCAGAAGCGAAACAAAAAACACATTTTAGATGAAATCGCACTGAACCTCGGGTCTGAATTTCAGATATTTTCATGCTATATTTGTGGAAATATGATCTGAGGAAGTTGGTCTTTTTGCAGACTCCTGAATTACATTCCAAACAGGTGACTTGGGGAAAATCATCATAACTTTCTCTCTGAGCATCAGATTGAAATTTCATAAGAAGATATAGAAAGAGGACGGACAATAGTTTCTTGTATGTATTTTTCAAAGCCAAAGGTTGAAACAGGGACACGTGGCACGTCGTACAAGTTCGCTCTACTGAACTAGTCTATAATCAGGTCATTGTGGGAGATGTGGCATAACTCTTCCTTGGAGAATCCAGTTTGGATCAAATTGGTGGCATTGGAAAGAGGACATAGAGGGTTACTGCAGATCACAATTTCAGAACTGGAGGATCCTAAATTACAGAGATACATCAGAGGCAATATCAAGCTCCTACAAAGTGAAAAAAGGTGTGTAGATTTTTTTAAATTTTTGCTTAAGCTTGGTTTGAAAAATTATTTTGAAGGAATTCAAAGGGCATAGTAGAGCATTATTATCAGTAATTGATGCCCCGAGGAAAGAAAATGCAAACACCTAGTAAGCAACCTAAAAGCTCTAGTATGACTCATGAAGAAGAGGAAGAAATGCTACATGATATATCAAAATTACAAGACCAAGTGCAACAAATGTCACTCTCACAAAAGCTAACAAAAGCTAAGATAAATGGCATGGAATATAAGATAAAGGGTGTGGAAGCTAAGATGAATGGCGTGGAAGCTAAGATGGATGATTTGAAGATAGATTTGAAGACAAATTTGAAGACAGGCATGGCAGATTTGAAGACAGATTTGAAAAATTTTCTACAAGAAATACTTACTAATGGTGAAAGGGTAGTAAAGGAAACTCATGATGCAAACAAAAGAAATGTTAATCATGATTTCATAGACTCTAATGTGGGATCAAAGACCCACCATATTCGAAAAATCGATATGACGAAGTTTGATGGCAAGGATCCTACAACATGGATATTACAGATGGAGCAATTTTTCGATCTCAATAATGTACAAAACACACAAAACGTACGTATTGCAACTTTATATTTGGAACCAAATTAGTTTGTATGGTATCAGTGGCTTTGCTCTTGTAAACAAATTATCACTTGGGAAATTTTTACGAAAGAATTGACAGTACATTACGAGGATACAAAAAGCAACACTTTTTTTAGCCAATTGATAAGTCTCAAACAAAAGGGTTCAATAATGGAGCACATTGAGGAGTTCCAAAAATTTAACATAAGGGTAAAAAATATTCCAGAGGAGCATAGGATTGATGTGTTCATAGGGACTTTAAAGGATAATATCCAACATGATGTCCGCCTTTGGGAACCTGATTCATTAGAGAAGGCATTCAGGTTAGCAAGAAAAATGGAAAGCAAAATTATGGCAACCAGGAAGCATACCACTCACAACTATAAAGATGGAAGTGTTGTTGCCCCTAGTCTTCCAGAACCTATAATGTTGACACCACAACACTTGGAAAAAAAAGAGCAAAATGACTTTGTTACAGTTGTGATAGCAAATACACTAAAGGTCATAAGTGTGCTGAGAAGAAATTATTCTACATAGATTGTGAAGAGGAAGAAGAAAAGGAGAAAGAAAGGTCAAAAGAAGAGGATATACTCCAGGGACAAAGCCTAGATAAAGAAGAAATGAATCCGACCATATCTTGTAATGCATTGGCTGGAATTACCACTCCTCAAACCATCAAGATAGAAGGACAAATCAAGAAGAAAAAGGTAATAGTGTTGATTGATTCAGGAAGTACCCATAATTTTATTCATTGTAAGGTAGCAAAAGAATTGAATTGCTTCCTATATCCAGCACCAGAGTTTCAAGTGATGGTTGCAAATGGAGGAACAATAAATTGCTCTAGAAAGTGCCATAATATCAAGCTATCCATGGGAGAATATGTATTGACTAGCCTAATGCTTTCCATTCCAATGGGAGGTGTTGATGTTGTACTAGAGTCCAATGGCCACAATCCTTGGGTACAATAGCTTTTAATTTTCAAGAACTTTTCATGAAATTTGATGGTATAACACTTCCTTCCATACAGCAACAAAAATGACCCCATTTATGGAACTTTATGGATATCAGCCACCATCCATCACATCATATTTAAGAAAAATTCTAAGGTTCAAGCAATGAAACATCACATCGAGCATCAACAACAATTCCTCCAACTCTTAAAGGATAACCTCGTGTTGGTGCAGAATAGAATGAAACAACAGGCAGATCAACATCACAGTGAAAGAAGTTTTGATGTAGGTGATTGGGTATTCCTATGGCTACAACCATATAAACAAATATCCCTCAAGCAAGCTAAGAAGGATAATAAATTATCACCAAAGTATTATGGTCCGGACAACACTTTTTTGAAGGAGAGGGGCATGTTAGGTCCCTATAATACTAGTGATTACCCCATTACTATTGTAGTTGTATCCCTTATTAATATTGTTGTGCCGCTATTGTCCCCATATTGTTATTACTGTGCCCCATAGAATCCCTTTATTGTTAATTTTGTGTCTTTATATTATTATTGTTAGGTCGGTTGGGTTATATTGTGACTCCTTAGACTCCTATATATAGAAAGGAGGTTTTGTCATTTGAATCATCAAAGAATCATTCATTTGTGTAATGTAAATGAGGTTGCCCCATCGAAGAGGCTGAATTCTAAGGCGTTGATCTATCTTTTCTATCTTTTTGTGAGCTAGTTTCATAACAAAAGTAGTCAATTGACTCCAATCAAAAGAAACGACAGAACTACTTGGTGGGGGTATCATATGATTTCCCCCATGCCCTACAAGAGAAGGAGAAGGAATCTCCCAAACGACTGGGGCGAGAGGGTCACTCTTCGATTCATGAGAATCTAAGGAGATGAGAAGAACATGTGCAATATGATCACTACTCTCTTCAGGAACAGAGTGAACAACTGAAGGCAAAGCCAAGTCGACACTCTTTTCGACTAATGGTTGGTTAGGACCAGACAGGAGAGAGTCATGCTCAGGAAGAGCAGGATGAGTAAGATATGGATCCAAGTCAATCTCTTTGCCAACTAGGAGAGGGTTAGAAGAAAGCCTATGATAACCAACGAGAAGTTGGGGTTGAGGAGCTATAAGGTTTTCCAAAACTTTGGAAGCTTTATCCATAAGAGTACAAAGGTGAGGAATATTCGTCCCTTCACACAACCTACAGGGAAATCTAATCTTTCCCTTCTTCTTACCATCATTAGCTAAAGGTGTAGCATAGACATGATCTCTAGAGGTTGATGGGGATGGTCAATTCAAGTCTTGAGAACATACCTCTAAGACTCTGGGAATGCCACGATAGTCTCGAAGGAGATGGTCACCCTTACACAGCTTGCAAGGGAATTTGTCCTTCCATGGAGGATTGGAAGGCTTGTCTACTGGAGGTTCATTCGGAGTAACCGCTGCACGGTTGGCCTCTTGCTTATCTGACTTCTTCTTCTTAGCCTCCTGGTTACTGGATTTCAAACTTTCACCAAATGAAGTAGAAAAGGAAGGTGAAGAAATAGGGTAAGAAGGTGAGACGTCGACCTTAGAATCAATGTGATGTGGTTCAAATGAAGGAGATGGTTGGGAAGGAGTTGGGACACTCGGGACCACCAAGGTTGAAAATAACCAGATAAATAAACCAATGGTTAACCCTGGGAGGGAAAACGTTGTCATATAAGGAGCACCAGCATTTCCAAAAGAAGGAAAAGGATCAAGATTCCCATCTGAGGGGAATCCTTGACTGGTAGACTCTGGAAATGTTGCCATTAGAATTGACCCTAATGAATCACTAAGGAAGATAACTTTAACCAAGAATATTTCATGGGTAGTAAATTTTAAGACACTGGAACAAAACTTTGTCTTTTCATATTTTAAGAGTCAAGAAAAGGGAAAAAGGTGACTCTAGTCGCTTTTGGAGTTAACGATCTCGAAAGGACAAGTGCTCGATTATCTTTTAAATTTAAAGAATCAAAAAGACCAAAATGACTAGTCAGGATAATCTAGGAAAAAGGGATTACCATGTAACCGTGAACTACAGAATACCTCCCGACGAACCGAAAAGTACGAGCATGCAATCTCCCCAAATGTTGTGTTAGGTGTATCACATTTACTAGGAGGCAGACTCGGCTTCCTATGGATAAAGGATTGCAAACCTAGTGTGGTCTCCATTTATATACATGATGGTATGGGGAGCACAAGTCCGTGCTAGTGTTGTCTAATGTTGAAGAAAACTACAATTGCTAGGTTTAAAAATGTCGGAACACATCTATAGCCTAGACCACTAAATGTGAGTGTTAAGTTTCAATGCTTCCTTAGGTTAATTCAATAAATTTTAACGATTGATATTGAGTTAGGTTTCAATTTCAAGGCCCTATTGTTGTCATTTGAAAACCTCTATATGAAACTATATGAGAAAATAAATATTTCTTCAGTGAAAGTTAACACTAATTGAGGGATAGAGAGCTGACAATCAATGCAACAATCAAAGAATGAAATCTTTCACTAATACATGTCCTAAATGCACTTAAGCTTCCCTTAACAACAAAAGAAGTTTCATTTCATTTCCAATGCTTATGATGATGCAATTCTAGCTTCTCAATGACACTACTAATGTAATATTTTTTCTTAAGAAAACTAGAATGATGTTCTTCTTTTCATAAAATGCAAAATGAATCTTTCACATAAAGCACTTTAATGAAAATTTTCACAATTCTGAACAAACAAGCATCGATCAAATCCAAAGCATGATAAATGAAACTAAAAGCAAATTCTTCCCTGAATCGAACAAACCAAACACATAATGCTTCAACCAACAAACCAAGCAATGTAATATATGCTCAGAAAGAGAAAAGAGACACTCGAAATAAGAGAACAAACGAGACTCTTTCACTCATTCGATCTAAACTGAAGTAATGAAGTGGCTAGGATTGAAAGACGATCTAAACAAAGGAGAAAATCAGAAACTTGAAACAATGAGTGAATTAAAAAATGAACGTAAATTGACCTAGATGTCCTAGGGTCATATAAACCATCCAAAAAACTCAAAAAATCAAGCAATGAAACTTCAAGCCAATCAATCAATCAAACCCAGCAAACAAAGAATCCTAGTCACTTCTGGGTGGAAGAAGAGAGTCTGAGGGTCAAGACACACTGGCACTGGAATGGGATAAATTCTTATTTTTTCCTAACTCAGAGATTGGCACGCTTTTTGGGCTGAAACTAGCATTGATTGGTACAACTGACATGACTGGCCAGGCTATAACTAGCACTGATAGGCCTAATCAACACAACTGTTTGGCCAAAACGAGCGTTGATCGAGGGATTCAAAGAAAAAATAAAAAAGAACTTCACACATGTCCAGACTTAACACATCAAAGGGTGGGCTAGTGCCTGTATGCCTTCAAACAGCTCAATACAGATCCACAAAACCATAAATAAACAAACTAGGCAGACAAGTAGAAAAAAACAGAGTGATGAAAAGGAGATGTATCTCCCCAGCGGAGTTGCCAATTTATGGTGTAGGAAGATTCTCTCTATGGACAGAGACAATCCCTCTAGCCAAAGAGAGTGGGTCTAGCCATAAACAAGACAATCTAATGTAAATTTCCTTAAATTAGAATTGAATAAGAGGGACTACCTCTTATAACACTAATCCACTTGATGATGATCTTGCTTCCTTGCTCTAGATTCCTTTCGTTCCTTCCATTCAAGTATATGAAACAAACATGCAAGAAACAACAGCAAACGTGATAGCATAAAATTGAATCCAATCTACTTAAAAGGTCAAGGAGTTCTAAGCTATCAAATGTAATATTACATCCGATATAGGAAATAAACCATTATTTATATTAAAATAAACTTCAAAGAGAAATGCAACTGAAGCCTTGACATTGGAGATCTCCTTTGCAGTATCCAAGTCCTGCCACACGTCATTTCAACACTCTTTTCCTCCCCTATCTTGACATGAAATGGCTTCCAAGCTCTAACTCTCTCTCCTGATGATTAAGCTACCAAAGACTAGTGTTTTGTCATCTAAGACTACTCTTCTTTTGTCAAAACCTAAAGATTTGCATAATTTTGCAGTTGGTTGTATTGTGTGTATTGTAACCAAAAAGGGTAAGAGGAAGTGGTTTATATAGGGAGAGGAGGATAAGAATCAGATCCACTCAAAGGGTAAGAACATCTTATCTCCTTTGTAAGGTCCAATTTTAAGGGGAAAGAACCTTATATGGAGTTCTCGGCCCTTATCCATGTAGGAATTTACAGGGTAAGTTCCTCAGATAGAACACCAAAGGACACCACTCACAAACAGATCACAGATCAATACACCAGTATTTTGATGTGGTTAAAACCTTCAAAGAAGGAAACAGTACACAGCCTGAGCCAACGCGGCCACTTCAGGGAATTTATTAATAAAAGAATGAAAATTTAGATAAGCTTCTCTCATGAACGGTTAACCTAAAAATGACCCTCCATGCTCTTTAAATAAAGATCATGGACCAATCGGGTGTTAAGCCACGGATCAAGTGTCGGTAATACCGAGAGAATGAACCATCAGATCACTACATATCGTGACTGTCGGATTGTAAGTTACAAAATGTACATAGTAAAGAAACACACTTTACCTAACTCTATATTAGACCAAGTTATACTTAACTATTTCCTATGTGTCGGAATATCCTAACATCCCCCCTTAAGAACAACTTGGGATAAGATTGAAGGATTTACAAATATGACACAATAGGAGAAGGAAGGAGGCACTAGAGCCTATCCCCCCTTAGTGACAACTTCCTGAACTCCAACCATAAATCGAAGTTTAGTAAACTTCGCCTCTGTGAGAGCTTTTGTAAAGATGTCTGCAACTCGATCATCTGTTGAACAATATTGCACTTCAAGAACATGGTCATGAATGAGCTTGTTAGGATATTTCGACACATAGGAAATACTTAAGTACAGCTTGGTCTAGTATAGAGTTAGGTATAGAGTTAGGTAAAGTGTGTTTCTTTACTATGTACATTTTGTAACTTACAATCCGACGGTCACGATATGTAGTGATCCGACGGTTCATTCTCTCCTCGGTATTACCGACACTTGATCCGTGGCTTAACACCCGATTGGTCCATGATCTCTATTTAAAGAGCATGGAGGGTCATTTGTAGGGTAATCCGTCTATGAGAGAAGCTTATGTAAATTTTCATTCTTTTATTAATAAATTGCCTGAAGTGGCCGCGTTGGCTCAGGCCGTGAACTGTTTCCCTCTTTGAGGGTTTTAACCACGTCAAAAGTACTAGTGTATTGATCTATGATCTATTTGTGAGTGGTGTTCTTTGGTGTTCTGTCTGAGGAACTTACCCTGTAAATTCCTACATGGTATCAGAGCTATTTGAGGGCCGCATCCATTGGTGATCCAAATCTGAAGCCGGTAGAACTACATCCAACTACCGTTTCCTAGATCTACTATTTCTGACTGCTTTCGAGCCGAGAGGACTGCTCTATTGTGTTGGGAGCATCTGTTCCAGTGAGGAACCCCTTTCGTTTCATGCGAAAAGGTTTCCGGTAGCCCTAGCTGGGTCATTTTTAAGATATGGAGGTATACAGTGTTTATTTGCAATTTACAGTTATTTTCTCTCAGTTTATTTCGGTTTTCGGTTTATTTAGCTTTTTCTTATTACTGGATCTATACCTTTCTTTTCTACGTATGCTCTTTGCCCTGCGACTCTGTGCGATCTGGGCAAATCAGAAACAGAAAGGAAGGATTTTTCTCATGCGTATGCTCTTTTCCGCTGCGTCTTAGTGTGATCTCGGAAAATTAGAAACATTGAGGAAAATATTTAGTTTCCGGCTAAAGCTAACTTCGAGCCGCAAGGTTTGTTTTTGAAAATATTTAATTTCCGGCTAAAGCTAACTTCGAGCTGCAAGGTTCGTTTTTTTTTGTATGTCCATGTTGGGTTTTGTGTTTTTTGTTTTGTAGGGAAAAAGAGCTTTCTCAAAGCAAGCACGCAACCCAAAGCATCAACCCCTCTCTCTCTCTCTCTCTCTCTCTCTCTCTCAAACTTTTTGTATAGCTCACTTGGTGCAAAGCTAATTTATGAGAGTCTCTCTCTCTCTCTCTCTCTCTCAAACTTTTTGTATAGCTCACTTGGTGCAAAGCTAATTTATGAGAGTAGAGGTCTTGGGTTCAAGTCTCCATTTTGTGGGTGCGGATTTTTCATTTCCGCACATTCCCGCACTTCGTCAATGACTTCATCAAATTTTCTTCAAAAAGCCATAACTTCTTCATCAGGAAGCCGTTTTCAGAACCGTTTTTTTTTAAACAGCCTAATTTCTCTCTCTCTCTCTCTCAAACTTTTTGTATAGCTCACTTGGTGCAAAGCTAATTTATGAGAGTAGAGGTCTTGGGTTCAAGTCTCCATTTTATGGGGGCAGATTTTTCATTTCCGCACATTCCCGCACTTCGTCAGCGACTTCATCAAATTTTCTTCAAAAAGCCATAACTTCTTCATCCGGGAGCCATTTTCAGAACCGTTTTTTTTTTAAACAACCTAATTTTTTGAGATCTTTCCATTGGAACACTTAGTTTCAGCATCTATATCTTCATTTTTTTTAAATGGAAAGTCCATGCCAAGTTATTCTTGACAGCACCAAATACTTCCAATGGTGGTCCTACATTGTGGATTTACTTAGAAGTAAAGGTCTTTACAGAATAGCCACAGGCCAAGAGACCAAACCGAAAGATGAAGACAAGGCAGCTAAATGGGAAAATAGACAAGACCAAGCACATGGGTTGATAGGGATGTCTGTTTCTCCAGATCTTAGATTCCATATTGCAGAACTTGATACTCCTGAAGAAGCCATGAAACAGATCACTAAAGTTTTTGGAATTAAAAATGAACTTAAAGCCCACCAACTTGAAAATGAGTTTCTTACATTGGACCCCAATAATTTTTCTTGCATTGAAGATTTTTTGTCCAAGTTCAAGACCCTTAGACTTCTCTTGGAAGGTGTTAAGGTTAAGAAAGAAGATAGTAGCCTTATCTACTCCATTCTTACTAAGTTGGGACCAGCCTATTCTGTGTTTGTTTCCACCTTCCATTCTACAAGAGAAGCCTTCATTTCTCAAGGACAAGCCTACAAGTCCCCCTCCTTTGATTCCTTTTGTGATTCTTTAATAAGAGAACAAGAAAAACTCTTACACCTTGGTCTTCTTCATCTTGGAAACTCTTCTAAGAAAGCGTTAGCCGCCCAGCAACAACCAAATTCAAAGAATCCTAAGAAGTTGTATCCTAAAAGGAATGGTCCTAAACCAAACAAGGGTCCTAAGCAATTTCAGCCTCAAAATGAAAAATCATTTCAACAAAATGATAAGACAAATAAAAATAGAGGGAAGAAGACTGATAGAAATTGCAACTTTTGTAATCGAGATGGCCACTTAGAATCCAAATGCTTTAAGAAGATGGAGGACTTGGAAGCAGCAATGAAGAAACATAATATCCATTTGGAGCACTCTTCAACTTCAACTTCATCTTCAGGAATGGCACTTTCTGCATGTGGTTGTCAAGCATCTCGGTCTAGCTATGCACTAAATGTATCTTCTTCTTCTCATTCTCATGAGTGGCTCATTGATTCTGGAGCTTCTTATCACATGGCCAAAAACAAAGCCATGTTTTCTTCTTTAAATGATTGTAACACCAAAAATATATATGTTGGTGATGATAGATCTCTTAGTGTTGTAGGGACTGGAACTGTTCATCTAGACAATGGTCAGTTTAATGATGTATTATGTGTTCCAACCTTATCCTACAACCTTCTATCTGTATATCAGATAACTCTGTTAGCGCTTGAAATTTCACCTTAGGCTGAGAAAGGTAAACCTCAAGGCAACATCAAACCACTTAGCCTCATAGCTAGCCCTATGGGGCAGGAGAGGGCTCTCTCCGGTCTATCTCAATAAAGATCTTCAATGGGCGAGATAACCAATAGGGTAACACTGATTTTAGGCTAGTAAACTGATCAAAAGGGTTGATTTGGGATTTTTAGGGTTTTTGGTGGAAAATTGGGGAAATGGCAATTTTAGGTGCGGGGATTGGACACAGTTTTCGCAGGGGGTTCTTCGGGGCGAGGTAGGAAACAGTATTGATGCCTTTAATAGAGATGGATGGATGAGAATGACTGGTGATGAGTTAAAGAGAGCAAGCAATAACCTTGAATTCCCTTTAAACAGTCGAAAACATTGATATTAAGCAAACTTAAAAACAGAGCATGACAGTCATGAGTTCTACTTTAACACTTCATTTGCCTAATGTGCAGAAGGAAAAGTAAGGAAATGATTCACATAACACCCTTACAAGTACAAAGAGAAACACACCATCAATACATGTGACCACAAGAATCCCAAAAAGGACTACAAAACCCTGGTCTTCCTTTGCCAAAAATTGCAGAGATACAGTGAGTAATACAATAAGAGCTTCTCCCTCAAGAGTCCAACCATGAAAATGAGCAAGAGAGTACATAATATAGATCATCTAACATCTTTCCCTGCCTCTAGGGGTCGAGCTCACTATCCTAGGAGCTGTTTCAACCAATTCTAAACTAAGCACTCAAAACTAGGCAGTCAAAACAACTTGCCTCTATAAGCTAGGAAACCAGTTCATTCATTTAATTTTCACCTATCTCATGAATGAATCTTCTAGAAGAGATACATAAGTGTAAAAGTGTCATAAAATTACATCATTTACAACAAGGAGGATAAAAATCAACTCCAAAAAGTCAAACATAGTCAAAACTGCGTTTTGCTGAGCTGTAGGCTGAAATCCTGAGCAATTTGCCTGATGGGTCGCGCGCCATTCCTGAACGGGTCGCGCGCTTTTGAGAGCACTTTTGGAGCACTTCCAGGTGTCCAAATGGGGCAAGGGTAGGCTTGTTGGAAAGGTCTGGATGTCTACTTTCCAACCCAAGTAGAATTACTGAATTTGGTTGTCATTTGCCCCTCCAAAATGCAATCTCCCAAGACTACTTTCTGTGTGCCAAAAATGTGGCAGAAAGTCATTTTTTGCTTGTTTTTTGACTTTCTGGAGGCCCAAAACTTCATAAAATCTCTTGGAAATGGGTGAGCATGTGTAAATTTTTCATGAAAAATCCATAAATGCTGAGTTTTCCCGGAACGGAGTAGCCAAATGAAAGGGTCGCGCGGGGGGTGAGACACGTTGAGGGGACAAAACCTGTTTTTTGCCTGAAAAAACCAAAAATGACCCAAAATGCTCAAAATTTCTTGGAATTTGTGCTGGGGCTGAGCTATTTAGTGCCATGCTCCTTCAAGGAAGCCTCGGCGAAGATGTGGAGGGGGTCGGACCTTTTTCTTCGTTTTTGTGCTTTGGCCAACCGCCCTTGAAGCACTTTCATCTTCGCCTTGCACACTTGCATCCGTGCCCAATAGTGATTTTTCATGTTCCTGAGCAAGTCCTTATCTTGGTTGGCCTTGGCCAATAGCCTCTCCAAATGAGCATTGAGCCGGAGAAGCATAGCCTCTCGAGAGATAAAATCCTCCCATAGGATACCTTGCTGAGCCAACTGATGTCTGACCACAAGCTGAATCAAAACGTAATGATAGAGGCTCCTATACTGCTGTGCTGGGCTCTTCCTCTGCATCAAGGGCACCATCCTCTCAATGTTCTGGCACATGAAAACAGGGATGTTCATCATCCGTACCCGTGTGAAATGCATCATCAGGCGAATATGGTACGAATATATCTGTGAAAATCTGCCCTCACAGGTGAAAAAGAGCATGATAAGCCTCATCATGGGAGCATACTCACTCCTCAAAAATCTGAAGGGAAATACACTCGTCAAATGTCTCATGAATGCAGGTCTAATGAAAGGCTCAAACTGAACACTGTCCAACATCCTGCGCTTGTTCCACACCTCTCCGACATTCAGTATCCTTGTGGCTTGAGCAATCATCTCGGGTGTCAATGTAAAATCCACCCCCGCAAGGTTCACATGTCCATCATGCAAATGCAAAACAAATAAGCGAGCCAACTCCCTGTGATGCTGAATCCGAGAGATCCTCTCGCAAAACTCATAGCAAGACATATAACGGAAGCATGATACTGCCATTGGACAAGCCTGCAAATTGGTCAAAGAGGTGGGCTCCTCTCTCCTATGATGACCACCCTTTCCACCCTTGTGAGGCCTCCTCTGTACCTCAAACTCTGAAACTGACTCATGGTCATCACTTTGCTCGTAATTGGTTTTGGTTTCTGACATTGTTTTAGGAGCAAAGTGGCTGAAATGTACTGTTGTTTCTGCTTTGAAAACTGCTGATTAAAATGTTGTTTTAAGGGGACAAGAAGCACAAGGGAAATGTTAGGGAAGGGATACTTTAAAGGGAAATTGGGAGTAATAATGAAACAGGGAGTTTAGGGGAAGAATTATTGCATATACATCATTATACAATTTGATTTACAAGGATATTATGAAAGGTAGGGTTGGGGTGTAATTTTTTGATTTCTTGGGAAGAGGAGTAGGGTTTAGGGCTTTTCACATATTTGGAAGGGAAATTTACATAGAATGATAAGGAATGTGGAATGGGAGATAGAAGAAAAATGAGAACAATGGGATACCTCAAAACAGCATATAAAACCCTAGCAATTTGACAACTTCAAACCAAAAGCACAATGGAGACTTTCACTTGCAAATGGAGACTTTTACAAATACAATCCCGACCTTCTTGAACTGTAGCAAGCAATAATTTTTTATGATGGAGGGCCTACCTTGCAAAATTTGGCAATTTGTGGTTCCTTGGCAAGTTTGCTGGCAGTTTTGGCAGAGAGAGTGCTGACGGGTCGCGCGCCACACCCAACGGGTCGCGCGCCTTCAACGGGTCGCGCGCGTTATAATTTAACACTGGCACAGGGCGCCTGACGGGTCGCGCGCCTGGTTCAACAGGTCACGCGCCTTCCCAACTCACACAATTCACTCAAACTCTCTTGGAAACAATTGCTCTATCACTTGAATGCATAATGAGGCTTGATAGAGGGAGATTAGGGCTTTTATAGCCTTGTTTGAATTAATTTCATATCATAACCCACTTTATAATGTTTTTTCCATGACACTTTATAAACTTGACTTTTTGGTTTCCTTTTGTCCTGAAACTGATTGATTTGATGTTTTCCTTGATAATTTTTGGCAGGGATAGCTTCTGAGGGGTCTTGGCAAGGGAGCCAGGGTTGTATGCTGTCCTTTGAATCATTTTGAATTTTTACAAGTTTTACAAAATTTTGTGAAATGACCTTGGCTTTAAAAACAAGGTTTTTAAATCCAAGGTGAAAATTAGCTGCACAAGATAGAATCTTTCGAAGAAATACTTTGAAAATCATCCCTCTGGCTTGCTGGGCACTTATTGACCTTCAGAGACATGACCTTGAAGATAAATTTGACCTAAACCCTAGACCTAGAAATTTTGACCCCAAGACAAGACAAATAACCTTGAAAAAGTTTAATGACTAAAACAACTTGATCCAGCAGTGCCAAGAGGGGAATAAAGACACCAGCTCCTCCATCAGGGTTATGGCATGCCTAATGGAATGCAAGACATTGATGAGACACCTACTTATGCAAATGCAAAGAGCTTTGATCGCTGATGGAGGGCTACTAGACCGACTCTAACATTGGCTCCAATGGGGATGGTAGCTCCTTGGAGATACCAAGAACCTTAGACCTCTGGGAGAGCAGACTAGTGTTTTCAACCATTGGGTGATGGAGTCAAAAACTCAAGCTGAAATGCATGACTGAAAACTGATTACTTGACAACACAAATTGACTCTCACTCAACTAAAAACTGACTCAATACTTAAACACAACCGACAAACTGGAAATGATACTCAAAGTGGAGCTTATTCATCACAACCTACCCTAACAGTTTCATTCATCACCTAATCAAGTGAAATGAAACAACCAATGCAACCAAGTAAGTATCCCATCTGTTGTTCGAATTCTCCACAAGTGCTCACTTATGAACAACAAAAGAGAACTACTGAAAGGAAACTCCCATGACAACTTAGAAACAGATCCGTTGAATGATATGGATTCAGTATCCACCTCCAAAAACACTGCATAAGGATCTTGAAGTTTATGCACATTGGAACTTAGCTCATCCAATGGATTACTTCTCGTTTCCTCATACCATGAATGCAAACTTTGATCTAAGCCTTGTGACGAGACCTCTGCTGAAAATGACAAAGAAACCGGCTGCTGGATCAAGTTCATATCAGCACATGTTTCAAGCTCACATGTAGACAATGGAGAAAGACTTTGACTGCAAACCTCATCCAAAACATCAGCTATTGGATCATGAAAAACTTGAAAAGACTGCTTTAATGTATCCATTGAAAATGTATGACATCCTTCTAGCTGTTCATCTTTTTCTTGAGAGATTTTACAAAGATTCTGCCTTATCAACTGAAATGCTTCGAAACAAAAGGGTATAGAATCTTTCTGCATCATCAAATCATGTATTTCATCTTCCACAGCTTCATCTGTTATCTGCCCTTCAATTTCATTTACAGGCTGCTCAAGAATTTTGTTACTTGTCTCATCCTCAACATTAACACTGAGAGATTGCTGATTTGTTATAGGCTGTTCATTTGAAGATTTACTATGCAATCTACCCTTCAAAAACTGAAATGATTCAAAACAGAATGGTACGGATTCACCTTGAATTATTAAATCATGTGTGTCCACTTCCAAGTCTTCAGCTGCAACTTGACAATCAATGGCTTTCGGGGGTTGCAAATCTGAATATGTAAAGTCTTGAACAAAATTTTCATTGCTCTCAAGATGATTCAAATCAAGACTTGTTGACAGTTGATTTGTAAGTTCATGGAAGTTGTCTCTAATGAATTGACATGAATCAAAACAAAAAGGTAAAGATCCTTCACTTACTTCAAATTTTGATGCACTTTCCTCGGCAATGTCATAGCTGATACGTGATGGCTGAACATTGTATTCAAGCTGCTGAAAATGAACTTTTTCCTCCCACAAACTAGCTGCTGATTTGTCTGCAAGATTAGCTTCTGTTTGGAGAACATAATCATCATCATACTGATCATACTGAGGCAAATCATCAGTGTAAAACATATCATCAAGCATGCAGGTCATATCAACAGTTCTTTCTTCGCCAAGGTGATCTACAAAACAATCATTATCAGATCTATGACAACTAGGATAAGAAACAAAATGTTTTGGATCAGCAACTTGTTCTTCTTCAATCAGCGCGCCATGAGTTTGAACATCATAATCATTCCTTGTGTTGATCTTGTCCATCATCTTTTCCACTGCACTTACCAAAATGTCAAGTTTCACCTCTAGAGATGTTGATTTTTCCGGATCTATGTTTTTCATCTCTTCTTCCTTCAACCTTGCCCTTCGTATCAACAGATGAGCTTCTACATTTACTGCACTGTTTTGCATCTCGTGAAGTGTTGCAATATCCCTTTCTCTCAGCTGAAACTCCATCTCCGGATCAAAGGCACCCGGATAGTGCAAGAGAGCAGATCTAGGAGAAGGTCTAATATCAACTGGCATCAAATAATAAACTTGGTTAAATCTGGCTGAAAATTGTTGTACTGTCTCCCCTGGTAGTCTTTTCAGCTGGTTATACTCTTCTATAATCAAGAAAAGGTTCTGCCCGGTCATCCACCTGTCGAGAAAAACTTTGACAAACTGCTGGAAATCTGAGATGCTTGCATCAGGTAGGGTTTTGAACCAACTCTTCACTTTGGCTTGCAAAGAAAGAGCAAAAAGCCTTATACTGACATCTTCTTCATCAACTTCAAAAAGATCTAGAAAATTCTCAAAATTCTGCACATGTTGCTCAGCGTTGACATTCTTACTTTCACCATCAAACCTCGGCAAGTATAGATCATAATTTTTGGGGAAAGCATGAAGAACAGGAGGTAAAACAAGAGGTTTATACCGATCTGGGATTTTACAAGGTGTAGGGGTATGTACAGCAGGTATAGAATCGGTCTTGGTTGCTTGGGGCTCATCAATTTGAAGATGGTCATCACAAAATTCAGAAAAAAGGTCTTGATCAAGCTCAAAGTTATGCAAATCTTTGGTATTCACAATCTTCAAAGGGAAAGAATCAACTGCATGCCAAGGATCTTTTCTCAAATACAGTATACTTTGCAAAGCCTTCTTGACATTCTTGGGAAAAGAGAAGAAATAATTTATGACAAAGAACAAAATGTCTTGGATGAAATTCCAACTTGAATACCTGATCTATCCATGTTGTCCTTTCATGTTTTTTCTGGTCAGGATCATCCTCCAGTGGAGTCTTTGGATCTGATCTCGAAAATGATTTAGAGTCGCCAAGTGAATTATTTCAGCCTTTCAACTGTCTGATCGTTGTCCACTATCAACAATCAGATCTGAACTTGATACATGTACTGGGGTGAAATACAAATGAAGTGCTGTATTCACAAGCTCACGGAGATGGACTGAAGCAGCGTTTATCTACTTCTGCTTATGCAAAGCAAAAGCGTTTCGAAGGCTACCTGGCATAACTTCAGGCTCCGTCTAAGACTTATGAAACAAACACATCAATCCACAAACAATTTGTTCTCCCCAGTATGGTCGCCAATATGTTAGCGCTTGAAATTTCACCTCAGGCTGAGAAAGGTAAACCTCAAGGCAACATCAAACCACTTAGCCTCGTAGCTAGCCCTACGGGGCAGGAGAGGGCTCTCTCCGGTCTATCTCGATAAATATCTTAAATGGGCGAGATAACCAATAGGGTAACACTGATTTTAGGCTAGTAAACTGATCAAAAGGGTTGATTTGGGATTTTTAGGGTTTTTGGTGGAAAATTGGGGAAATGGCAATTTTAGGTGCGGGGACTGGACACAGTTTTCGCAGGGGGTTCTTCGGGGCGAGGTAGGAAACAGTATTGATGCCTTTAATAGATATGGATGGATGAGAATGACCGATGAGGGGTTAAAGAGAGCAAGCAATAACCTTGAATTCCCTTTAAACAGTCGAAAACATTGATATTAAGCAAACTTAAAAGCAGAGCATGACAGTCATGAGTTCTACTTTAACACTTCATTTGCCTAATGTGCAGAAGGAAAAGTAAGGAAATGATTCACATAACACCCTTACAAGTACAAAGAGAAACACACCATCAATACATGTGACCACAAGAATCCCAAAAAGGACTGCAAAACCCTGGTCTTCCTTTGCCAAAAATTGCAGAGATACAGTGAGTAATACAATAAGAGCTTCTCCCTCAAGAGTCCAACCATGAAAATGAGCAAGAGAGTACATAATATAGATCATCTAACATCTTTCCCTGCCTCTAGGGGTCGAGCTCACTATCCTAGGAGCTGTTTCAACCAATTCTAAACTAAGCACTCAAAACTAGGCAGTCAAAACAACTTGCCTCTATAAGCTAGGAAACCAGTTCATTCATTTAATTTTCACCTATCTCATGAATGAATCTTCTAGAAGAGATACATAAGTGTAAAAGTGTCATAAAATTACATCATTTACAACAAGGAGGATAAAAATCAACTCCAAAAAGTCAAACATAGTCAAAACTGCGTTTTGCTGAGCTGTAGGCTGAAATCCTGAGCAATTTGCCTGATGGGTCGCGCGCCATTCCTGAACGGGTCATGCGCCTTTGAGAGCACATTTGGTGCACTTCCAGGTGTCCAAATGGAGCAAGAGTAGGCTTGTTGGAAAGGTCTGGATGTATACTTTCCAACCCAAGTGGAATATCTGAATTTGGTTGTCATTTTCATCTTCAAAATTGCAATCTCCCAAGACTGCTTTCTGTGTGCCAAAAATGTGGCAGAAAGTCATTTTTTTCTTGTTTTTTGACTTTCTGGAGGCCCAAAACTTCATAAAATCTCTTGGCAAAGGGTGAGCATGTGTAACATTTCATGAAAAATCCATAAATGCTGAGTTTTCCCGAAACGCAGTAGCCAAATGAAAGGGTCGCGCGGGGGGTGAGACCCGTTGAGGGGACAAAACCTGTTTTTTGCCTGAAAAAACCAAAAATGACCCAAAATGCTCAAAATTTCTTGGAATTTGTGCTGGGGCTGAGCTATTTAGTGCCATGCTCCTTCAAGGAAGCCTCGACCAAGATGTGGAGGGGGTCGGACCTTTTTCTTCGTTTTTGTGCTTTGGCCAACCGCCTTTGGAGCACTTTCATCTTCGCCTTGCACACTTGCATCTGTGCCCAATAGTGATTTTTCATGTTCCTGAGCAAGTCCTTATCTTGGTTGGTCTTGGCCAACAGCCTCTCGAAATGAGCATTGAGCCGGAGAAGCATAGCCTCTCGAGAGATAAAATCCTCCCATGGGATACCCTGCTGAGCCAACTAATGTCTGACCACAAGCTGAATCAAACCGTAATGATAGAGGCTCCTATACTGCTGTGCTGGGCTCTTCCTCTACATCAAGGGCACCATCCTCTCAATGTTCTGGCACATGAAAACAGGGATGTTCATCATCCATACCCGTGTGAAATGCATCATCAGGCGAATATGGTACGAATATATCTGTGAAAATATTCCCTCACAGGTGAAAAAGAGCATGATAAGCCTCATCATGGGAGCATACTCACTCCTCAAAAATCTGAAGGGAAATACACCCGTCAAATGTCTCATGAATGCAGGTCTAATGAAAGGCTCAAACTGAACACTGTCCAACATCCTGCGCTTGTTCCACACCTCTCCGACATTCGGTATCCCTGTGGCTTGAGCAATCATCTTGGGTGTCAATGTAAAATCCACCCCAGCAAGGTTCACATGTCCATCATGCAAATGCAAAACAAATAAGCGAGCCAACTCCCTGTGATGCTAAATCCGAGAGATCCTCTCGCAAAACTCATAGCAAGACATATAACGGAAGCATGATACTGCCATTGGACAAGCCTGCAAATTGGTCAAAGAGGTGGGCTCCTCTCTCCTATGATGACCGCCCTTTCCACCCTTGTGAAGCCTCCTCTGTACCTCAAACTCTGAAACTGACTCATGGTCATCACTTTGCTCGTAATTGGTTTTGGTTTCTGACATTGTTTTAGGAGCAAAGTGGCTGAAATGTACTGTTGTTTCTGCTTTGAAAACTGCTGATTAAAATGTTGTTTTAAGGGGACAAGAAGCACAAGGGAAATGTTAGGGAAGGGATACTTTAAAGGGAAATTGGGAATAATAATGAAACAGGGAGTTTAGGGGAAGAATTATTGCATATACATCATTATACAATTTGATTTACAAGGATATTATGAAAGGTAGGGTTGGGGTGTAATTTTTTGATTTCTTGGGAAGAGGAGTAGGGTTTAGTGCTTTTCACATATTTGGAAGGGAAATTTACATAGAATGATAAGGAATATGGAATGGTAGATAGAAGAAAAATGAGAACAATGGGATACCTCAAAACAGCATATAAAACCCTAGCAATTTGACAACTTCAAACCAAAAGCACAATGGAGACTTTCACTTGCAAATGGAGACTTTTACAAATACAATCCCGACCTTCTTGAACTGTAGCAAGCAATAATTTTTTATGATGGAGGGCCTACCTTGCAAAATTTGGCAATTTGTGGTTCCTTGGCAAGTTTGCTGGCAGTTTTGGCAGAGA
Source organism: Pinus tabuliformis (assembly GCA_031772625.1). Classification (NCBI taxonomy): domain Eukaryota; kingdom Viridiplantae; phylum Streptophyta; class Pinopsida; order Pinales; family Pinaceae; genus Pinus; species Pinus tabuliformis. The sequence continues at coordinate 1,613,774,914 of CM062804.1, forward strand.
GAGTGCTGATGGGTCGCGCGCCACACCCAACGGGTCGCGCGCCTTCAACGGGTTGCGCGCGTTATAATTTAACATTGGCACAGGGCGCCTGACGGGTTGCGCGCCTCCAACGGGTCGCGTGCCTGGTTCAACGGGTCGCGCGCCTTCCCAACTCACACAATTCGCTCAAACTCTCTTGGAAACAATTGCTCTATCACTTGAATGCATAATGAGGCTTGATAGAGGGAGATTAGGGCTTTTATAGCCTTGTTTGAATTAATTTCATATCATAACCCACTTTATAATGTTTTTTCCATGACACTTTATAAACTTGACTTTTTGGTTTCCTTTTGTCCTGAAACTGATTGATTTGATGTTTTCCTTGATAATTTTTGGCAGGGATAGCTTCTGAGGGGTCTTGGCAAGGGAGCTAGGGTTGTATGCTGTCCTTTGAATCATTTTGAATTTTTACAAGTTTTACAAAATTTTGTGAAATGACCTTGGCTTTAAAAACAAGGTTTTTAAATCCAAGGTGAAAATTAGCTGCACAAGATAGAATCTTTCGAAGAAATACTTTGAAAATCATCCCTCTGGCTTGCTGGGCACTTATTGACCTTCAGAGACATGACCTTGAAGATAAATTTGACCTAAACCCTAGACCTAGAAATTTTGACCCCAAGACAAGACAAATAACCTTGAAAAAGTTTAATGACTAAAACAACTTGATCCAGCAGTGCCAAGAGGGGAATAAAGACACCAGCTCCTCCATCAGGGTTATGGCATGCCTAATGGAATGCAAGACACTGATGAGACACCTACTTATGCAAATGCAAAGAGCTTTGATCGCTGATGGAGGGCTACTAGACCGACTCTAACAAACTCATTCAAGTGAAGGTAAAATCGTTGAATTTTCACCTCACGATGTTGTAATCAAGGACCTAAGAGATCCTAGACAGATTTTAGCTACTGGCATTGTTGATGATTCTACAAGGTTGTATAAGTTTCACAACTTTGGGTCATCAAATCTTCCCTCAGTATTTGTTGCTCATAATGATGAAGTGAGCAAACTTTGGCATGAGTGATTTGGTCACTTAAACTATCGCTCTCTTCAGAATCTATGTAAAGAAAATATGGTGACAGGTCTTCCAATGGTATCTTGCAGATATGGTGTTTGTTCCGAATGTGTACTCGGAAAACATCATCGGGGTAGTTTTGAAAAATGTGCCTCTTGGCACGCCTCAGCCCCTTTACAGCTTGTGCATAGTGATTTATGTGGTCCACTTCCAGTTGCTTCATTCTCTGGCTACAAGTATTTCTTAACTTTCATTGATGATTTCTCCAGATGCCCTTGGGTATACTTCTTAAAACTCAAGAGTGAAGTATTTAACATGTTCTTGGCCTTTAAGGCCTTTGTTGAAAAACAATCTGGACATCAAATTCTTAAGCTAAGATCTGATAATGGCGGAGAATATGTTAAAAACACATTCATCAACTTTTGCACTCATAATGGAATTCAAATGCAACATATTGTTCCATATACTCCACAACAAAATGGTGTAGCTGAAAGGAAGAATCGCACCTTACAGGAAATGGCTAATTGTATGCTTCAATCTAAAGGACTTAGTCTTAATTATTGGGAAGAAGCAATTAACTGTGCAAATTACATAATAAATCGCACTCCTACTAAGGTTTTAAAGAATATCACTCCAGATGAAGCATGGAGCTCAATTAAACCAGATGTAAGTCACTTTCGTGTTTTTGGAAGTGAAGCATGGGCCCATATTCCATATGAGAAACATAAAGCTTTAGAACCTAAGAGTGAAAAATGTATTTTTGTTTGATATTCTGAAGATGTCAAAGGATATAGACTTATTCCACTTAAGTCCAAAAATGTTATCATTAGAAGAGATGTAAAGTTTGCTGAAAATATATCGACCTGCGATCCTAGATCGACGGATGTGCCACCTCTCCCTATCTCTTCTACTTTTGAAAATAGTTCTTCTTCAGATGATGAAAGCGAGGATGAAACTCCTCCCCCACCTTCTCAAGATCCTCCTTCAGCTCCTCAGCTTCCAAAATGGGTCCGTGCTACTCGAGATGCAACAGGTGATCTTGCCAGTGATCCTACAGATCAGCGACGTACACGTTCTCAGTTCGAGAGAGCCTCTTCTTTACTGGCTCAAGCTTCAGTGAATTATGATCCTGACACCTTTGCAGAAGCTTCAGGCCATCCAGATTGGGAAGCAGCTATGAATGAAGAATATCATTCATTATTGGAAAATGATACATGGGATCTTGTTCCTCTACCAAAGGGACGAAAACTTGTTAGATGCAAATGGGTTTACAAAACCAAGTATGGACCAGATGGGAAAGTTGATAAACATAAAGCATATCTTGTTGCTAAGGGTTTTTCACAAGTTGAAGGTATTGACTATACTGGAACCTTCTCCCCTGTTGCCAAAATGAACTCTATCCACCTTGTTCTTTCCCTTGCTGCTTCTTTCAAATGGGAAGTCCATCAGATGGATGTTAAATCCGCCTTCTTGCATGGGGACTTGCATGAAGAAATCTATATGGAAAAACCTATTGGCTTTATACAAACAGACTCCAGCCTTGTATATCGGCTTAAGAAATCCCTTTATGGTCTCAAGAAAGCTCCTCGAGCTTGGTATGCCAAAATGGATAACTTTCTTTTAGAATCTGGCTTCTCTAGGTGTCATTCTGACAATACTGTCTACACCAAGAAAGTGGGCAAGTCTCTTATCATTCTTGTTCTTTATGTTGATGATCTTATCCTGACTGGTAGTGATCCCAACCTTATAAACCATGTGAAGTCTAGCCTTAAAAGGAAGTTTGAAATGACAGACTTAGGACACTTACATTATTTTCTCGGTCTTCAAGTCTTGCAATCCAAGGAAGGTATTTCCCTTTCTCAGTCCAAGTATGCCTGTGATATTCTACGCCATTTTCACATGGAAGACTGTAAGCAAACCCCTTCTCCCTTTCAGTCTGGAGTCAAACTTTCAGTCACTTTTACTTCTCCTGAAGTTGATGCTACCTTATACTGTCAACTTGTAGGAAAACTTGTGTATCTAACCCATACTCGTCCTGACCTTTACTTTTCCGTTGCCTCCTTGTTGCTCGGTTTATGCAAAACCCACATGAAAGTCATTGGAAAGTAACTAAAAGAATACTTCGTTATGTTCGAGGTACAGGTCAGTTTGGGATTCATTACAGTGCCGAAGCAGCTCCTCTGTTGGTTGGTTTCACTGATTTCGATTGGGCTGGTGACCCTGATGATCGGAAGTCTACTGCAGGTTATGTGTTCACTCTTGGTTCAGGACCTATTACATGGGCTTGCAAGAAACAAGGTGCCATTTCTCTTTCTTCATCAGAAGCAGAGTATCGTGGTGCCGTAGAAGCTAGTAAGGAAGCCTTGTGGCTTCGTCAGATCGTGTCAGAGTTTGGCTTTCAGCAGCAGCATCCGACTACACTTTGGTGTGATAATCAAAGTGCCATTCAGCTATGCAAAGATCCAGTCCAACATCAGCGCAGCAAACACATTGAACTGCACATGCACTTCATCAGAAAGCTCATTCACGACCATGTTCTTGAAGTGCAATATTGTTCAACAGATGATCAAGTTGCAGACATCTTTACAAAGGCTCTCACAGAGGTGAAGTTCACTAAACTTCGATTTATGGTTGGAGTTCAAGAAGTTGTCACTAAGGGGGGATAGGCTCTAGTGCCTCCTTCCTTCTCCTATTGTGTCATATTTGTAAATCCTTCAATCCTATCCCAAGTTGTTCTTAAGGGGGGATGTTAGGATATTCCGACACATAGGAAATAGTTAAGTACAACTTGGTCTAGTATAGAGTTAGGTATAGAGTTAGGTAAAGTGTGTTTCTTTACTATGTACATTTTGTAACTTACAATCCGACGGTCACGATATGTAGTGATCTGACGGTTCATTCTCTCCTCGGTATTACCGACACTTGATCCGTGGCTTAACACCCGATTGGTCCATGATCTCTATTTAAAGAGCATGGAGGGTCATTTGTAGGGTAATCCATCTATGAGAGAAGCTTATGTAAATTTTCATTCTTTTATTAATAAATTGCCTGAAGTGGCCGCGTTGGCACAGGCCATGGACTGTTTCCCTCTTTGAGGGTTTTAACCACATCAAAAGTACTGGTGTATTGATCTGTGATCTGTTTGTGAGTGGTGTCCTTTGGTGTTCTGTCTGAGGAACTTACCCAGTAAATTCCTACAGAGCTTTCTGATGAAGTGCATGTGCAGTTCAATGTGTTTGCTGCGCTGATGTTGGATTGGATCTTTGCATAGTTGAATGGCACTTTGATTATCACACCAAAGTGTAGTCGGATGCTGTTGTTGAAAGCCAAACTCTAACAGGATCTGACGAAGCCACAAGGCTTCCTTACTAGCTTCTACGGCACCACAATACTCTGCTTCTACTGAAGAAAGAGAAATGGCACCTTGTTTCTTGCAAGCCCATGTAATAGGTCCTGAACCAAGAGTGAACACATAACCTGCAATAGACTTCTGATCATCAGGGTCACCAGCCCAATTGGAATCGGTGAAACCAACCAATAGAGGAGATGCTTCGGCACTATAATGAATCCCAAACTGAACTGTACCTCAAACATAACGAAGTATTCTTTTAGCTGCTTTCCAATGACTTTCACATGGGTTTTGCATAAACCGAGCAACAAGGCCAACAGAAAAGGAAAGGTCAGGATGAGTATGGGTTAGATAAAAAAGTTTTCCTACAAGTTAACGGTATAAGGTAGCATCAACTTCAGGAGAAGTACAAGTGACTGAAAGTTTGACTCCAGACTGAAAGGGAGAAGGTGTTGGCTTACAGTCTTCCATGTGAAAATGGCGTAGAATATCACAGGCATACTTGGACTGGGAAAGGGAAATACCTTCCTTAGATTGCAAGACTTGAAGACCAACAAAATAATGTAAGTGTCCTAAGTCTGTCATTTCAAACTTCTTTTTAAGGCTAGACTTCACATGGTTTATAAGGTTGGGATCACTACCAGTCAGGATAAGATCATCAACATAAAGAACAAGAATGATAAGAGACTTGCCCACTTTCTTGGTGTAGACAATATTGTCAGAATGACACCTAGAAAAGCCATTTTCTAAAAGAAATTTATCCATTTTGGCATACCAAGCTCAAGGAGCTTGCTTGAGACCATAAAGGGATTTCTTAAGCCGACATACAAGGCTGGAGTCTGTTTGTATAAAGCCAATAGGTTGTTCCATATAGATTTCTTCATGCAAGTCCCCATGAAAGAAGGCAGATTTAACATCCATCTGATGGACTTCCCATTTGAAAGAGGCAGCAAGGGAAAGAACAAGGTGGATAGAGTTCATTTTGGCAACAGGGGAGAAGGTTTCATTATAGTCAATGCCTTCAACTTGTGAAAAACCCTTAGCAACAAGACGAGCTTTATGTTTATCAACTTTCCCATCTGGTCCATACTTGGTTCTGTAAATCCATTTGCATCTAACAAGTTTTCGTCCCTTTGGTAGAGGAACAAGATCCCATGTATCATTTGCCAATAATGAATGATATTCTTCATTCATAGCTACTTCCCAATCTGGATGGCCTGAAGCTTCTGCAAAGGTGTCAGGATCATAATTCACTAAACCTTGAGCCAGTAAAGAAGAGGCTCTATCAAACTGAGAACGTGTACGTCACTGATTTGTAGGATCACCGGCAAGATCACCTACTGCATCCCGAGTAGCACAGACCCATTTTGGAAGCTGAGGAGCTGAAGGAGGATCTTGAGAAGGTGGGGGAGGATTTTCATCCTCGCTTTCATCATCTGAAGAAGAAATATTTTTAAAAGTAGAAGAGATAGGGAAGGTGGCACATCCGCCGAACTAGGCTCGTAGGCCGATATATTTTTAGCAAACTTTACATCTCTTCTAATGATAACATTCTTAGACTTAAGTGGAATAAGTCTATATCTTTTGACATCTTCAGAATATCCAACAAAATACATTTTTCACTCTTAGGTTCTAAAGCTTTATGTTTCTCATCTGGAATATGGGCCCATGCTTCACTTCCAAAAACACGAAAGTGACTTACATCTGGTTTAATTGAGCTCCATGCTTCTTCTGGAGTGATATTCTTTAAAACCTTAGTAGGAGTGCGATTTATTATGTAATTTGCACAGTTAATTGCTTCTGCCCAATAATTAAGACTAAGTCCTTTAGATTGAAGCATACAATTAGCCATTTCCTTTAAGGTGTGATTCTTCCTTTCAGCTACACCATTTTGTTGTGGAGTATATGGAACAGTATGTTGCATTTGAATTCCATTCTCAGTGCAAAAGTTGATGAATTTGTTGTTAACATATTCTCCGCCATTATCAGATCTTAGCTTAAGAATTTGATGTCTAGATTGTTTTTCAACAAAGGCCTTAAAGGCCAAGAACATGTTAAATACTTCACTCTGAGTTGTAAGAAGTATACCCAAGTGCATCTGGAGAAATCATCAATGAAAGTTAAGAAATACTTGTAGCCAGAGAATGAAACAACTGGAAGTGGACCACATAAATGACTATGCACGAGCTGTAAAGGGGCTGAGGCGTGCCAAGAGGCACGTTTTTCAAAACTATCCCGATGATGTTTTCCGAGTACACATCCGGAACAAACACCATCTCTGCAAGATACCATTGGAAGACCTGTCACCATATTTTCTTTACATAGATTCTAAAGGGAGCGATAGTTTAAGTGACCAAATCGCTCATGCCAAAGTTTGCTCACTTCATCGTTATGAGCAACAAATACTGAGGGAAGATTTGATGACCCAAAGTTGTGAAACTTATACAACCTTGTAGAATCATCAGCAATGCCAGTAGCTAAAATCTGTCTAGGATCTCTTAGGTCCTTAATTACAACATCGTGAGGTGAAAATTCAACGATTTTACCTTCACCTGAATGATTTATCTGATATACAGATAGAAGGTTGTAGGATAAGGTTGGAACACATAATACATCATTAAATTGACCATTGTCTATATGAACAGTTCCAGTCCCTACAACACTAAGAGATCTATCATCACCAACATATATATTTTTGGTGTTACAATCATTTAAAGAGGAAAACATGGCTTTGTTTTTGGCCATGTGATAAGAAGCTCCAGAATCAATAAGCCACTCATGAGAATGAGAAGAAGAAGATACATTTAGTGCATAGCCAGACCGAGATGCTTGACAACCACATGCAGAAAGTGCCATTCCTGAAGATGAAGTTGAAGTTGAAGAGTGCTCCAATTGGATATTATGTTTCTTCATTGTTGCTTCCAAGGCCTCCATCTTCTTAAAGCATTTGGATTCTAAGTGGCCATCTCGATTACAAAAGTTGCAATTTCTATCAGTCTTCTTCCCTCTGTTTTTATTTGTCTTATCATTTTGTTGAAATGATTTTTCATTTTGAGGCTGAAATTGCTTAGGACCCTTGTTTGGTTTCGGACCATTCCTTTTAGGATACAACTTCTTAGGATTCTTTGAATTTGGTTGCTGTTGGGCGGCTAACGCTTTCTTAGAAGAGTTTCCAAGATGAAGAAGACCAAGTTGTAAGAGTTTTTCTTGTTCTCTTATTAAAGAATCACAAAAGGAATCAAAGGAGGGGGACTTGTAGGCTTGTCCTTGAGAAATGAAGGCTTCTCTTGTAGAATGGAAGGTGGAAACAAACACAGAATAGGCTGGTCCCAACTTAGTAAGAATGGAGTAGATAAGGCTACTATCTTCTTTCTTAACCTTAACACCTTCCAAGAGAAGTCTAAGGGTCTTGAACTTGGACAAAAAATCTTCAATGCAAGAAAAATTATTGGGGTCCAATGTAAGAAACTCATTTTCAAGTTGGTGGGCTTTAAGTTCATTTTTAATTCCAAAAACTTTAGTGATCTGTTTCATGGCTTCTTCAAGAGTATCAAGTTCTGCAATATGGAATCTAAGATCTGGAGAAATAGACATCCCTATCAACCCACATGTGTGATCTTGCCTATTTTCCCATTTAGCTGCCTTATCTTCATCTTTCGGTTTGGTTTCCTGGCCTGAGGCTATTCTGTAGAGACCTTTACTTCTAAGTAAATCCACAATGTAGGACCACCATTGGAAGTAGTTGGTGCTGTCAAGAATAACTTGGCATGGACTTTCCATTTTAATAGAAACTAAAGCTATAGATGCTAAAACTAAGTGTTCCAATGGAAAGATCTCGAAAAATTAGGCCGGTTCAAAAAAAACGGCTCTGAAAACGGCTTCCGGATGAAGAAGTTATGGCTTTTTGAAGAAAATTTGATGAAGATGCCAATGAAGTGCAGGAATGTGCGGAAATGAAAAATCCGCCCCCACAAAAAGAAGACTTGAACTCAAGACCTCTACTCTCATAAATTAGCTTTGGACCAAGTGAGCTAAACAAAAATTTTGAGAGATAGAGAGAGAGAGGGGGGGTGGGGTTGAAGCTTTGGGTTGCGTGCTTGCTTTGAGAAGGCTCTTTTTCCCTACAAAACAAAAAACACAAAACCCAACACGGACATACAAAAAGACGAACCTTGCGGCTCGAAGTTAGCTTTAGCTGGAAACTAAATATTTTCCTCAATGTTTCTGATTTTCCGAGATCACACTAAGGCGCAGCGGAAAAGAGCATACGAATGAGAAAAATACTTCCTTTATGTTTCTGATTTGCCCAGATCGCACAGAGTCGCGGGGCAAAGAGCATACGCAGAAATGAAAGGTATAGATCTGGTAATAAAAAAGGCTAAATAAACCGAAACCGAAATAAACAGAGAGAAAATAACTGTAAACTGCAAATAAACACTGTATACCTCCAGATCTTAAAAATGACGTAGCTAGGGCTACCGGAAACCTTTTCGCATGAAACGAAAGGGGTTCCTCACTGGAACAGATGCTCCCAACACAATAGAGCAGTCCTCTCGGCCCGAAAGTAGTCAGAAACAGTAGATCTAGGAAACGACAGTCGGATGCAGTTCTACCGGCTTCAGATTTGGATCACCAACGGACGCGGCCCTCAAATAGCTCTGATACCATGTAGGAATTTACAGGGTAAGTTCCTCAGATATAACACCAAAGGACGCTGCTCACAAACAGATCACAGATCAATACACCAGTATTTTGACGTGGTTAAAACCCTCAAAGAGGGAAACAGTCCACGGCCTGAGCCAACGCGGCCACTTCAGGCAATTTATTAATAAAATAATGAAAATTTACATAAGCTTCTCTCATGAACGGTTAACCTACAAATGACCCTCCATTCTCTTTAAATAGGGATCATGGACCAATTAGGTGTTAAGCCACGGATCAAGTGTCGGTAATACCGAGGAGAGAATGAACCGTCGGATCACTACATATCGTGACCGTCAGATTGTAAGTTACAAAATGTACATAGTAAAGAAACACACTTTACCTAACTCTATACTATACCAAGTTATACTTAACTATTTCCTATGTGTCGAATATCCTAACAATCCAAGCAAACGAACATCCAGCACATCGCCACTAGAAGTTTCTAGACGTGAAACTTCATTTCCTTTTATAAAAACTTTCTAGAAGTAGATCTGCATGGGTATTGGGATAATAGTAGCACCGATCGGCACATGTCACAATGTAAACTTCTTCCATCAGTGTTGGTGAGACACTAGGAAAGAGCACTGATCTTAAAAACTACGTTTTAAGAAGGATTCTCTGGAAATGTTCTGAAGGGAGTGGGGAATTCTTTCTTCAAACTTCAAGGGATGCAAGAGCATAGGTTTCATGGGGAAAGTATAACACAATAGTCACTACTAGGGTTCTCTGGGATCAGGAACGGGGAGTGACAAGAGAGTGACAAATTACTGTGTAACAAGCATACAACCAGAAAACAACCAGCATAGAAACCATGGCAACTTAGCCATAATATCACCAATATAGTACTACAAATGCTCATAGATCATAATAGGAAAATATCTCATATTAACATATGAAATTCTAACCAAGTCAAGGACTTCAATGTACCACCCAACTATAGATTGGGATGAATGAAAGATCTCTTTCATCCAATCACCCCAATTCCATATTCCAAGAATGAATGTGGGATCTCATGAAATAAACCATCAAAAAACCAAACCAGGGATTCCAGAGGAAAAACCACCTAAACCCTCAACCATAGTAATTCCACCTCCACGGTCGAGCATTACTAACGCCAACCAGATCGGTCTCCACCCAAGTTGTCCAAGGCTCCAGGAACTAGTAACTCAACCCAAAACCTTCTAGGGATCCAAGAGCATTTACCCAATCCAACTCTGGGGACTAGTAGCTCAACCCACCAAGGGCTCCAAAGAATTTGTTCGAACCTAGGATCTAGGACTAATAACTCAACCCAAGTTATTCTAGGGCTTCTAAAGCATTGTTTCCAACTCATAGCCATAACGAAAACGAGCACCAATCAGAAAAACAATCAAGTGAAAAACCCACAACACCATGGATATCTAGGAAATGGTAATGCAAAGGATAAAATCATTGTCAACCCAAGCAATCCTCCATGCCAATGATATTTTATGACCCAAAAATCACATGCATATACCATGCATCCATAAATCAGCAAGGAAATCACACATGCAACCTGTTACCTAAAATGAAATATAGTTGTTGTTGTTTATCCACATGTTCCCTTGTGCTTTCCTACTTTCCTTTTCCTTCTTTCTCCAAATCCAATGTATGCCAAAGTACTCCAAGAATGACCCAACAATACTCTAAGTTTGGAAGAGTATGAAAGAATAGAAGATATCTCCAACACTAGAATGAAAAATGGTTGTGACTTGGTCCTCAGAAGCCTTTTATCATTAAGGCATTTATTTTCTTCATTTTCCTTAATTTTTCCTTCAATTTCCCTCTCATGCAAATCTATGTCTCTTCATCTTCCTTTTCTCCTATTTTCCTTTATTTCATAAATAAAATGCCAATTATTTCCACTTTTCCTATGTCAATTTTCATAGGCATAAATTAATCACCAGTGATGCCCATGACTATGTTTTTCCCAACATTCAACTTGGAATAAGTATCCCATGACCTTGGTCTTATTTTATTTACATAAAAAATCAACCAAGGTTGTTACAATAAAATAGATAAAAGATGAGAGATCAATAGTTTGTATGCATAGATTAAATTGTTATATCAAAGGTACATATATTTAATTAGATTGAGAAACTTGTAGTTCGTTTCTCTAGACCTTAGCGCCAATATCATCTTCATTGAAAATCTTTCTCATATAACTTAACCTAGTCTACAATTATTTCTCTAATCAAAATTCTTGTTAGCACTTTGTTATAGCTGCTACAACAACCCAAAATTTTCGTCTATTTCTAAATTTGGAGTCCTCCTTTACTCAACTCATTTTCACATTGTTCCTATGATTTATTAAGTTTGTTTTCCTCCTTTGACCAAGGTATAATTCCATTGTGTCCTAGAGAGCCTGTCATTGAATCTTTAAACCTTGTATTTTTTTCCATAGTCGCAAGTCAAACCACAACTTGCAATGCTAGTCTCTCTATCCTCTAGAAGAGATATTTGTGACATACCCTAAGTACCTCATCATTTTTAGTTGCAAATCACATTTATGGTTCACATTTACTTGTTACTATCCTCTGGAAGTGTGATTTGCAACTAGGATTTCCTTCATCGCATGTGACAAATCCAAGTCACAATTTCAGATTACGACTTCTTCGCATTTGCCTTCACCTATATATCGAGATCTCCCCTCCTCTCATTCCATTATACCTTCAATGCTACACAAGTGGACTTCTTCTAGATAGGATTTATGACTATGACTTCTTTGTAAGTAACCCATCTCCCTCACCATCATTACTTCTTGGGTTATTTAATTGATTCATGTTCCTAGCCCTGCATACTTATACATCTAACACACATTCCTTCCTATCATCTTTGTGTCCCAATCATAAAAAATCCATCTTCCACCTCTCCATCGATTATCTAAGCTGAATTCTTATGCACCTGCCCAAATTTCTTCTCTGCTCTCAGTTCTATACTTTATACACCCAAGCCCTCACCCACCATTATTTTGCCAAGGGTTCCTACCCCAAATTTAACTATGTTTCATCAACTGAATTTCATGACCTTTGATTTCTATATCGCATGGCCTAGGATCATATTCATTGATTGATATTGCATAATTTAATTGTGTGCATTCAATGAATAGATAAATCGTATAGTTTTTGGCTTAACATTGTGTGAATTCGTTTGAAGGGAATTGTATTTGTTTTCTTTGGCTTATTTCATATGATACATTGATGGAACCATTATGAATTTGTACCACTTCTTTTCAATAATTCATTCCAATCCCTATGCCTTCCTCTTATTGCTTATAGAGAAACCCATGTTGAATCATGCACTAATTACCATGGCGCACTAATTTTGGCCCTTGTGACTAACAAACAAAGGAGTCTCTTCTTCAAATTCTAAAGTCACATTCTCATACCTCAGCGGCACTAGCATTTGAATCTGTGACCTCTAACCTTAAAATTGAAAGTTGGACTTTTAGTTTGCAATGTGACTAGCACTCGAAAGTGTGAACTCGACTATAACTTTAAATTATGAATAAGCCTAAATATGAAATTTGTGACTAAAGAGGGATGTTATTCTTCTTAAGTCACGGGTTGAATTTGTAGCCTCCAATGCCCCTAGGAACCCAATGTGTGACCAATCCAACACCTCATCAAATCGAAAATTGTGTTTATAGTTTACAGTGAAACTAGAACTAATAAATGCAACTTATATTGGATCCTTAAACTATGACTAAGACTAGGTCGCAGATCACACTTCTAACATGTAGTGAGGTTGCAACTTGAAACTATGAACATGCTTGGTCTTAAATCTCATTACAAGTCACATTTCTAGTCATCACTTACACTATAACTTAAAATTGTGACTTTCTCTACATTTTCAAATTATAACTTGCAGATAAACTTCATTTCCAACAAGCATTTCCAACCTAACATCAGCATCCCAAAACATGACCTGAACCATTATATTAACATTTGCAATTGGCGATTAGAATTAACATAATCTAACATTTTGTTTCACTAATGAATATCTTTTATATGTCAAGTACAATTTATCTAGATTTCCTCAGCATATCCTCTTCTTCTGAAGAGATGGTTATACCTATCATAAGAGGATACGACAAGGTAGAGAGCAGCATAGAGGGAGTTGTGAACATCCCTCCTAAATTTTATGTATATGGTGATATTTCTTGCTATATTGACAAGGAAACAGAGCTCACATGGGGTGATATCTACTCAAATGTTTCCAGGAAAGACATCTCGCAATACCAAGAGGACTTCCAAGTGTATATCAATGTAAAGAAATCTTGGATACACAAGGTTTTTGCACACTAAATAGTCTTCCCATGTGTAGAGACTATAAAATGTATTCTTCAACAAACATATGAGAAGCAGTGTGAAATTAAAAGTGATGAGGGAGAAATTTGGAACCATTTACAGTAGTAAACATTGCAAATTATTATAATTTGCCCAGATATTAAGAGAACCAAGGATTTGGTCTTGGTGGAAAGAGCCAAGAAGTTTAGGAACATAGGAAATGGGATTTACAAGACTAATTCTCTTAGGAAAGTTTATCAAATGTTGGATGCTATAATAAACAGGCTCTATGGAAAACCAAACACGGAAACCTTTCAGGAAACCTTGGTCCCTTTGGTGCATGCATGTGCCACCAAAGGGACAATCTTCAGTTGGGAAAGTGTGCTTTCATCATCTACCAAATAAAATGCTTATGCAACAAAGAGTCTAGAAAAGTGAGAATAGGAAGAATTTTACATGGAATCTCACCTATTGGACGCTGTGTGCACAAAGTGTGACTTTGAAGGGCTAGGTCTTAAATGGACTCCTAAAGAGGAGTTACCTATGTATATCTATTTCAAAGGCTTCTGAAACATAGGATATAAACGAATGTATGAGAAAACTACAGATTATTTCATCTCTCCTCTATATAACATGTTTTTAGGCATAGAACCTTTGTGCATGTCTGACAGAAACAGGGCTTCTGTACATTATATTGTATATTGGTTTCCTAATGGTGATGTTACTTACATCAGAGTGTTTGTTGCTTACAAGCCTCCTCATGCTCTTCCTACATTTATTACATTCAAAGGCAAGAAAGCTCCATGGCCTATCTTAATACTAAATATTGGAACTTAATCTATTAAAAAAATTGAGGAAGAAGTAGAAGCTAAAGAATTACAGTGTTTCAGGTTTGGTGAGTTAAATTTTCATCTCTATGACCAAAGGGGTATTTCCATGGCACATTTCAAAGTAATTGGATATAGTTGGGTATATGCCTTAACCACCAAAGTGGAAGAGGAAAAGGTTAAAAACTTTTATAACTCTTCTAAGGTGTTGTAGTCATCTCTCCAAATTGAAGAGGGAGAGCAATTAGAGAATGACACTCAAGAAATCATGAGCTTGGAAGCAAGAGCATCTATCCTCAAGAGAAAATAAGGGAAAGATATTGGAAAGGAAAAGAAAAGAAGAAAAATGAGGATAAAGAAGAATCCAAAAATAAGAAGCAAGAAGAAGAGGCTCAAAGAAAGAAAGAGGAAGAGAGGAGAAAGAAACAAGAATAAGAAGAGAACATCAAAAAATAGGAGGAAGAAAGGAAAAGAAAAGAGGCCATAAAGAGAAAGAATGCAAAGGAAAAAATAAAGAGGAAATAGGAATAAACAAATAAAAAGAAAGAAGAGGAAGATCTAAAGAAGAAAACTGAAGAATAATGGAAGATAAAAGAAGAGGAAGAAACAAAGAGAAAGGAGGAAGAGGAAACCAAGATGTAGGAAGAAGCCATAGCCAAATAGCTTGAGTAGGAATTAATGGATAAATACAATGAAGATAAGTTAGTAGAGGATAATAGGTTAAAAGGGTTCGAAAACACAATTGGATTTTCCCATCTTGAATGTCCCACCACTATACTCCTATCACCGACAAACATTTCCCATCTCAAGAATTAGGCATCACAGCAGAAGAGGAGGAGATATTGGACCTCTCTAGGCTCCCGTTTGACCAAGTTCAATGTAAGATCATACAAGAAAGTTGTAGATGCTTGGCCAAGAATATAGGAAACCCCATATCGGTCATTACAAAAAGGGAGATTGTAATGGATAGGAAAATGAACCCTGGAGTATTAGCTTCCACTAGTACCTATTTTCCAGCTTCCACAGAAAGAAATATAGGTCAATTATCAAATAAGTTGAAGAATTGAAAGCAAATCCATTTCTGAGTAGAAGAATCTACAACTATAGAATGAGACCCAAAATTTTTTGTTCTCACACTCCCAAGAAAAGGACTTATAAACATCCATTCTTGAATAATTTAAATTATTACAAGAAGCTATGGATTTGGTTTATAATGAGATGTTGACCCTACATCAAGTTATGGATCCATTACCTGGCATGCAATGTGAGTTAAAAGAATGATTATTATTAATGAAATCGGCATCCTCAATAGTTGGTCTCATGTCTGAGTGGAGCATGATGTATCCTAATGTGCCTGAAGAACTACCAAGGAACATCAGAGATGGATAAAGTTGATATCAGGATCAAGATGCAATCACATGAGAAGTTGAAAAAGGACTTGGATAATGTAATGGCTTCTTTTAAGACCTTGTATAATGGGATGGAATATCTTGTCAAAGTACAAAAAATACCTTCTATTGGTGCATGAGGTGAAATGATATCAAAAGGAGTAAAGAAAGAGATTTGAGGAATTTTGGATCCAATTAAGCGAGATATTGCAAGAAAAAATATAGAGGCTACAAAATAGGTGATTAAGAAATATCTAATTGAGCCCATGAGGCTGCACACAAAGCTCACAATGTTGTTGAAATAGGTGCAATCCAAAAAGTAAATCTTAGTATTGGATGCATTAGAATGCCTCACGAGGGATGAAGATAAACTACAGCACAATATTTTTTATGATCGCGAGTGAATTCAATGTTTGGCAAGCACATTTGGTGAGGGATGTACAAGTAGAGGATTTGGATCTTTCCATCACCAAACTTGTCAAATAAGGATATTTGTTTTCCTTAAATTTGACATAATTTTTTTTAATTAAAATTAAATTAGTTTTTAGAGTAGAGAGTCATATGGAATGTGAAAAATCTTGTGGAAGTTGAAGAGTCATGAGGGTAGGTGAAAGATCATGGTACGTGTTAGGGTCCTATAATTTATAGGATCTCAAGGTGATTATGTATTTTATCTCAGAAATCTCATATTGTAAATAATTGTCAATCTGCAAATGATTCCAAATAAAAGGAAAAAAAATAGAATAAAAATGAAAAGAAGGTATCAATAGAAAAAAAAGACGAAAACAAAAAAAGAAACATTGAAAAAAGAATGAAAGACTGAACCCCATTAAAAGAAAGAAAATAATACTGAAAGTGTTGCAAATCTAAATGCCACTACTAATAGATAGTTTTCTTCATTATTAATGAATAAAGGTTGTGTGCAGCTTGTTTAAAAATGCTACAATGACCAGTTATTTGTTTAATCATACAGTGTAATCATGGTTAAACATGTTATGAATTTCTATAAATTAGATTAGAGAATAAATATTTGTCAAGAATTTTAATCTTGGTAAATCAGTAGTTATGTAGAAAATGACATTGAGTCAACTGTCTAATCTGAATCAATAGGAGAAATAAGTGATAGGATTTAATAGTTTTTCATTTTTCATAAAAGAAAATAATATGGGTTTTCTAGTCTAAGTGCACCCCTTTAGAAGAATAAAAATGTTAGTTTAGTTAAAGGGTAGGTAAAAGTAGTTGGTTTATAAATGAACTTATGTGCCCTTTACCCTAAGTTTTAGTCATTATGTAAAAGAAAGTAATGATGGGGATAAAGTGTTTTTTACATGTTTTATATTTTAAACTTTATCCTAAGTTCAAAATTAATAAATCAAAGGCACAAATGGACAAAGTTTGTTTTGTCGTATATGGTTAAAAGAGGTTGCACTCAAACATTGGGATCCTCCACCCTTCACGATCCACAACCCTCATTAGTTTTCGGTCCCACCCTCTTCATCCTACCTTTACCGTTGG
Source organism: Pinus tabuliformis (assembly GCA_031772625.1). Taxonomy (NCBI): domain Eukaryota; kingdom Viridiplantae; phylum Streptophyta; class Pinopsida; order Pinales; family Pinaceae; genus Pinus; species Pinus tabuliformis. The sequence continues at coordinate 1,613,792,056 of CM062804.1, forward strand.
GGGTATTGTTTGAAAAGGCAGTATTCTCCCCTGGGACCCACCCATACGTGTCACCTTCCCCTCATTTCACAGCCCCCCTACCAATACCTCTTACCACCTTCTACCCCCTCTGAAAATTGTCTTCCCCTCATCCGCTTTACCATGTCTCTACCCTAAAACCTCCAGCACTCATGTCGCGCCACGTTTCATAGTCGTTGCTCAATTAAATGCTTTCCCAGCATAATTATCATTGGGAATTCAATTTTCCTTCCCAGGTAACCATTGGTTTTCAACAATCCCACGCCAAACCTTCAACGAAAATTGCCTTTCTTCATTTAAAAGATTTGGAACCATCCTTTTTCTCCCTTTCATTGGCTTACTCTCCATAATTCCCAGGTTCTCTCTCCAAAGTGGCCATTTCAAAAGATTTGTTGAAGCAATTAAAATTGTCAGCATTCTGTTTCCCCTCCCCTGACAGCTCATAACCTCAAATTTTGTTCCTGGTAAGATTTTTCCTTCCATGATTGTTGATTTTTTAATGATCTAATCATGCCTCCAAAGAGCAAGAACTAAGAGAAATGTGTTAATCGATTAATCCCTACATCCATATACTTAGATCATATTCATTTAGATGATAGGGATTATAGGATTAGTGAAACACAGTGCGACTGTGAATATTTAGAGCTCTAGTGTTGGCTGGAGGACAAACATGCTGACAAAACAGATGAAATTGGACTCTAGGAGTCCAATATTCCTCATTATATCTTCCCTCTAACCTTCCATTCCCCTGAATTCACCAGGAAATGCCAAGCATGCTATATTCCCAGCCAAAGAGCCATTATGACCCCATATTGTGAGATCCTGTTTACAATTACTGCCCAATCTATAAACCAGATGATGCTAGCTCCCCCCGTGGAAAACAGTGCCCCATTTTCCTTAGAAGCCCTCACCCAACTCTATTAGAAGCTCGATTTTTCTACCAGCGCCAATATTTTTTAGATCTTCTTACCATAAAATTCCCAATTACAAAATAAAAATACTCCATACACTTCCTCAATCTTCCCTGGTCAAGCTAAACAAATTATAGCCACAATTTCATACATTTTGGGTTATTATTCTTATCAGTGGGTAGGTGAACCCATTCTAGGCTTCCTTTCCATATTTTCCACAGATAGCAAACCATCTATTTTGTTCAATTTCAATCAATTCTTGGCTGATAACATTCATGAGCAGTTTATTAAATTTCCAACATAACAAGTGTTTAATTACACTTCAATTTTAATCTTTATGTTTCTATATTATCAAGCATATGGGTTCAATTTTGCTATGCAGAAGCTAGATGAAGAGGGAAACCAACAGTCTGTGATATTTTGGACTTCTTTAATAATGACAAAGAAGCAATAATTCTCATACAAACAGTTCATTGAAGAGTTTGTTCACCCATCTATGAATGTTTTAAACAATTCAACACAGCCCAGAATCAGTGAAGACATCAAAAGGGTTTTTCATTTGATAGATCATACCAACACTAGAGATTGGTATTTATACCAATATTATACAGAAATCAGAGTTTATGGATGAGAATAAGCACAATATAAGCTCCCAAAATACCTCCCCATGAGGATTTTTTCCCTGGAATACATCAGACAAATGTTAAATTAATATGATATTCACTTTGTGGTGGCAAAGAAGAAGTCCCATTTTCGCATAAAGACACAGGTGGGCCCTTTCATATGCAATACCAGGTCAACAGGAGAATAGGCAGACAAAATTCTTAAAGAGATGAAATTTATCTTGAGTTTTACATGGTCTTATGACCCTTCGAGTACCATTTCCAAGTTTAGAGTAGAAAACAAAAGTACTCCATAAATCCATACCTTAAGGCATGAGATAGAAAAGTATGCAAATCAGTCAGAGTGGGCAAAAAATACATTGCAAGAAGCTGAAGAACTTTTTTCTACTTCAAATTTACAGACTCCTACTCCTCAGGAGAAAAAAAGTAAAAGATAAAGAGAGGAGGGATCATCATCAACAACAGGTAGTGAGGCCAAAGATTTTAGAATTAGTTACAGGAAGAGAGCAAAGATCACTCCTAGGATAGATATAGAAAAGGAAATAGAAGACCAAGATGCCATCATAATTGGAGACTCACCACCTTCAAGAAGCAATTTTGTTACATCTCCTATTGGAACTTCAGCATCACAAGGTCAAAAAGATACAGAGCTAGATTCACAGAATGTCCATGAAGAAAAGGAAAAAAGTGTTTTTGATAGGTACCGAGAGATAAAACTTAAGAATCAAATTCTTAAGAATAGTACCTACAATCAATTTTGGAAGCAGAATTCCATCTCACAGAGAATATTATTATCAGTTTTTGACACAAAGCAGGGAAAGATGCAGATGGCCTTCCTTGAGGCTCAAATTCCACATCCTAAAACACCAACAGATTACAAGAGTACATAATTTGAATTCAAGACCAAAGATATTCATCCCATTGATCAAATGGAAATGCATAAACAGACTGGTGAGATGATTTCCTCTACATTAATTAATACTGCCATGTCACTGTCAAAGCTGCAAGTTTCATATGAAAACATTTAATCTCAGTTGAATATGGAAAAGGTATCCTCCTTAGCAAACGACAATAGGATCAAATATTTGGAAGATTTGGTAGTCAAGATAGGATATTATCCCAAATATATTAAAGTTGCATAAGAGATCATCAAGAAGAAAAATCTTGACATTGTAGCATTGAGAAAGCAGCAGAAACTGCCAGCCATAGAGGATCCTTTGACTAAAGACATTGAAGAGAATGAGACACAGAAAGCTAACATGATGAAGCTAATCATAGAATAGAATATTTAGATCAGACAGATGGAGGCAGAAATGAAGAAAATGATCAAAGAGAAAGAACAGATTCAAACGATGGCCTTAGTCCCCCTAGATGCCATACCCATCACCCAACTCCCAGCTACAGGAACAACAAATGAAACAACGTCTTCAACTCAAACTACAAGATCTGAACAAGTGACAAAAACACTGGAAAATATGTCAATCCAGTCAGAAGAAATTAATAAATTGAATGGGTAGCTCAAAGCTCTAGAAGAACAAAAAGCCAAAACTGAAGCTTCTCGTCTAGTCGAAGTGCAGAATTCACAAAGGCTGCTATAGAGATTACAAAAGGTGGAGAAGGATACATCAATTGGTTAGACCTTTGCCCAAGCCAAAGAAACCATTTGGATGGGTATTATGGACTCTATGAATGAGATTTGGCCATGTATCCAAATCATTTTTGAACAGAAAGAACTGATACAAAGGGCCACTGAAACAATTGTTCAAGTAAGGGAAAAGCTGGGAGACATGCCTTCAGAAGCCCCCAACATCATCAAATTCCTGAATTCAAAGAGTAAATATGAACTTGAAGTGTTAGGAATTAGTGACAAGAATGCTACCATCTTGGAAGTCAAAAAGGTTTTGACTAAAAGAAATATAATTGATCAACTGGAGGAGAGGTGTGAGACACTAGAGCTCGCAGTGAATGGGTTTTGCAACAGGATTGAAGCATTAATCCAGAAAGGACTGCCCAGCATATATGTCATTAACGATAAACTCATTACTCAAGAAGATTATGTTCTAAAGATGAAGGAAGTGGCCAGAAGGAGCATCAAATTCAGTGGTATAAAAGGCAACATGATAGTAAGAGCATTCTTAGAGACTATGGCAAATGACTTCTATATCCAAAATGAGGTAAAATATGTCTTCCCAATAAAACAAACATTTGCAAAATATACTAAGGTTGATGAGATTTACTGGAGGGTAATTAAGTTAACCATTCCAGATGAAAAAAGGTGGGAGGAACTATGTGATTTACTGGATTAAAAGTAATTCAGATGTAGCCAGCACATCAACACAACACAGTTTCAGGTTGATTCAGCAACCAAATCCACCAAAACAAAGCCACCTCTTCATGCAGTTGTCTACCTCGCCTATCTTTCTGCTAAAGATCAATTTTATTGTTTAGAATTATGCTAATAATACACTGTTGGTTGAGACAACGATTTTGTAATTATTTTGTAAATATTTTTATAAATACTTCACAGTTTGAAGTATTAAGGGTTGATTGTTGAATATAATTTCGTCTTCGGATTGTAATTTTCAAGTTGCTGGAAGCATCAATAATACAAAGACATTCTTCATAGGATTCATGTGGTCTACGAAATGGTGATGTTTTTCTTCGGTTTATGTATTTAATCATTGTTTCCTTTCTCCGTTATTTCTGGAAATCTTAATTACATAACAGAAACTGTGATGAATAGGATATTTTATTCAGATCACCTTATTTTGGCTATTAGTAATTTATATGTTTTCTTCTGAAGTCAAACTAAGGAATTCTTCATTGCTCCTTAGTTTCTACTAACTCTTACATTTCTTTTGTTTCATAATCCTTTTAAAATTCTGAAAGATCCAACTAGTGCAATCTAGTTAATCTTCTAGTTAATCTCATCAGCGGAGGGATGATGAGATATCACTAATCGCTATCAGTGATTGCAATGGGCCGGTTAACACGTTGTAACTCTGCTCCCAAAATGTCAATTCGATATATGTCGGTAATTGCAAATCACAAGGTCCAGGTCTAGACCTTAACGTAGACCACTCACTTATAACAATGCGATATTATGTGCCAGACCCGATACAACTCAACACTCCCCTGTATAAAGTTTCAAGTCTGCTTTCCAAATCCGCTAAGTGTTTAGCATGATTTTTCTGTGTAAAAGGCATTTGGAGATAAACAAATAAATACACAGGGGTGATGCTATATGGGTTCTACGGGCCCGATAACGTAAATGCATAATATATATATATATATATATATATATATATATATATATATATATATATATATATATATATATATATATATGAGTTCTACTCCCGATAGTGTATTCCGCCTGCATATACACTATAATTCTCCTGATAGCTCCTGATAGTGTATTCTGTGGCATATATGGCTCCCAATTGTTGTTTAAATGCATGCATATATATGTATGCGCTCTGCTATGCTCTCTTATGGCTCTTTTTTCTTCCTCCAATGGCTTTGTCTACTCTTCTGGTAGCTCTCTCTGCTCCTCTTGGCTCCTCCGATAGCCCTGTTTGCTCCTCGAATATTGCCATATTGACATCAATGACAATCTGTGTCCAACAATCTCCCCCTTTGTTATTAATGGCAATATGCTTCTTCTCTCCCCCTTTGACATCAATGGCAAAGGAATGCATATGGACTCCCCATGTCGAACTGCTCCCCCTATCCTGCTACATCTTTATGAATGAACTTGAGTGATGATAAAGAGATAACCCCCATCTTTTGATGCAGATGTTCAAATACCTCTCTAAGAAGAGGTTTTGTGAAAATACCAGCTACCTGCTACTTAGTACTGATATATTCCAAGACGATGCTTTTTTCAGCTACTTGTTCACAAAGTAAATGATACTTGATTGGTATGTGTTTGGTCCTTGAGTGCATCACTGGATTTTTGTTGAGACTGGTAGCACTTGTGTTGTCACAATAGATGGTAATCAGTTGATCTGTATGTATGTTGACATCTTTTAGAGCTTCCTTCATCCATAGTATTTGAGTACAACAGTCTGTTGCAACTATATACTCGGCTTTGGCTGTGGATAATGATATGGATGACTGCTTTTTGTTGAGCCAAGATACTAAACAGTCTCCTAGGAAGAACACATTTCCACTAGTACTTTTCTGATCATATACACTTCTAGCCCAATCAGAATCGGTGTATGTAGTTACAGTTAGTGTTGAGCTCTTAGTGTACCAAAGACCGAAATAAGGAGTTCCTTTCAGATATCTGAGAATTCTTTTTACAGGTAATAAATGGGAATGTTTGGGAGCAAATTGAAATCTTCCCACCATTCCTACTGCCTGCATTATGTCTAGTCTTGTAGCTGTTAAGTATAGAAGGGCTCCAATTATTGACCTGTAGTGAGCTGCATCTACTGGAGGGGAATAATCATCTTTCCTCAATTTATAGTTTGTGGTCATAGGTGTACTCATGGGTGCATAGTCCTCCATTCCATATCTTTTGAGCATGTCTTTTAGATATTTGGCTTTAGATATACATAATCCTGCTTTGGTTTGAGATACTTGAAGTCCAAGGAAGTGAGATAGCGCTCCTATCATTGACATCTAAAACTCTTTTGACATGTTTTGAGAAATTCATTGCTCATTTCATCATTATTTCTAGCAAAAATCAGATCATCAACATAAACAAGAGTAACTAGTAACTTACCTTCGTCTATCTTTATGTATATATTACTTACAGCCACTCCCTTTTTGAAGCCTTGTTGTTGTAGATAGTGGTCCAATCTTGCATACCAAGCTCTAGGAGCTTGTTTCAACCCATATAAGGCCTTTTTCAACTTACAGACTAAGTCCTTTCCTTCTGTTAGATCAAACCCTTCTGGCTACTCCATGTAGACTTCTTCCTTGAGTTCCCCATTTAGAAATGCTGATTTTACGTCCATTTGATAGATTTTGAATCCTTTTGAGAAAGCAAATTCCAAGAACATCCTAATAGCTTCCATACGAGCTACTGGTGCAAATGTCTCTTCAAAGTCAATTCCTTCAATTTGTGAATAGTCTTTGCAGACAAGCCTTGCCTTGTTTCTGATAACCTGTCCTTCTTCATTCATTTTATTTTTGAACACCCATTTGGTTCCTATTATGTTTTTGTCCTTCAGACAAGGTACCAGCTCCCATGTCTCATTCTTCTCACTTTGGGAAATTTCTTCTTCCATGGCTTTTACCCAATGAGGATCCTCTTGCTTGTGCAAATGTTTCTGGTTCTGTCATGGATAGAAGAGTAATAAAGTTTCTCTTTGGTGTAATTATCTTCCTTCTTCGAGTTTGCATCCCTTCATCTCTATTACCAATAATCTGCTTTCCTAGATGATATTTCTAGAGAAACTTCATCTTTGAAGGGGTATGAGGTGGTTCTTTTTCCTCTTCTTCTTCTTCCTGATCTATTTCTTCTTCTTTAGGTTCTTCTTCTTCAATGAGAAGATCATCTTCATGTTCTTCAATTTCTTTTTCTAGAAGGTCTTCATCAATTTTTACATCAATGCTTTCCACAATTTTCTTTAGCCTAAAATTGTAGCACTTGTAGGCTTTGCTCCATGTAGAGTATCCAAGGAATATCCCTTCATCAACCCAAGAATCAAACTTTTTTGGTGAGCCATCATTGATTTTTATGAAGAACTTGCTTCCAAAGATCTTGAAGTACTTTACTGAAGCAGGTCTTCCTTTCTGTAATTCATAAGGAGTTTTTTCACAATTTGGTCTTAATTGAGTCCGATTCAGGGCATAGATAGTTGTCCCAACTACTTCTCTCTAGAATTTTGGTTGCAAGTCTGCTGCTACTAAAATTGTTCTTTCCATTTCTTGAACTATCATGTTTCTTCTTTCAACTACCCCATTTTGCTTGGGTGTTCTGGCAGCAGAGAATTCCCTTTTAATTCCATGAATATTACAAAACTCATTGAACTCTTTTGATGTGAATTCTCCCCCTCTGTCTATTTTTAGGCACTTAATTTTTGAGTCTTTTTCATTTTATACAAGAGCTTTTAGATTCTTAAAACACTCAAAAGTTTTAGACTTATATTTTATAAAATATATCCACATCATTCTAGTATACTCATCAACAAATAACACAAAGTACCTTTCTCCTTGGAGTGCCTGATATCTAGTTGGTCCACACAAATCAGCATGGATGATCTCCAAGGGCTTTGATGTAGAGAGCTCCTTTTTCTTGTGGTTGGTTCTGGTTTGCTTTCCATGTTGACATGGACCACATACTCCTTGATTTGGTTTAAATAGCCTTGGGATGTCTCGTACAGCTCTAATCTTGCTGATATTGATCAGATTTTTGAAGCTTGTATGTCCAAGTCACTTGTGCCACAGCCAACTCTTATCTTTCTGGCTCAGGTAACATTTATTTTCTTGAATCTTATTCAGAATGTAAATTTTGTCTGGTATTCTAACCCCAATTGCCACAAGTTCCCCTTAGGAAGAGTTCCTTATTTCACAGTCTTTGGTGCTGAAAACAACCTTATGTCCTTGATCACAGATTTGGCTGACACTCAGGAGGTTGTGTTTGAGCCTGTCTACTAGTAGAGCATTTTTAGATTTTCCTTTTCCATTGATAAGAGTAACAATTCCTTTTCCCGCAATTATGCCAGATCCATTTCCAAAGGACACATTTCCTTCCTTTTTGCTCAATGAGATAAACTTCCTTTTGTCCCCTATCATGTGTTTGGAGCACCCACTATTCACAAACCAATGATTTTCATTATTTTGAGCATATAGAGTCAGGCTGCATTTATCCAAGTTGGGTTTCTCACTACTCGCTTTTCTTCCTTTGAGTGGGCAGTTTTGTTAAAAGTGTCCATTATTGTAGCATATTGAGCAAATCAGATCAAATTTGGTCAAGGGATCAAACGAGTTGAAGGTTTTGATTTGTTGCTACCTTTTGGGGGCATATGAATTGATTATTTGGTCCTTTAGCTTTGGTGTTTCACTTTTGCAAGCCATGCAATGTCTGGCTTGATGATCGAAGTTTTTACAGTGAAAACAGTGTCCAAGAAAGAGAGTTTTGTACCTATTGTAGCAGCCATAGTTTGAGTCGATTTCCTTCCTTGGGATTACTCCCGCCTCATTCTTTGGATTTGAGATGGGCCTTTGGTGGAATACTAGTTTGTATTTGTTGTAGTATCCCTGATTCGACTCCACATTCTTCTTTGGAGTAATTCTCTCTTCATTCTTTGGATCTGGGATGCGCTTTTGATGACATAATTTTTCTTCTTTTGGATTGTTGGAAAGTGCATCGGCATAGCTTTTCGCACTATTCTTATTGCTTTAAGATTCTCCTTTAAGACCTATTCCAGACTTGTCATGTTGAGGTTTGTGACTTTTTAGGATAGTCTCAAGTATTTGAGAGCTTTTCCAACCCTTTTTAACTTGCTCCAATTCCTTCCTCAGAGATACTATTTCAGCTTCACATTCTTCGCAAGTTTCTTCTTTTTCTTTTTTCTTTGTTTCCAAGATATCTTCTCTTCTTCTTGTTTCCTTGTTTTCTACGTTGAGAGAAATGATTTTATTCTGGAGTTTCTCATTTTCTTCAATGGCACTTATTAACAGTTCATCTACATTTCCTTCTAGCCCTAAGTCATCATCATTTGTGAAAGCCATGAATAATGTTTCTTGGCTTTCATCATGGTCACTTCCCTCATCTGATTTCTTTTTGATGACTACAAACTCATCCTCATTAGACTCATCTTGCTTAGAGAAGAAGTTCTTCTTATTGAATCCTCTCTTTTGTGTGCAATTCTTTTAGAATTTCTTTCATCATCACTATCATGTTTATGAGGACATTTTGCAACATAATGACCTATTTTTCCACATTTGAAATAGATAAGAGGGTACTTACGTTTTAGCTTAGATCCTCTCTTCAGCTTCCGTACAAATTGAGCCAATTCAGATTCCACATTAGAGTCATCACTATAGTCATTCCTTTCTTTCCCCTTCTTTGATTTTGAAGCATTGAATGTTGCATCTTTGGAGCTTGGGCCACCTTTTCTCATCTCATAGGTAGTGAGGATTCCATGGATTTCATCCATCTTGAGAGTATCTAGATCCTTTGTTTTTCTATGGCGCTTATTTTGGAGTCAAATCTGTCTGGAAGAGATCTTAATACCTTTTGAACAATGGTACTTTCTTCAATTTTTTCATCTAATCCTTTAAGGGAGTTGACCACTTCAGCTACTCGAAAGAGGTATGATACAATATCTTCTTCACCTTCCATCCTCAGACTTTCAAATTGTCTTCTGTGAGTTTGAATCTTTGCCTTCTTGACTTTTGAGTCTCCATTGTATAAGCCAACAAGCTTATCCCACATTTCTTTGGCAGAGTTACAATTCATTACTTTTGTAAACTCTGAATCAATGATTCCACTAGTGATGGAGTTCAAGGCTTTTGCATTTGCAATGTAGACTTTCCTCTCATCTTGATCTGTTGAAAGAGTGGTAGGCATTTGGTACTCATTTTGAACAAAATGCCAGACTTCAAGTCCAATGGGCATTAAGTAGTACGTCATTCTCTTTTTCCAGAAACCAAAGTTAGTGCCATCGAACAGAGGAGGTCTTCCTGATGCTTCATGATTTCTCATCATGGCTGCGGATCCTTCTTCAAGTTGTTAGGCTAGTATGAAGAAGCCTGCTCTGATACCAATTGTTGGAAATACTTGGGGGGGGGGGGGGTGGACTTCAGTGAGGATCCAACCTCTAGAGCACCAACTTTGTCTTGCAATAGTTCTGCACTTAGGAGCACCAACGCCCAAGGATTTCAATCCTATTCAGTTCTGAGGCTCCAACCTCTTGGGCCCCAACCCAAACCTGATATGAACTGTTCTGCTGTAGTTCTCTGCTCCTAAGCTTGTTGAACTTTTTCTTTTCTCCTGTTCTCTTACTTCTCTGACCTCTCCTACCTCTTACCTGTTCTTCGGCTTCCTCTCTCACTGATTATACTTGCATCAAATCATCTATCTCTCCTTGATTTTCTGCTTTTATGACTCTTCGTCTTCGCTTTCCACCACCTCTTTGGCTTCCTCCTCAGTCGTTGTTGTTTCCTCTAACTAGCTTGATCTTTCGGCTTCCCTCCTTGGTCACTGTGGCTTCCTCTGCGATGGCTTTCCATTCAGCTTCCTGGCTTTACAGTCACTGTGTGTTAAAACTGTAACACAGGCCCATTTTATTTCAATGATAACAGGGATCCACCGAGACTGTTTTGTTTAACGGACATGCCATGTCATATCAAAATCGCAACCGGATTGATTCTAACCTTCTGAGCTATCGTTCAGGGATCCTGAACCATCCAAAGCATCCCTTAGTGTATTTCTGCCTCCGAATGCCACACAAGCCAAATATTCAATTACACAAGAAATAGGAGCAAAACAGGAAAAAAAGACTAAAGGTTGGACTTCAAAAAATATTACACCTGCATCTATACTGTATCGGGTCCACAATGAAGTCGCAATCAGCGCTTGTAAGAGGACAGGGCTTTGTGTATCATTGCAATGGGCGGATGTGATACATTATTAATCCATAGCACAATGTCGCATCGGGTCTGCGTGTATATGTATCGCAATCGGGGGTTGCCCTTGGCAGAGGGCTGATGCGATATCGCCAATCACTATCGGCGATTGCAATGGGCCGCTTAACACATTGTAACTCTGCTCCCGAAGTGCCAATGCGATATATGTCGGTAGTCACAAATTGCAAGGTCCAGGTCTAGACCTTAACGCAGACCACTCACTTATAACGATGTGATATTATGTGCCAGACCCGATACAACTCAACACTCCCATGTATAAAGTTTCAAGTCCGCTTTCCAAATTTGATAAGTGTTTGGCGTGATTTTTCTGTGTAAAAGGCATTTGGTGATAAACAAATAAATACACGGGGGTGATGCTATATGGGTTCTACAGGCCCGATAGCATAAATGCATATATATATATATATATATATATATATATATATATATATATATAGATATATATATATATATATATATATATATATATATATATATATATATATATATATATATATAGATATAGATATAGATATAGATATAGATATAGATATAGATATAGATATAGATATATATATATATATATATATATATATATATATATATATATATATAGATATAGATATAGATATATATATATATATATATATATATATATATATATATATATATATATATATATATATATGAGTTCTGCTCCCGATAGTGTATTCCGCCTGCATATACACTATAATCCCCCCGATAGCTCCTGATAGTGTATTATGTGGCATACATGGCCCCTAAGCATTGTTTAAATGCATGCATATATATGTCTGCGCTCTGATATGCTCTCTGATGACTCTATTTGCTTCCTCCAATGGCTCTGTCTACTCTTCTGGTGGCTTTGTCTGCTCCTCTTGGCTCCTCCGATAGCTCTGTTTGCTCCTCGAATATTTCCATATTGACATCAATGACAATCTGTGTCCAACAATCACTAAGGTTTATGAATGTGCAACATAAAGATATTTCTTGCATATTGTTATCATAAACATTTGATAATAAGGTCTTTGTATAGTACCATACTATTCCCATAACATCTATTCTAACTTGGATGAGTTCCAAAAGGGTTTCCTTGAAACGTTTGCTGAAGAGAAGACACTGACAATGCTAATTAAGGAGCTAATCTCGCTAAAGATGGGGAAGAAAGAAAAGGTCAAATATTTCAATCAATGTTTCAGAACTATTTTGAAAAAATTTATGAATTATGTGCCTCCCCATGACACTATCGGGATTTATTACTACACTTCAGCATTGTCGTATAATATTTCTATGTTCATTAAGACATCAGCGGAGACTACTTTGATTAAGAATTTTGTTGAATCCATCACTGTTGAAAATGAAATGATCACTATAGGGGCACATGAGGTCGAATATGAAACCAAGGCTACTGGTAGGAAAAATAAATTACTCCATTATTTTTGGTGATAGGGACACATTTGATTTTGAAATTTTAGCAAAATATTTCAAACAATTAACTAATAAGGTGTCTGATTTGAAAAGAAAGACAAGTGAAAGCTCTTTTGGTAGCAAATATTTCAAGCCTTTTTTTCAAGAAGAGTAGCAATCAGCTGACTAAATTGGCACAAAGTTTGAACTTGAATCTTAATTTTGAAGAATTAGGCATTGACAGTTATTAAACTTTCCACCAAGCTTCTCACTCTAAGAGAACATGCCCGCAATGGCTGCACAATATGATCACAATGGTAAATAAAGTGCTCGATGATCAAACAATTGAAGACCAAGATGATCAATCAAAAGGGGAAGAAGAGTACTCTCGACCTAAAGATAAGGTTGGCTCATCTGTAATGGAATTTGAAGTTTTCAGAGACAGTGAATCTCATTTAGTTGGGGAAGCCTTGGTTGGAGAGACTCCTCTTGCAAATCCTCCTAACACTTACAATATGAGGAGTAAATATCCAATGGTTGAACCTACTTTGGTTGCTAAGAAGAAGGAATTGTTGACAATGATATTGCACTTGAAAGACCCCACTCATACTTCAGATCCCAAATATTCAACCAGGAAGGTTTCGAAGTGTACGTTAGGGAGTGTTAAAAGCAATTCTAATACTCCTCGAGCAACTGACAAACCTTTTCAACCAATGACCTCAAGCTAGCCATGCAAAGATGAGATGTTATATTACAATATGGACTATAACATCATTAAGGAACTGAATAAATCTTGAGTGAATACATCACTCTTTGAGCTAGCCAAGTTGCATGTGTAGAGGGAGTTGATTATGAAGACTTTCAAATCCTTGCCATCAGATCCCAAAGCTTCTTCTTCTTCCAAGACTTATTCCTTCAATCATTATAAAGCCTTGGTAAATCTTGAATCCAATGTTAATGTGATAAATGTTAATTCACAATCTACAGTACCTACCATTTTATTGACATTTTATATATTCAATTACAATGTGCATAATTTTCTAGTTGACTCTAGTGCATAAAAAAATGTTATGCCTTAGTTTGTTTGTAAAAAGATTAACTCCAAATCAGAGAAAATATATGTGAAGATTATCCAACTTGAAAAATCTCAAGTACAATTTTTGGGACAAAGTAATAATGTGTTGATTAGGTTGTCTTCTGTATCAAGGGTTCATCAGTTCATCAACATTGTGGTCATTGACATTCTTGAGGCATATGGGCTTCCACTGAGCATATATTGGTCAAGTAAACTTCAAGGTTACTTTTCCTCATACTTGTCTCATTTTTGGATCCCTTACAAAGGAAAGAACAATCAAATTAGGGTTAAAAGTGAGCCACATTTGTAGCATACATTTATTGAGCTGTAGATGCTTAATGAACCAATCAAGAAGAATTAGGGAACTACTTTTTAGAAACTCACATTTGTTACTACCAAGCCACGCCATCATCCATATCGTCATATACACATCTAGAAATCCTTCCTTTTCTTATAGTTGGTGAAGATGAACTGTGTATTATAGATGTAAATAAGTTTAGTTTAGATGTTAACCATGTTAATATTGACTTGTGGACATTGTATTATGATGGATCTAAAACATAGGATGGCTTTGGTGTAAGTTGTATCATGATGGACCCAAAAAATAAAAATAAAATGATTTATTTTCATTTAGAATTTCAATGTGCTAACAACAGTGCAAAATATGAGGCATTGATTCTTGGACTAAAGAAAGTCATCGACCTGAAGGAAGAGTAGTAGAGTTTAGGCTTCTATGATCCATATCAAGTTTACAAAAGATTTTTCAGCGAAGATCACATGAGACATCATTTGTCGACGCGTTTCGAACCAACCAGTGTGGTTCATCGTCAGGACAAGTTGAAGAAACAGATCCAGCTTAGCAGGTTAAATAGACAGAGCAAAGCCTCCAACGGCTAAAAAGACTAACAGCTACTTTTGACTAGGTACCGGGATCAAAAACCCTATTTAATAAAAATGTTACCCTAGGGGGACCAGTCCTTTAAATAAAAATAATATTATGATAAAAAATATATTAATAAATAATTAAAATATTAAAAATAATTAAACAGTTATGTTCAATTAGTACCTAAAAATAATTCATGACAATAGTTAGTTCAAGATAAATAATTAAAAATTAAATCTAAGGGAAACAATTACTTTAGAGGGGGACCAGTCCTTTAATAAAAATAATATTATGATAATAGTTAGATAAAAATATTAATAAATAATTAATATTTATTATTAAGAATGATTTGTATAATAATAATATTATTATTAATATGAATAATAAGGATATGATTATTGTTAGTAACTATAGTGGTAATAATGATATGAATAATATTATTATTGATATGAATAATAGTATTAATAATAATATTGATACGATTAATAATAATAATAATAGTAATGTTTATGGTAATAATATTAATAGTATTAATATTTATAATAAGAATATTTATAATATTAATATTTATAATAAGAATATTAACAATAATAATAATCAATTTAATAATAAATATAATAGTAATAGATTCATTAATAATAAAAATTCGAATAATAAGTTTTCATTTTTTAATGCTAATATGTCTAGCATGGAGAATAATAAGAATGAGGCTTATAATCATTGCCTTTCTTCTCGTTCTAATAGGGTTTTAAATCTTTCCAGTTTCTCCTTTCCCCCTTCTGTTTTTAAAGTTTTAGACAAAGGTTTAAATTTTGCCTTGGCTCCGAAGAAAATCCCTGTAGATGATATTATTTGTGACATTGAGTTTGGGATCAGAAATTTACCTTATAGGGTCAAGGACACCATCAGGCAAGATTGTGCGGTTGTCTTGAGAAAGGCTAAGCCCCCTAAGAGCAACCTTAGCAAGGAAGAATCTATCGCTCTCAGATCCTTAAACCAGAACAAGGATATCATTATTTTAAAGGCAGACAAGGGTGGTGCTGCCGTCATTCTCAACAAGGCTGATTACCGCAGCAAGATGTTGGATCATCTTCATAATAGTGGTAGCTACAAAAAGCTTCCTAAGAATCCGTTAAAGAAGGTTGCTAAGAAGGTGGCGCTTACCATTAAATCCATTAGCTCATTGAGTTCCTTGCACCATAAACTCATTGAAAGCAACCCTATCATGCCTAGAATCTATGGTCTCCCCAAGGTTCACAAGGATGGGGCTCCCTTGAGGCCCATTGTCAACACCATTGTTGGTCCTACCTACCTTCTTGCTAAGTTCCTTGCGTTAAAGCTTAAGCCCTTGGTTGGTCGTACGAAGTCCTTCGTAAAGGACTCTGCTTCCTACATTAAGGAGCTCAAGGACATCAAGCTTGACCCTGGGGACATTCTTGTTAGTTTTGATGTTGTTTCCCTCTTCACTTGCATCCCTATTAGTGAGGCCATGGAGGTGATCAACCGCCTAACAGATCCTGACACTGCTAAGTTAGTTGAGATCTGTCTCACTTCTACATTTTTCTGTTTTGAGGGAGAGTTCTTCGAGCAAACCTGCGGGGTTGCCATGGGCTCACCCCTTTCCCCTGTTGTTGCTAATCTTTTCATGGAAGATTTTGAGTCCAAGGCTCTAAACTCTTCCAGGCTCCTGCCAAAGCTTTGGAGAAGATATGTGGATGACACCAATGTTATCTGGTCTCACGACCAAGAGGAATTAGATCTCTTCTTCAATCATCTCAATAATCAATCCTCTGCCATTAAGTTCACCATGGAGCAGGAGGTCGATGGTTGCCTTCCGTTCCTAAATATTCTTATTTCCAAGAATAGTGATGGTTCCCTCGGCCACCAAGTTTTTCGAAAGAAAACGCATGCTGAGCAGTATCTTCATGCCAGTTCCCATCATTTCCCGGCTCAAAAGATGGGTGTTCTCAATACCCTGGCTACTCGGGCCCTAAGGATCTCGGATAAGGAGAGTTTTGAGAAAGAAAAATCCCATCTCCTTGATGTCTTTGTTGAGAATGGTTATAGTAGATTCCTGGTCAGAGGGTTTTTCTTAAAGCTTCTAAGAATTCGTTGTCTCATCGAGAACCAAAGGAGCGTGTTCCTGGTGTCCTTCTTCCATATGTTCAGGGGACTATTGATAAGATTGGTAGGATTCTCAAGTCGCATAGTGTCCCTGTGACCTTTAGGCCCCTGAACACCATTCGCATGTCCCTCAGATCAGCGAAGGATCCTATCAACCCTAAAGATATGAAAGGTGTGTACTTGATCCCCTGTTCCTGTGGGACCCCCTACATTGGGGAAACTGGTCGCTCCATTAATCAGAGGATTAGTGAGCATGCAGCAGATCTTAAGCATAGGCATACTAAGTCTTCCGCTTTAGCTGAGCACGCCGAGAAAACCAATCATCATGTTTGTATTGAGGAAGCTAGTGTTATTGCTAAGGTTTCGCACTTCCATCATCGGAAATTTAGGGAGGTGCTTGAGATTGAAAAGAGGCCAAGTAATCTCAATAGAGATGATGGCTGGAAAATCAGTCGGTGTTGGGTCCCAGCACTCTTGACCTAGTCTTCTCCTCTTTTTTTTCTTTTTTTTTTCTTTTTTTTTTAACTTACGTATTTATTTATTTATTATTATTCTGAATTATTTTATTTATTATTATTATTATTATTATTATTATTATTATTATTTATTTATTTATTTATTATTATTTGAATTATTTTATTTTTTATTATTATTATTTTTTTTTCTTTTTTTTTTTCTTTTTTCTTTTTTCTTTTTTCTTTTTTCTTTTTTCTTTTTTCTTTTTTCTTTTTTCTTTTTTTTTTTCTTTTTTTTTTCTTTTTTTTTTTTTTTTCTTTTTTCTCTTTTTTCTTCTTCTTCTTTTTTTTTTTTTGTAGGATGACTCATTTTAATTTTTTCATCTCTTTCTTTTATATTCATTTATTCATATATGAATGGTCCTGTTTTTAATTCCTTCTTATTTTTAATTATTTATTTGTAACTAACTATTATCATGAAGTATTTTTAATTACTAATTTAACTTATAAAAATTTCAATTTTTAATTAAATATTATCATTAAATCATTTTATTTTAAGGGGTTGGTCCCCCTAGGGTAATATAATTTTAATATAATTTAATAATATAATTTTAATATAATTTAATTTTAAATATAATTTTAATTATATTTTAATTTTAATATAATTTAATTTTAAATATAATTTTAATTATATTTAATAATTAAATATAATCTTAATTATTTATGTTTAACTAACTATTATCATTACTAACTATTATCATATAATTTTTATTAATAAAATTTTTTTTATTATCACATAATTATTTTATTTATTTTATTCTAAGGGATTGGTCCCTCTATGAAAATTTTTTCCCTTAGATATAATTTTTAATTATTTATCTCTAACTAACTATTATCATGAATTATTTTTAGTTACTAATGGAACATAATTGTTTAATTATTTTTAATATTTTAAATAAAAATTTTAATTATTTATTAATATTTTTATCTAACTATTATCATAATATTATTTTTATTAAAGGACTGGTCCCCCTCTAGAGTAATTTTTTCCCTTAGATATAATTTTTAATTATTTATCTTTAACTAACTATTATCATGAATTATTTTTAGGTACTAATTGAACATAACTATTTAATTATTTTTAATATTTTAATTATTTATTAATATATTTTTTATCATAATATTATTTTTATTTAAAGGACTGGTCCCCCTAGGGTAACATTTTTATTAAATAGGGTTTTTGATCCCGGTACCTAGTCAAAAGTAGTTGTTAGTCTTTTTAGCCGTTGGAGGCTTTGCTCTGTCTATTTAACCTGCTAAGCTGGATCTGTTTCTTCAACTTGTCCTGACAATGAACCACACTGGTTGGTTCGAAATGCGTCGACAAATGATGTCTCATGTGATCTTCGCTGAAAAATCTTTTGTAAACTGAAGGAAGAGTGTTTAAAGGTAATTAGTGACTGAGATTATCACTAGACATGTATGCAATACTATTCATTTCCTTTCACCTCATCTAAAAAGCTACCAACATGAGGTATGACAGTTGATTTCTTCATTTAAAGTTTTTGATATTAAATCTATCCCAACAATCAATAATGTTGCATCCAATACATTAGCTAATGTCATTGTTATATTTACACCACTTAGGGATGGTTTTTCTATTGAAATAATTTACAAACATATTGTCCCAGATAATGTAACTAACTTACTATTTTTAATGATGATCAACAAATATTAGACTTTCTAGCTAACGCAAAAATTTTCAAAGATGTAGCCATAGACCAGGATGAACACAATAGAGCCTTGCAAGAAAGAGATAATGAACGGTAGGGAAACCGAATGCTCAAAGGAGTTGCTTTACTCAAGAATTTATTTTATTTTCATAATTAATTTAAAATACATCCCAATACAAAGACTCAAAGTTCTACATTATTGCACGAACAAGTCAATCTTGAAACAGAGGCAAACCCCAAGTTCGTGAATCTCGGTATTGTTTCTCCCTGAAAGAGAGACAAGATTTCATTCAGTTATTCAAAAAAATTTAACTTTTTTCTCCTGGACATATGAATACCTAAATACATACAATAATTGGATCATCCAATATGTCATTCCAATAAAATGTGGGGTCAATCCTTTTCGGTAGAAATTAAGAAAGGTACATCCAATGCTTGAGCCATTAATACAGAAAGAATTAAAGAAAATTTTGGATGCATGGATTATTTTTAGAGCCAAGCATTCGACATGGGTCTCAAATCATGTTCTTATAAGAAATAAATCTCGAGAGATTTTCTTGTGTGTTGATTTCCAAAACCTCAATCAGTCTTCTGATAAAGATAACTACTTAATTCTTTCCATGGAGTAGATCCTTCAAAAGGTTTAAGGGTATGATATGTTCTCTTTACATGATGGATTTTCTTGCTATAACTAGGTACTGGTTGTTGAGCAATATAGATTGAAGAGTACTTTCAGAACCAAATGGGGCACCTTCACATTTAGACATATGTCCTTTTGACTTATTCATGACGGAGCTACATTTCAAAGAGAAATCGATATTGCATTTAGAAGGTTGATTGGTCAATGTGGTGGTGTACCTCTATGACGTCATAATGTTCTCAAAGAAAATATCAGATCATTTATGTCATCTAGGGAATATTTTTTAGCATTGCATAAAATATGATATATCTCTAAATCCTAACAAAAACATTTTTTACCATGTCTGAAGGGAATCTCTTAGGGCATATCATCATGAAGATAGGTATTATCATTGACCATAAATTCATCAAATCCATCACTCAAATCCCATAACCAAATGGTAAGAGAGATATGCAATCATTTTTGGGAAAAACTAAATTCCTTCGTAATTTTATTTCAAATTATGCCCAAATCATAAAGTCATTCCAAGATATGATAAAAAAATCATGTGATGTAGAAAATGGAACTGGAAGGAGAAGGAAGTTTTCACACAAATAAAGCAAGCTATAGTTGAGGCTCCTACTCTCTATAGTCCCAATTTCAACAAAGATTTCATGTTGTATATTGTTGCTTCAGATTCTTCATTAACAGTTGTTTTGACTCAGAAATATGACCAAGAAAATGAATGAACTATATCCCTTATGAGTATGGGCATGCAAGGACCAAAAATGAATTATCTTGATATTGACAAGAAATTGTATTATGTGTACAAGGTTGTCAAACAATTTAGGCCTTATATTCCTAAAATCATGTCACAGGGTTTGTTCCTCAACATGTTGTTAGATCTTGTTTGTACAATAGGAAATAGGAGAACGCAGAACCAAGTGGATGAATTACTTACAAGAATATGATATTTAGTTCAATATGGTTGATATAATCAAAGGCCATGGCTTATGTAAGCTTTCTACTGAACCTTTAGATCCACATGAGAAGAAATCTTATGATGGAAATAAGAGAATGAGATGTATAAAAAATATTCTACACCCACACCCAGTATGCCATCATCTTGGTACACAAAATTGAGGCAATATTTGGAACAAGGTACTTCCTTCTCATTTATTAGTGAAACAAGAAAATAGCCACTAGACTAAAATCCTCTTCTTAAGATTTGGTCCATGGGATCTATTTCAGAAACACAATAATGGTGTTTTGTTGAAATTTTTGGAATTTCCTAATGCTCAGAAGGTCTTAAAGGAACTTCACAACGGACCGGTAGGAGAATATTGTGTCGGAAATATGGCAGCACACAAGATCATGAGGGTGGGTTATTATTGACCTACATTATTCATAGATTCTCATGCATATGCACAGAAATGTTCCATCTGTCAGAGGTGTGCTAGAAGAGAGATATGATCAACTGCTCCACTCCACCCCATTATGGTAGAAGAGCCTTTTCAACAGTGGGGAGTAGATGTCATTAGGGAAATCACTTTTCATTCCTCAAGCAACACAGATATATTCTCATAGCCATGGATTACTTTACAAAGTGGGTTGAAGTCATGCCACTCAAACAAGTGAAAAATTAGGAGGTAAATCAATTTCTCAATCAAAAATCATTACCAGATTCGGTCTGATTTTGCTTTGGATAATAGGATCGTATTGAAACATTCTGCTAATTATTACCCCCAAGCCAATGGCCTAGCCGAATCAACCAATAAAAACTTGATTTGTATCATCAAGAAAATCTTGCTCACTCAATAGATAAATTGGAACAATGCACTAACAAAATCTATCTAGGTTAATCGAGCTACTCATAAGCCTTCTCTTGGTGCTTCTCTTTACTTCCTCATATACAGAAAAGAAGCAATCCTACCAACCCAACATGTACCTCCATGTTTTACATTTTTCCCAAGAATCTTGCAATAGGTTATGCTAAATTATGAAAAGTAGAATTGACACCTTGTTAAATCTTAACAAAGAAAGGCGAAAGGCCTAGGAAAAATTTTCCTCACACCAAAACCAGATCAAGTGATGGTTCGATAACAAATCTGCAACAAATAGGGAATTTACTGTGGGAGTTATTGTCTTGAAATGGGATAAATCCCATGAAGACAACTGCAAGCACACCAATTTTCAATCCCTGTGGATAGGTCTATATCAATTCAAAGAAAAAATTGGCCAACATACTTATCATCTCCAAACCATAGACAAGAAGACTAATTCCCTTCCCATGAATAGTCAAGGATTGAAATTTTATTGTAGATAATAGCTCTTGTAGCTTCTCTCTACTTCGTAAATATTACTTTCATGTCATTTTCATTTCATGCCTTTATTTTCCCGTCATATTTTTAGTTTCCTATCATTTCCTCATGCATTTTCTTTTCAGTATTTCCCAAAGGCTTATGTACATAAAAAAAAGGCCTTGTATATAAATAAAGTGCTTTGCGAAATTATTAATAATTCAAATGTTTTATGAAGATTTTGGTAGTTGTTCAATCTTTAGCTATCTTTAGATCTCTTTCCATTGTTTAGCCTTGAACATTTTCACAAATCAATGATATTCATAAGGAAAATATGATTTAGATTTTGTGGAGAACTCTAATCAAGTGGAACACCTTGTATCCTTAATAATATTTTTTTCACTTGAATTGGTTTTTTAAATTAAAACTTTGTTTCAATTAGGTTGACCTAGTGGAAGGGAAAGGGAGAAAACACATAGTGAGCAAACTCATTTCAAAAACTCTTAAAGTATCTGAAAACAATAAAAAACCTCTCTTTCCCATAAAATAATTCGTGATCCCTCATATTCTCTAGTGCAATAAACACACAATAAATGATGTCAATATGCATGTAAAATAAAAATTAATTAAATAAAGGGTAAAGGATCGAGAAAGGCTTTCTGTGTAGAGAGGTGTTGCAAGCAACTTTGTCGGGCTATGGACATGTTATCTCTTAGAGGAAACCTGACTATGGGAAAATCTCTAAGGTAACCTCTAACCTTTTTGAGGTTGAAATCTAGCCCTAGTACTCAACTACTCTAGGTCACTATAGTAATAGGTTTTGCAATTGAGTTATGTAGCCAGATTTATCAAAAAACGCAGTTTCGTTTGGATAGGTGAAAAATACTACCATTGGGCATGGAGTCTAACCCAATCAGGTACATATAAACACAGGTTCGATAAGAAAACACAAAAGCAGGGTAGTGAAAATTCCTTTGACACTTTAAGGAATTTGGAAACAAAATGAAGGAGATCAATGCAATAGTCAAGCGAACGACATTTATTAATGCCTGTTAAACAAAGAAAAAGGAGCATAAAACTTGAATCCCAATTTCATACTCTTTTTTTCAAACATGAGGAATTATAAAACAAAGAAAAAACAGATAGGGAATCATAACACGAGAATTTATGTAACTTGTTCATGAACATTGTTTTCATTAAAATCTACTAAAAAACACAAGGGATGATATATCTCAAATAAAATCCAACCCTTTCTTCTTTTACAGTCTTTGCTTATATAGATAATACCATCAATGTAATATGTTTGTAACTCAAAAATAATTACAATAATCCATAAATAAAATACATATTCTACAGACATGCATCTTAAAAATATATTTTAAATATATCAAAAAGTCATAATAACTCGTTGAAAAATATGTTGAAAAATAGGTTGAGAATGTGTATCATAATCATGTTGTCCTCGTTGTAGATCATCCTCATCATCCTCCAGAAACATGTTTTGTTTTTTTGTTTTCTTCTGAGTCATACCTATACGTTGATATCATCGTTTCCAGTCATGTACCTGCCTGAACCAATAGTTTTTCTATAATCCGACTGTCAATGCCTTTTCCAAACTGTTTCTTTTTCAAAAAGCCCGGACAATGGAAATGTCAACGTTTTCTATGAAAAATATACTGAAAAGGAAAATGTCAGATCTACTCTACGTTTCTCTGTATCTAAATGCTAACAAGTGTGGTATCATTCCAAAAACTCATTGTAGTTGTGACTTGATCCAAACTCAAAAAATGTTCATCAGCTTCCTAGTTGAGGGTATTAGTCACCTCCAAAATAACATCCACCTTGTCCATTCTCTTCTTCCTACTCTGTCTAGTCTCCATAGGGATTTTCTTCTTAGTTTCCTTGGCCTTTGACCTTTTACAACCTACATTCTTCCCTCTATTTATTATTAGGTCCTTTAATGGGACATTGTCCACATCTATCACCTCCTTAGCGAGGTCATGATTTTTCTTTAATTTAATTTTCAACCTTAATTTATTTAAAGGCATGGTGTGAGGTTTCTTCCCTCCCTTGAACATCTCGGACAAAGAGGGTTTTTCTTCATCCTTGGGCTCAGTTTGAATTTCCTTTCCCTTGGTCTATTCTGGTGGGTGAGTTTACGCAGGGAAAATCTTAGTGGGTGGCTCTTTAGGTGGATTCACAAAATGAGGTAGATCTTCAGCAGGAGGGTTTTCAATAGTAGGCTGGGTTTTCTTCAATTTGGCACTTCTTTTGGCATATACCTTAGGGATTTTAGGTTCAAAGGATGAGGGGATCTCTCTCTTTTCTCGGCTTTGGGCTTCAGTAGAAGTGCCCTGAGTAGAGGTTTCTCCCTGAGTTTTCTTACCAGGCTTAGTACCCTTTTGCCTCCCTCATTTGGCTTTAGGGGGCTGAGGTTGAAACCCTCCACAAAATAGGAAATGGCTCCAAGTCCTGCCATCTTTGGCCAACTGGTTCTCAATTAAAAATTTGATTAAAACCTTGTGGTAAATAAAATGAGAGACGGGTTTTCCTTGGACCGAAAACTAGCAGCCATGTGTTTAAGACTCTCTAGTAAATAAAAACAAGGGTTCATTCTTACTTGCCCTGCTAGATGAGCTAGGAAATTAAAGTGGTAAATATTTCCCTGATTGAAATGCCCTTTACATGTGAACTATTATTGAGTAATTCATAGCATTTTGTTCCATTTATCCTCCAACCATGATCTCTACACATCTGTCTTCCAATTTTTGTCCTTGAATTCAGCCTTCAGGAAAAATGGGACATTAATCACAACAAGAACGTGGCTTTTGAAGACCCTTTCTCCATTAGTCAACAAGACTGTAACTTTTGTGATTAATTCCTCTATGACAAAGAACGAAAATCCTCCTAACTCCACCCATTGTCTGTCAAAATCCTGGGCAAATGCTCGAGCTAGGACATCATGGTAGTCGGTGCACCAGTGGAAACATTCCTACCACACAGCCCACTGAAATTGTTGTTGAATGTTTGGATAAATCTCTAGAGTATTGGGGCCTTTGGGCTCATTTCAGTTTAGTTTACCATTCCTCCCCATTTTCCTATGATTTGGTGATTACACAAACAGGGAACTGGGATCGAATGTTGTATCCCACCCCCCCCCCCCCCCCCCCCCGATAAAATTGAAACAACCCACCCTCCAGCGCTCAAACTGACACGGATTTGCAAATGACAAAGGTGAAAATACCATGTGGTAAAAACAATGAAAATTTTTTAAAACAGACTAATTGATTGGTAGGTGAAAAGATTATTCTGACCCTTTGATAATTAATAACTAACATCATATTATTCGGTGGTGGAACTTGTTGCACAAAAAATTGTCACCTTGATATTCTGCAGTCTATGTAAGTCCATTACCACTCATGCTTTCCTCCTTTGCAAGACTTAAGCCTCAGTTCCTCATATCAAGCCTTGAAAATAAGAGAAAGTCCTCAGAAGTCTCTAAAACTTTGGTTCCACACTTTCTCTTAACATTACCTATGGTCCCGCACCTAAAGGTCGTGTCTCCTGCGCACCTGACCGCTCTATCTCTATGTTATGGGTGCGGACCCCTGTAATAGTTAAAAAGACACAAGTATATTCTTAAAAACTCACTTTGAGTCATTTCTAGAAGCTTTTGGAAGGAATCTTGAGGTCGCAAGTTCGCTCCCTTAAGGTTCATGCATCCCATACCTTAAGGAGCTAACCCCTTGATGTGAGGAGCTTATCCCTTTGAAGGAGGACTCTATCCCTTCATACGTGGACCTGTAACCTCCTTCCTCTGCACTATAAAATGAAGCATTGGGTTGGTTACTTGAGAGGTTGAAAGCTGAATATTTTTGAGGTGAAATGTTGCTGGAACTTAGTCTTCTTAATTGAGATTTTATGAGGAGAGATTACATACCTCTTTGATCTCATTTGGAAGAGTGTAAGGGTTGTCAAAGTAAAGGAGATTCCTATTTCAGACCCTGGGAAGAGCTTGTTCAACATCAAGGCTGAAAAGGTTGTAAGGTTCTTCTACTTCAAAGTTAATACAAATAAGTTTGTTTTTCTCAATAAGCTGTTGTTTTATGGTTTATTTTATGGATTCCTTGATCACCATAATGGACATGATTTATGATATTAGCTATGCAGGTGTTATTTGATGTTTGCTTGTTTGTGTTTGCAAGTTCTCAAAAGGAAACTCTTTCGGACGATTGAAGGATGGCTGCTACAAACTAGCGTTGGACTTAAGGTAGGGTCTAAACACCTCTATAGTTTTTATTTATGAATCGCATATGTTTAGAGAAAGATAGATTTGTTTGTCTGCTTGTTGCTAGATATCTTTTGATACTAGGGAGACTGGCCTTGTCCGCAAGACCGATTTATCCAGCCAACAAATTGGTGACTCCACTAGGGAACTGAATTTGGGTTTTTGTTTTCCTTTGTCTTTGACTTGAGAACTTGTTCTCGTTTCTGGTTTTTTGCTTGATGTGTGTTGGATTGGGTAGCTTTAGGATCTGCATTATATTTTTCTTTTTCAAAGTTTTCAGGGTACGGCACTTTATCTTTACAGACAGTGCAGGCATCTCCGCACTTTTCCTTTAGTACACAGAGCGGTACCACATCTAGTTCTTCTAGAAGCCTGCAGACGCTGTAAAATTTAAAAAAAAAAAAAAAAAAACCTAAAATGTTTTCTTCCAGTTAAGTTTAGGTTTTATTTACGGCTTTTAGTGTCTACCCAGATCTGCATGTGTTCTGTCAAAAATCTCTTGTAAGTGAGTTCCATTGGTATTTTTGTTTTAGATGATTTTATAGAAGTTTTGCATGCCTGGAGTGGTTTTCACTTGGTCTCTGTAGTGACTCAAAGATCAGAAGCCTGAGAAACCTTAGATTACGTTGGTGTCTTTTCATCTTCTTGATGAGTCTGACCTGTTTGTGAAATTTGTCCTTTGTGAGAAATAGATTTACTTTTCTCTTTGCAAATCTTTGAACGAACTTGGTCATAAGTTTTGAATTTCATTTTTATAAAAGAAAACATATTTGGATGTTTTTTGATTGATTTGTTATTCTGAACGAATGAATCCTTAGTTTACTGAACAACTAAGTAAAACGTCCTCAAAAAGAATTGAAGCTTTTATTCATTTAGGTTTTTAAAAGTTTTTAGATCTCAAGATTAGTTTTTGTAGTTTTGAGTGTGTTCTAGAAATTGTAGTTCTCTTTTGAAGAAATTGTTTTTTGTAGTTTCGAGTTTTGAAAAAGAAAGGGATTTATTGTGAGCATAATTAGTAGTCTTTTTTTGAGTTCTTGTTGAAAAAGACAAAAAGTTTTTCTTTTCATTTACATGTTGAAAGAAGGATTTGTTTCTTAAAGAATTGCATTCTCGAACTCTTTCTTTATGCTAGAAATTCATTGAAAGAAAAACGAATTGTTTATCATTTTAGGTGCATTTTTTAGTGTTTTGGAGTCGAGTCTTCACACCATCAAAGTTTCATTTCCGTACCTATTGACTTAAAGAAAAACCCATAAAAGTAACGCTTAATTAGAATTGATCTAGCAATCTTTGTTATTTCTAGGGCTCTTATCACCAATATAGCTTAGGCTAGTATCTTGGAGTAGGGAGTAATTAACTCTCCAAGATAGTTAAAACAAACAAATAGTTATATCTTGCGGTAGGAAATAAATCCAAGTGTAATTGATACATTCTGGGAAGCTTCTCTTAAAGGAGTCAATCATGAGATCATGTCCGAACCTTTGAGACAATCAAGTCTGTTCCATTGGGAAAGATAGAATATTTGCGCGTATTATAAACGATAAACCTCGGATTAACCATTGTCGAGGAGTCTGGGGTCACTTGTTGGTAAACCTTGGATTGATCATGTCAAGGAGCCTTCAAGGGGATTGAGCTTTGTTACTCTGCCCTTGCGCGTAGATCGGATCATAGATTGTTCCCCCAGTTGTATTTGTTGTTGTTGGTAACATTAGTGTCCATAAACTTAAGATTATTTCCTAAGGTGACGGTGAAGGACAGGTCTCACTGTACCTGGAGCAGACATCGACTAGACTCACTTGGACTCTCTGGGGGGTTCTCTTCACTCGAGATGGTTTTGTGAAGAAACTTGTGCCAGTCTATTTCATTAAGCAGGTTGTCAAGGTAACTGTTCCAACTGCCCTTTCTGTATTAAAATTCTACAACGTTGGATTTCATCACCAACTAGTGTTTTTAGTACGGGAAGTTACTGTTTGTGTGTGGTTTGAACTCTTAGATTTTTTAGGCGTGTGATTCAGTTGTTTGTTTCTTTAGAGGATTTAGGTGGTTTTATTGAAATTTTCTTTGTTTACGTGTGAGTAATTAAATATTTAATCGTGGCTGAATTACCGAGACAATCTCGTAGACTCCAGGGGCAACCTCCTGAGTATACACCAAGCCAACTTGAAGGGTTACGAGCTCTTGTATCACCTAGTGACAATAGAGTTGGGTCACCAAAAGCCAAAGAGTCATCTTTAATTGTTCATCCTAATAATCAAGTACATACAACAGAGTATAGTTCCAAGCCAATTTCATTTTCCAAGGTTACTGGTAGTATTTATCCTACCAGTGAATTAGCTGAAGAACCTGAAATTTCTGAGCCTGAAACTAAGCATGCTGCTACTCCATCTTCAGGATTTGCTTCTCCAACTTCTAGTGGTCCTGGTTCACCTAGGGTAGGAAATATCATTACCCAAAATCTTCCTTCTGGACTCATTTCTATTGAAGAACTTGTTAGTCTAGACGAAGATATAATTCTTCCTGAAAATCAACCAACTTTAGAACTTAGGGAGCATGAATCAATATTCTACAGTCCTTTTAGGAGTGACGCTTGGTACGTATCATTGACAAATTTTTTAGAAAATCCGGGTCTTAGTTTTTCACCACCTCGAATTCCTTTTCATCCAACACCTAGAGGTTATTATCCTCTGTTGAATATGTCAAGATAGTCATCTATGTTTTTCCAAACACCAGAAACATTTTTATATGGCGGTCCTTCTGTTCCTTCGGGGTACCAGTCACTCACTAGTACTTTTTCAGGAGCATCTCCTCAACCAATTGAACATGAGATATCAACTGGTAATAATGGAACTCAAGTGTTGAGCGTAGAAGAAATACTTATGATGTCTGGTAGCATTCCAAATCCTCAACCTCAAGTTAGTCAATTACCGCCTAGGGGACAACCCCAGGGTATTTAGTTACCGCCTAGAGGGCAACCTTAAGGTAGTCAATTATCGCCTGGGGAAAACCTCAAGGTAACTAGTTACTGCCTGGGGGGCAACCTCAAGGATAGTACATACCGTCAGGATAGTACATACCTCAAGTTCAACCCTAGACTCAGTACATACCTCAAGGTCAACCCCAGTTTCAGTACATTCCTTAGGGTTATCAACCTCAAGGTCAGGTTCCAACTCAAGGTTTCCAACCACCTTCTGGTCAACCATTTGTACAAGGAGCTGGAAATGTACCACTTAATTATTAGCCCTACGTTCAACCCGGTTATGGTCCTCCATATGCACAACCTTTTATGGGTCCATACCCCGGAATGAATATGGCGTGGGATCCATCTCAAACTCAACAGACTATGCAACCTAATGTGCAATTATCAAGTCAACCTAGACAACCTTTGGTTTCTGGTCCAACCCAGCAACCTGTCCAGCCTACTGTTCAAACCTCTGCACCTGGTTTAGTTCAATAGCCTGGGCCTAGTTCACCTCAAACTTTGCCTCAAACTGCTGCTGCAACTACTACAACTTCTGTTCAACCTATCACACCTGTTTCTGGAGTATCTGTAGCTCCGGTTTCTATTGTTCCTATATCAATGCAAACTCCTCAAGCCTCTTTACCACAGTCAAGACTTATAGTTCAGACTTCGGTCCAGATGCCTATAGGACAAGCTGGTCAAAGTACGGTTGTCACAAGTCAACCGCATCTCACTTATCAACCGTACCAAGGATAGTATCAATTCGGTCCTAGTGTACAAAACCCAGTTTATCAGTATCAACTGTACCCTGGCTATACTTATCAACAGCCTTAACAACACCAGTTTGGTCCGGTTAATCCTGGTTTCCGGGAGGTTATATTATTCCTAATGCAAATCCAATTCCAGGTTATCCTGGATATCCTCCTCCTGGGGCTGGTCTTATTACCCAAGGTTTTCGCGACCCTAACCGTCAGTTACTATTTATTGCAACTTTGGATTTACCTTATTTGTCGCGCCTTACAAACGATCTGATTTACTATCTTCCGTATTGGCTGCCAATGCCTAATAAGTTTCCTAGTGATATCCCGAAGTTCAAGGGTAATTCAGGAGAAGATCCGTCAAATCATGTGATGACTTATCACCTCTAGTGTGCATATAATTCTATCATTGATGATTCAATTCGCTTACATCTTTTTCAATGAACTTTGATTGGTCTTGCTGCCAAGTGGTACATTGAGTTACCACGAGGCTCTTTTTATAATTTTAGTCAGTTAGCCACTTCTTTCTTAACTCATTTTCAGTTTCCTGTCAGATACGACAATGGCACAGAATCGTTAACTTCACTAAAACAATCCACGTCCACATATATTTCTGATCATATTCATGAATGGCGACGTAGAAGGCGTTTAGTGAAAGTTTTTATTCCGGATCAAATTTTAGCAAAATGGTTTGTTAATCATTGTTACCTAAAATCACTGAAGTGTAGCTAAGGCAGGAGTTGTTACTGAAGAGCAAGTCATTGCTCAGGCTCAGTACCTTGACCTCGTCTATATGCAGTTAGGTACTTTACATGAAAAAATCCCCAATCTTCCAAAACACAATCAAATAACTGCAGCTCCTTCAGGGTATTATGCCGTTGATGGTATGATTGGTTCAGTTAGTACTAAAAGCAAGAAGAAATCTTCAAAGAATTCTTCTCCTATTATAACTTTACCAGATTCCCCCACAGGAGACTCTTCTGCTAAAATTCCTGCTGATATCCATGTCGTAGAATCATCTACGGCCAAATCAAAATCTGGTGGTAGAAAGAAGGGGAAGAAGAAAAACAAACAAAACTCAAAAGAGAAAACAGATAAAAATGAATCTACTGACGAGAAACGTAAACCTGCGATGAGGATCATTTTACCAAAGACTGCCCACATCAAGCAGAGGTTTCGAAAATCGTCAAAGGTTCTTAAATGCCTGTTGTCTTGAAGGATCCTTTTCCTAGTTAAGATAGTAAGATGATCAGTTCTTCCTCAAATGCCTCAGAATAACCCATTATGATGATGTCTCATGTCAGGATTGCGACACAATCGCTAGTCAAAATCCTGTTGGTGGTAAAGAAGCAGAATCTTCTAATTCAAACCCATCAACTATAACTCCTCCTGGTTCTAATCTGCTACAAATCGAGAAACCTAACCATGACTTAGTAATCAAACCGCCTACTAAAGGTATACTTCAAAAATCAGCTTTCAATCCACATGCGAGGGCTGCTCATAATTATAACATTGTTAAAGACTTAGCTATTTCCCCTTCAAAAATGTTGGCTTTGGAAGTGCTGCAATCATGCCCAACACGGCGTAAATTACTATTGTCTTCTATAGGAGCTGTTGGTATTCAGGATTCTAACCTAGTAATCTTCGATTTAGAGAATAGTACACCCCGCCTACCTCATCAAATGGCTTTCCAAATTCTAGTGTTAGTCAAAAACAGACCTTGCTTTCGGACCGTGATTGATGAGGGAGCTTCTACGTGTATTATGTCAATCCAGTGTTGGAGATCGTTTGGTTCTCCCACACTCAATCAGTCTTCGATGATTCTAAAGGCTTTTGATGGTCGAAGGCAAAACTGTAAATCTAGATGTGGAAGTGGTTGATGCCCCTCTAGATTACAACCTTCTCTTGGGCCGCAGTTGGTCTTACGCTATGACTGTTATTGTTTCATCGGTATTTCGGCTTATCAAGTTTCCTCATAACGGAAAGATTGTTACGATAGACCAGCTGACTTATTTTTCATCTGACCCAGCCTCTTTAGATAGTATTCAGCATGTCAGTAAAACAACTATCCCTTACAAGGATGTTGGGGTAGGTTTGATTAAAGATTCTGGTTTACTAAGAACTTTTTCCTTCCCTCCTCCTAACGTATCGCCTTCTATTGCAACTATTCCTATGATTTCATCGAAAACTATTGCTTTTGATGATCCTTGGATTGTACCTTCCGATTCTGAGGTGGATTCATTTAATGGAACAATGCCTTTAAGTCCCTTTGAAATTGCATATCAGTCCGTACAGTCGTTTTCTGACTCTTGTTCAACCAAAACTGATCCAATGAATGTGGTTCATGGAGAATCACTTTCGATATCAACCTCAGCTTCAGCAACATTTTCTGAGCCTATTCATACTCATGAGCAAATTCGTGGACTTTTGTCTATTGATGATTTACCATGGGAGGATCTTCATCATCGATCATCGTTTTTACGTGAGCTTGATCATTTTGAAAATGATTTTTCATATATTTTTAGCACTGACTATGTCAAAGAACCACAGAATCCATTACAACATCCTGATTTTGAGTTAAATGTGGGAAATATCTCTCAAACGATTCCTATTGACATTTTAGTTAAACTCGGAATTATTGAAAACATTCATATAGGTGCTTCCTGTACAGACGATGAAATCCAAACTTATAACGCCCTATTTCAAGAATTCCGCAATGTGTTTGCCTGGTCATATGAAGAAATGCTAGGAATCGATCCATCAATTGTTGTCCATGAAATTAAAACTTACCCGGATGCTAAACCTGTCCGGCAACGTTTGCGTTAGATACATCCGAGAAAATCGCTGCTATTAAAGATGAAGTTGAGAAATTACTTCATGCAGGTTTCATTTATCCAATTCCTTTAACAGATTGGGTATCGAATATTGTTCCTATTAACAAAAAACAAGGAACGATAAGAATATGTATCGATTATAGGGATATTAATCGAGCTCGTCCTAAAGACAATTATCCAACCCCCTATATCGATCAAATTATTGATGATTGTGCCAACAGTGAAATGTTCTCCTTTATGGATGGTTTTTCCGGTTACAATCAAATCAACATACTCCCTGCTGATCAACCTAAAACGGATTTCATTTGTCCATGGGGGACATTTTCTTATTGCAAATTACCTTTTGGATTGAAGACCACTGGAACAACTTTTCAAAGGGCTATGTCTTACGCATTTCAAGACAGCAAGCACATTGTGCAGCCTTATCTCGATGATTTACCTGCCCATTCATTACGTAGAGCTGATCATCTCACTCATTTACGAGCTATCTTTATGAAATGTAGGCATTATCGAATTAGGTTGAATCCACACAAATTTGTATTCTGTGTAGAAATGGGTCGTTTACTGGGATTTTTCGTTTCAAAATCCGGAATTTGTGTCGATCCCTTGAAGGTTGAAGCTATCATAAAATTACCTCCCCCTTCGAATCTTCGCCAACTCCAAAGTTTGCAAGGGAAAGCAAACTTTTTACGTTGTTTCATTCCTTACTACGCCAAGATAAAGAAAGGTTTTACCAGGTTGTTGAAACAGAATACTCCATTCTTTTGGGATGAGATAGCTGACAAATCTTTTGATGCACTTAAACACGTGTTGACCCATGCACCGTTACTGCATCCTCCCAATTACAACCATGATTACTTTTTGTACCTCGCCGCTTCTCCTTCCACCATTGGGATGGTTTTAGTTTAGGAAGATGAATTCAACAATGAACATGTGATTTACTATCTTAGTCGAACTCTGAATCCGACTGAACTTAAATATTCGCATGTGGAGAAATTGGCATTGGCAGTTGTTCAGGCTGTCCAAAGATTTCGTCACTACACCTTATTACGCAAAACCACGGTAATTTTTTACTATAACCCTATGATGTATATCTTGACCAAACAATTGCTACGGGGCAAGTATTCCAAATGGATAGTTATCCTGCAGGAATTTGACTTGGAATTTGAAAAATCCAAGGCAAAGAAATCTTTGGTTTTTGCGGAACTGATGTGTGATTTCCTGCGTACTGATACTAAAACTGTGGCGAAAGAGCCCATTACGGACGAATCCTTGTTTCCTATCAGTACTATTGATCCATGGGAGATATTATTGTTTATCTCCAAACCCAATATTTTCGGCCTAAAATCTCACGATCTCAGCGATGGAAAATACGTTTCCAATCCCAACAATACAATATCATTGGTGATACACTCTATCGTCATGGGGCGAATTTTGTTTTCCAACGTTGTCTTACTCATGAAGAAGCTAAAAAGGTTCTTGATGACTGTCACTCTGGAGCATGTGGCGGTCATATGTCTGGGTATGCCACAGCCCAAAAGATATTGTGCGCTGGCTATTTCTGGCCATCCTTATTCAAAGATTGTATCTATAGTCTGGAAATGCCACAATTGTCAAATTTTGTATCGTAAGATGTGCGCTCCACCCGCTCCTCTCCACCCTATAATTGCTATTGGTCCTTTCGCAAAGTGGGGTATTGACTTTATTACATGTAACCCTCACTCGGCCAGGGGGCATGCGTATATCATCCTAGCGGTAGATTATTTTACTAAGTTGGCCGAGGCAATGCCTACATTTTCAGCAGATGGAAAACCTACTGCAACTTTCATATTCAATCATATAATTACTAGATTCAATGTTCCTCAAGCTATTATTACTGATCATGGAAGTCATTTTCGAAACATCATGATGACTGAACTGACATATCAACTTGGCCTACGTCACGATAGTTCTACTCCACATTACCCACAAGCTAATGGTCTGGTTGAAGCTATCAATAAATTTCTAGTCACTATGATCCAACGAATCATTGGTATTCATAGGTCGAATTGGCATAACATGTTATTTTCAGCACTTTGGGCATATCGAACCTCAGTGAAAACATCAACTGGTTTACGGTTTGGAAGCAGTGTTACCTATTGAATGTGAAATTCCGTCATTACAAATAGCCATAGAATTACTCCCAGCCACTTCTGAAGAGGAGAAAATTTTTTGTACTTAGCTCAGCTAGTTGAGAATCGACGCACTGCTGCATTAGCAATCAAAACTCATGCGAAACGAATAAAAGCTCAGTACGACCGAAATGTTACACCTCATAATTTTTCAGAAGGAAACCTAGTTTTACTATATGATCAAGAAAACGATAAGCTAGGGGCTGGAAAATTTGTACCTATGTGGCATGGTCCTTATATTGTTAAGCGAAAGCTGGCAAAAGTGGCCAATGAATTGGTAGATTTTGACGGTGTCTCTTTGGGTAAACCCAGAAATGGGCTTTATCTGAAGAGATATTATGCTTAAATTTCGGTGTGGAGATTTTTGTTAGATTAGTTTCTTTATAGGTGGTGTGTTTTAGATTAGAAAAGTGTGCCTAGTTTAGAGAGTGCTTTTATCATTATTTCTGCTTATCTTGATTTTACTCTTGATATTGCAGATGTCGATGTCTCTTCAAACATACATTGCTTTTGCAGATGGTGCTTGTCGTAGTACATGGAACATTTCTTCCGCAGCTTGGGTTATCTATTCACCCTCTGATGAGTTAGTATTTATGCATGGGGTAAGCCTCAGTCAAACAACGAATAACATTGCACAGTATAGTGCAGTGATTGAGTTATAATCTGAATCCATATCATTTGGGATTCGGAGTTTGATTGTTAGGTTAGATTCTGAACTCGTTGTATTACAACTTAACAGGGTTTATGCCATTAGAAATCCAGTGTTATTAAGATTATTTTTGAGAGTTCGTCTCTTGGAACATGAATTTGATTACATTGAATATCAGCATATTCCAAGATATTTAAATACATTAGCAGATGCAGTTGCTTCTCGTATAATAAATAGACATTTGCAATAATCAAAACAGTGAATTTAAAACATTCAATAACATGTTACACAAGATAGCCGGTAATAGTGATATATCATAGCATAGAAGTGTGTCAAATATACATCGTCTTCGATCATAGGTTGAAAAACACCTTATGATCGGCAAAAATGATAGTACAAAAAGACAAAAATGTCGTATGAGTCTACAAAAGCGATCATCCTATCCCTGGTGATGATCACGATAAGAAACCACTGCTCGGGCCACCCTACAAAGGAACCTCCTAAAAGGTCCTGGGACCCAAATCACATATCCCTGTAACCTAAGTGGAATATCATCTATGCTAGTCTCTGGAATATCTGCTGTCAAACACTCTAGATGATTCTCCAAATCGGTCAGGATCTCTGTAGATTGGTCCTGTGGGGTCGGTACTACTACAACTGGGTGTCTCCTCTCGTAAGGCTAGAGAGTGGCTAGTCGTCGTGGACCCACATCTGCATTTAAAACTTTTTATTATCAGTTTTGTACGATTTAAAAAACAAAAAAAAAAAAAGTTAAAACTTAGAAAGCGTTGAAAATGATTTTACCTGAATCATCCCACTGCTCTCCTGGTGGAAGAATCATGTCTAGGTCACCGTGATAATCCATCCCGGCATATGGAAAATCCTGAATCACAAAAATTTGGTTCCTCAACCAACAAAAATGCTCAGGCGGAAATCGAACAACCTCTGAACCCTCCTCAAGGTCACAATCCATCACTGCAACCCAACGCATTATCCTAGGCTCTCAAGGAAGACCAGCCTCAACAGAAAGCTGTTGTGGGACCAGCATAGGGACCCTCTCTAGACCAAATCTCACAACCAGGAAACCATATCCAAAGTTTTTCAATTGTCCGTTCTTTGCGCTGGTTAGTTGGCCTTTTACATTCTCCAACACAGCCTCGCACCAGTTGAATATGGTACCTCAATAATAGTCTACAGCCATTTGCATCTGGGATCCAGTAGCTACATGCAATGTTGCACTCCTGCATAGTTTGGTGACAATGAATGCAATAACCTTAAGTTCAGGATGGTCGATAGTTTTAATATCGATCCGTTTGTCCTTTGTTTGATCATTGCAAAACTCCAATCGAAGACTAGCGACAAACTGGCCACGTGGCCTAGTACCGAAAAGAGATAATCGTTCGCCTCTCTTGGGTAAACCAGTCAAAAAATATATGTCCTCTAGCTCAATTTCAAGCCGGTGGCCACCAATCATGAAACACTGGTCCTGTATGTTCCACCTGTCTACCAGCCATTGCAAAAAGTCTACTTGGGCCCTCATGCCTGGTATGGCCCAGAACTTAAACAGTCTGCATGCTTTCAATGCATCCAATGTGGGTGGATGATTTATTGCGGCAAGATCCACATCCTCATGCTCGCGTTCCCGCCAAATAAGCATTTTGTATGTCCTACAATGCAAAAAAGACATATTAGAACAATTTAGTTCGAAAATTTTTGGGCGGAAATGGAGAAATTTGAAATTTTAAAATCCATTTCGTGGGGTCCGCACCCACTGGTTACAGACAGTGCGTGGGTCCGCACACATCGTAAGCAATACGTGCGGAACCACGAATTTTTTCTTTGTAGAAAAATTCGGGGTCCGCAGGGGCCGCATGTTGCACCTGCGAACCCCTCTGATCGACTTTCTAAATCAAATTCTCCTTGAAAAATCAAGTTTAAAGCCCTAAAATGAAATGTAAATGGTTGAAATTCAATGTGGATTACCTGGAGCTGACAATTTTCAATTCCAACGGACGGATTTTTCGCAATCTTCACAGAAATTTTTTTACCCAAAAGCTCTCACTTCTCACTCTGAAACCAAATGGTAAAAATGAATTTACAAAAGCCCTTTTTATAAGATTTTTTGAATAAATGATTTTTTAATTTATATATTTTTCACTTTAAAAAGGTAACCTTTTTGATACTTTTTATTTATCTTAAACAGGTATGAGTAATATTTTGAGTTTTTGTGCAGAATATTGGATTTTTCGGGGAAAATTGATCATTTCAACAAAGACTACTTTTATCACCTTTTCGGGCTCTTTCAAAAACTTACGAAAAAGAAAAACATTGGAGTCCTCTTTAAGCTCTTTTCTGACTCATAAAATATGAAAATATTGGTGAGTTTTTTCCTTTTTAAACTCATTAAAAGGAATTAAAAAGGTGGTCCACTTACATCTCTTTTCTGACCGTATAAACATGAAAAGATCGCCATATTTTTGTCGTTTCAAGTTTGATATTGGTTATAAAACGATGTGTCTTCGATTGCTTTTTTACTTTTTCAGATCGAAGCCACTAATTATGAAAAGTACTCCTTGATCGTAATGGTCAAGCAGTTCTCTCAAGTATTATTTTATACTTTTTCAGGCTTGAGGGACACAAATTTACGAAAAAGGACACCCATGGAGTTTTCTTAAGTTTTTCTTCTAACTCCCTAAAATTTAAAAACACCAAGTTTTTCCTATACTAGACTCGTTAAAATTTAATAGTAAAGGACCTGTTCAATTTTAAACAGGAACGAACCACTTGTTCT
Source organism: Pinus tabuliformis (assembly GCA_031772625.1). Lineage (NCBI taxonomy): Eukaryota > Viridiplantae > Streptophyta > Pinopsida > Pinales > Pinaceae > Pinus > Pinus tabuliformis. Next base: position 1,613,830,260 of record CM062804.1, read on the forward strand.
TAGGGTTCAAATTTTAAACTAATTTGGACTCATACGAAGGATGAGCTTATAAACAAGCAAATGTTACCGTCCTCAAGCTTGTCAAAAATAAAGAGGTACTTTCCAGAAATGGTGGGGGAAAAGAGAGAAAAATGAACTTGTTTGTTACACTTTGTGATTTAGAAAAGCAGTTAACCACTCTTGAACACGACACTTTTGTTCACCTGGGTTGGGAAATCCTTTGCCTATCAGTTAATCAAACCATATTGAAAGTCTTCAGCCGGTTTCTGGGTATTAGCTTTGGGTCAATTGTCACCAAACCATCTGTAGTGTCGTTATTTGTTCAAGAGGTCAGTTCAAACAAACCATTCATCTGCAAAATATCTGTCATCCATTTTGACCATCCCTGAGTCAGTCCTTGCCAAATATGTTTCTTCAAAACTTGATCTATGATTTCGTGTTGTGGGCTTGCTTACGACAGATCGCTTTCTATCGACTTCAGCTCATTATCTAGAAAGATGATCTAGAAATCATCAGTACCTTGAAATTTTCATGCCCTAATGGCAGGTTTCTCGCCTTGAACGATAGGTTGCATCATTGACCTTCGATAAAAGGATTCTATGACATGTTTGACATCAGCTCATTTATTCACATTTCATGGATTATATTGAGTACTTTGAGAGCCATTGACATAACTGGTGGTTTCTCTCACACTTGTTAACAATTCACATCATTGACTGGTAATCAAGTGGTTTCTACCATGTTCGACTTCGACACATTCATTCACATGGATAGAATCGTACTAGTTCAGGAAGCAAAAATCAAGACCCTGGATCTAGTTTCTACCATCCAGGCTGCGAGGAATTTTGTTATTCGTTACAATGGACTATTCATAAATAGATGGTTGCGCCCATACTGTGTCTACATATGTCTATACTCTTGATGTATTACAAAATCATTCCTATATCAGAACAGTTTAGTCAGTCTTGATCTAAGTATGGGAATGCCTACCTCAGCAATGATATGTTCACATATATATATTTTGCATTGAATGTTTTTACAGGTTCCGACTGTGGTGTCCACAGGATGATCCTTGAAATGATAAAGTACTTCACTCTTCTTAGATGACAAACTCTGGTTTCATACTTTCTCTTTGTATTACCTGTGGTCCAGCACCTAATGGTCAAGTCTCCTGCGCACCTGACTGCACTGTCTCTGTGTTAAAGGTGCGGACCCCTGTAAAAGTTAAAAATGCACAAGTATATTCTTAAAAACTGACTTTGAGTCATTTCTAGAAGCTTCTGGAAGGAATCTTGAGGTCGCAAGTTCACTCCCTTAAGGTTCATGCATCCCATATCTTAAGGAGCTAACCCCTTGATGTGAGGAGCTTATCCCTTTGAAGGAGGACTCTATCCCTTCATAGGTGGACCTGTAACCTCCTTCCTCTGCACTATAAAATGAAGCATTGGGTTGGTTACTTGAGAGGTTGAAAGCTGAATATTTTTTAGGTGAAATGTTGCTGGAACTTAGTCTTCTTAATTGAGCTTTTATGAGGAGAGATTACATACCTCTTTGATCTCATTTGGAAGAGTGTAAAGCTTGTCAAAGTAAAGGAGATTCTTGTTTCGAACCTTGGGAATAACTTGTTCAACATCAAGGCTGAAAAAGTTTTAAGGTTCTTTTACTTCAAAGTTAATACAAATAAGTTTGTTTTTCTCAATAAACTGTTGTTTTATGGTTTATTTTATGGATTCCTTGATCACCATAATGGACATGATTTACGATATTAGCTATGCAAGTGTTATTTGATGTTTGCTTGTTTGTGTTTGTAGGTTCTCAAAAGGAAACTCTTTCGGACGGTTGAAGGATGGCTGCTACAAACTAGCGTTGGACTTAAGGTAGGGTCTAAACACCTCTATAGTTTTTATTTATGTATCGCATATGTTTAGAGAAAGATAGATTTGTTTGTCTGCTTGTTGCTAGATATCTTTTGATACTAGGGAGATCGGACTTGTCCGCAAGATCGATTTATCCGGCCAACAGAACTTTTGATTTTCAATACATACCTTTCACCTCTAAGTTAAATCATGGCATGAATGAGTAATAATTATCATATTGTTGACGTGGAATGTGTCAATGCGTTGTAAAAAATTGAAATTCAAATTCTATATTTTGTACTGATATTCTTGATATCAGCCAATACCTGATAATGTTCATACTCCCATCGTCAGCATATTCTTGTTAATCATTTTTTGAAGATGATAGATGTTAATAACCACATTATCGACATTTCCCTATTTATTACAAATTGTTTTTATTGAAACTGGAATTAACGTTTATAGAATTTTTTTTCGGACTCAAACAAAAAAGTGATAAAAATATGCTTGCTGGTATTGGAGTGACACTGGAGACTCACTTTAATTCTGAACATCTTCAGCACACATATTCACTATCCTAATCCCCTATCAAATCTATTAGTGTAGTCTCCTAACTTATGATGTGTGTTTGAAGCATGTCAATCGAAGTGAGAGAGAGAATACACCCATAAGTGGGGCTACACAGTGAAAATAGTGGGATCCATAAGTCTAAGGCAACACTTCCTGAGTATTAGACTTCATCTTAGAGTAAAGGATAAACATTTATTTTGAGGTCCTACCAATAAATCGCCAATTGTTGTAGCCACTACAACAACACCAAATTTTCAACTAGTTCAAAATTTTGATCCCCCCTATACTAAACTCCTTTTCAGACTATTCCTATGATTTCTTAATCTTTGATTCCTCCTTTGACCTAGCTATACTTCCATCGCATCCTAGTGAGCCTAGCATAAAATATTTAAAACTTGTATTTTCTTCCATTGTCGAAATTCGTAATTGAAATTTGTAGTACTAGTCTCTCTAGCCTCTAGAAGTGTGATTTGTGACATACCCTGATCAAATCATCCTCTTTAATCGCAAATCACATTTCTAGTTCACAGTGACTTGTGACTACCTCTGGAAGTGCAATTTGTGACTTGATTATCTTCATCGCATGCAACAAATTGAATTCGTACTTTCATATTACAACTTCTTCGCACGTGCCTTCACCTATATATCATGACCTCTCCTCCTGGTAGGATTTATGACCATGACTTCTTGGTAATGCACCTCCCTCACCATCACTACATCTTTTTGTTATCTAATTGATTCATCTTCCCTAGCCATGCATACTTATACATCTAACGCACATTCCTTCCTATCATCTTTGTGTTCCAATCATAAAAAATACCTCTTCCACCTCCTCATTGATTCTCTAAACTAAATCCTTGTACAAATTCCTGAATTTCTTCTCTACTCTCAATCCTAGCCTTTATATGCCCAAGCCCTCTCGCACCATTCTTTTTTCAAGGATTCCATCCCCAAATTTAACCATGTTTCATTACTTTAATTTTGTGACCTTTGATTTCTAGATCGTCTAGCCCAGGATCATATTCATTGACTAATATTGCATAAATTAATTATGCACATTCAATGATGGCAGAAACCGTATGGTTTGTGGTTTAAAACTGTATGAATTCATTTGAAGGGAGTCATATTTTTTTCTTTGGCTTAATTCATATGATACATTGATGGATCCATTATGAAGTTGTACCACTTCCTTTTGATAACACATTCCAAGCCCTACACCTTCCTCTTATTTCTAATAGACAAACCCTTGTTGAGTCACACATTAATTACAATGGTGCCCTCCTTTTGACCCTTGTGACTAAGGAACAGAGGAGTCTCTTCTTCAAAATATCAAGTCACATTCTCATACCTCAATGACACTAGTGTTTACGTTTACAACCTCTAAACTTAAAATTTCAAGTCACACTTTTATTTGTAGTGTGACTAGCACTTGGAAGTGTGACCTCGATTGTAACTTAAAATTGTGACTAAGCCTAAATATGAAATTTATGACTATAGAGGGAGTTTTTTCTCCTTAAGTTTCGAGTCACATTTGTAGCCTTTGGTGCCCGTAAGAACCCAATCTGTGACAAATCCAACACCTTTTTATCAAATTACAAATTACATTTATAGTTTACAATGAAACTAGAACTAAAAAATGTGACTTATACTAGAGCCTTAAACTACAACTAAGACTAGGTCACAAATTGCACTTCTAACATGCAGTGAAGCTACAACTTGAAACTGTGACTAGGCTTAGTATTAAATCCCATCGTAAGTTGCATTTATAGTCATCCATGGAACTGTAACTCAAAATTGTGACTTTCTCTACATTTTCAAATTGCAACCAGTAGAGAAACTTCATTTCCGACAAGCATGTCCAACCTAACCCTAGCATCCCAAAACATCACCTTAACCATTGTATTTTCATTTTCAATTGGTGATTATAATTTACATAATCTAACATTTTGTTTCGCTAATGAATATCTTTGAGAAGTCAGGTACAACTGATCTAGATTGTCTCATCATATCCTCTTCTTCTATAGAAATGGTTCCCCCTATCATAAGAGGGTCTGACAGAAGCTCTAGCAGGGTGGAAAGCAACATAGAGGGAGTTGTGAATATCCCTCATAAATTTCTTGTATATTGTGATACTTCTTGCTATATTGAGAAGGAAACGAAGCTCACATGGGGTGATATCTACTCAATTTTTTCTAGCAAAGACATTCTACAAGACGAATAGGACTTCCATGTGTACATCAATGTAAAGAAACATTGGCTACAAAATGTTTTTGTGCACCCAATAGTGTTCCCATGTGAAAATATTATAGATTGGATTCTTCAGAACATGGATGAGGAGCAGTGTTCAATCAAAAGTGATAAGATAGAACTCTTGCAACATTTATAGTAGAAAACATTGCAAGTTATTATAATCTTCCTAGAGATCAAGAGACTTTCAGTAGTAGGTGGTTTGCTAGCTTTGATGGATCAACCAAGGATATGAAATCTTGGTGGCAAGAGACAACAAGTTCAGGAACAAAGCATATGGGACTTACAAGACTATGTCTCTCAGGAAAGTTTATCAAATGTTGGTTGTTATGATAAATAGGCTCCATGGCAAACCAAACACGAAAACATTTCAGGAAACTTGGGTCCCTTTTATACATGCATGTGCCACTAAAGGGACAATCTTCAACTAGGCAAGTATTCTTGCATCATGTATCAAATCAAATTACCATGTACCAAAGAGTCCAGAAAAGGGAGAACAGGTGGAATTTTACATGGAATCTTACCTATTGGATGTTATAAGGTGTATTTGGTAGCATATGAATCCTAAATCCACCTCTCTTGTAGCTAGTTGCCTCCTAAAAGAAGGTATGCAAACAACGGATAATGTTAGTGGTCAAACATGTACTAACAAAAAATTAAAATAAGTGAAAACAATGCATTAAAAAAAAACTAAACTAAACTAAACACCTTAAATAAAAAACCAATGAAGCTAAAAAATCAACAAAGAAATGGGAAAAGGGTCCTCTTTATTAATTGTTGGTAGTGGAAGAGTTACTAATGAATTTCAAAGACACTTGAAGAGAGTTTCTTAAGAAATGGTTATTAATAGCTTTCAACAAGGATTTCCCCTTCTCAATCTCTTTTGTATGTTCTTGTTATCTCAAAGAAAATAAAACTATCTCAATAGTGGAATCCTCTTAGCATTGGTATGCTTAATTGCTTTGGAGCAATTTTGGTAGCATAACAATGCACAACTTCTTCTTGTTTTTTGGATCTCCATGCTCTTGCATTTATATAAATTTTGAACACCCTCTCCCTCCTTTGTCTCATTAATGAGTTTGTTTGGCTCATAAATGAGATGAGAGCTATCGTCCTCCTTTAATTAAGGATTCTCAAGCTTCAAGGCTTGAATGGTCAGCCCTATCATGTTAAGATTTGGAGTTTTCTTCAAGAAAATGTGCCTCTTAAGGTGTTGATAGGGATTTCTGTGAATTTCATGACTATCGAAGAAAAATCCATGAGGGTGTAATAAAATGCCTTTGGAGCACCCACGAGGGTTAATTTTTTAAATCAAGTTTACGAAAACCTTTTGATTTTTTCCTTTCGTAATTTTTCAGCTCAAAATATGTCAAATGTAAATGTTTCTTATTGACTCAGGATGTTTTCTAATGTGTACAAATGAGTGTACCATTTTTTCATAATAGCAAATGTTGTGTGTGCATAGTGTGACTTTGAAGGGCTAGGTTTGAAATGGAATCCTAAAGAGGAATTACTTGTGTATATCTCTTTCAAAGGTTGTGGAACATGGGATACAGAGGGATGTATGAGAAAATCGTAGATTATTTCATCTCTCCTTTATGTAATGTGATTTTCGGCACAGAACCTTCATGCATGTCTAATAGAGCTAGGGCTTCTTTGCATGATATTGCAGATTAGTTTCCTAATGGTGATGCTACTTGCATCAGAGTGTTAGGTTCTTACAAGCCTCCTCATGCTCCTCCTACATTTATTATGGACAAAATAGTGTTGCAGGAGGTAGCTTACCAACTCACCATAGGATTGTCCAAGACCTTGGTCAAATCCAAGAAAGCTCCATGGCCGATCTTCCTTCTAATATTGGAGCATACTTTATTAAAAATTTTAAGGAGGAAGGAGTAGATGTTGAAGAATTGTAGTGTTTTAGGTTTGGTGAGTTAAGTTTTCATAGATATGACCTGAGGGGTATTTCCATGGCACACTAAAAAGAAAATGGATATAGTTGGGTATATGCCTCAGCCACCAAAGCACACTACAAGGAAAGTACCTTCTAGCGGAGGTTATAACAAAGCTTTTTAGTGCTATAAAATTGGAAAAAAATGACAAAAAAACATCCATTGAAACATTCATTTATGATATTGTATGTTTTAGTGGAGATTATAACGAAACTTCAACACAACCAAAAAAAATCGGGTAGTCAGAGGTTTTAACATCTTTTTTTTTCGATACACTTCATGGAAAAATTAGCATTGTTGTGCTACATATATAAAAGCACTAGGCTGCAAAAATAACTAAAATAACTGAGGCATTGAATGTAAAGAACACCAGTGCCTGAAATGTATACCACCTCGGTGCTTATGTATCAAAAACTCTGCGGGGCATTCTTTTAAGGAACGACACCAGGGCATGCAAAAAATATTGCAATATCAGTGCTTTTGTTTAAACTTGCAATGCCAATGTGTATTATTTGTATAAATGCACCGATGTGTTAGGGATATAAAAGGATTGGTGTTGTTAATTTTAATAATTAATGCATCAGGTTTGGAAATAATATTTTGTAGGACCGGGACATTAGTTCTATGAAAACATTGGTGTGTTAAAAATTACAATGCACTGAGTCATTAATTGGAAACAACACCAGTGCTTGAAGAACTAAACGCACCAGTGCATTTTTATGTTATAGACGCACCAATGTTGTGTATGATATTTTCTATTTTTTGGAAACATCGACCTGTGATAGTGAAATTATTGTAATTTTTAAATCCATTATTCATCAAAAAATTTACATATATATTATAAAATTATTCATATAAATTAAATATTGATTAGTGCATTTGTATATGATGTTTGTATTAATTTTTTATATTATCATATTTTGCATCTCTTCATTATAATATTTAATCATCCATATATTTAATCAGTGGTGTAACATTTCACAACGGCATTGGATAACACAATAGAATAAATGAAAATGTATTTTATTATATATCAATAAGAGGCTCTTTGTCATACAAAATGGGATTATTATTGGTAACCCCTTGTCTTTAAATTGGGACACTTTGTCCATTACATTAAACAAAATGACTAATTCTCATAGATATTATTTCAAAAAATACAATAGGTTGCAATGATAGCCAAATAGATCATCATTCTTGGTTGGAACTATTGTTAGTGCTCTAACTAATTCTATGACTTGGGTTATTTGGACTAATGTTTTGTTGATTGCATCAATTGTTTTCATCTTCTTGATCGTGTTACATCTACAAACATAAACATAAAGTGTAATGAGTGTATCTACATTGGTGAGAATAATGAAAATTGAAATAAATAATATACTTCAATGTAAATTGAATAGAAATGTACCATATCAAGAAGCGACTCATAAATTGTGCACGTGGTTTCAAAACCAAGCTCATGCCTTGTTGCAACAAGTCTTTTTTTGGTGTAGTTCCATACTTTACTTCCTGCATGTTTAAAAATCCCATTATAAACCATAGATTTAATATAAAGGATTTTTTTGTTCTATTAATTATAAACTTAGAGAAGTAAACAGCATAGATACTAACAAATTCCACAATTAATTTTTGATATGCCAACATATACTCACAACCCATATTTAACCCAATGTCAATCAATTCTTCTGATGGCTCTTCTTTGTATGTTAGCACCTATTTGAAGATATTCAAGGATGGTTGTTGTAAAACAACTTAAAATATACAAAAATGAAACCTTGAGTTTTTATAAGGAAATATTAACAATTACTCACAAACTTTGAAATCAACCCTTTTCTTCCTTGTCATCTTGTTTTATGTGTTGAATGAGTTCCATTTTATTTTCTTTTCTGCAAGAAAATACTTGAAAAATAATATTTAATGCTAAATTATTATTTTTATATGTACAAAGTCAATCATGATTATGTACATTTGAAGCACGTTGTTGTTGAGATGACTTTTCCTGTGATGCAATTATGTCCATTTATTTGACCATCTCCTTGTACACTTTTTTGGACATTCCTACTAGCATGTTTCACATATCAACTCATTGATCATTTGGGATTTTCATAATCTTCCTGAAAAAATTAATAAACTATTTTTATATTGATATATGAAAACTAAATATAACAAAATTGATATTAATAAATGAACGGTTTGTAGTAATATATACAAATAGTTCTATAAAATCATTTTAATTATGAACACTACCTTTTGAATGATTATTTTTTGTTGTTGTATGTTTTTGTTATTGCAAGTTTGGCATGTATCATTGACCATTGCTCTAAAAACACTTCCTGCAGTTTAGATATAATTTGGATCTTGGAATCATTAGATTGTTTTTTGTATTTTAAGTGGAAATGACGTCTATATGTTTGTTCCACTAGATCCCTCATAGTTTTGTAAAAATCTCCCCTTTCATTAACCTCCAACACCATCCCAGATAAGCTAAGGACCAAAACATTGTTATTTACATGTTCTATAATTTTTATTTTCTTAGAATGACAGTGATATTTTCCTTCATTGTTGCTCCCTATAGAACATTAAACATATGTGAATTAATAGATTATTTGAAACATGTTATCTAATATTCTTAATTATATTATTAATGAAAATTCAAAAAAAAAAACTCATACTGAATAGTATTTTTTCATTCACCTAATTCATCCTTCTGCAATTTTTCTATCAGATTTTTATGCTCTTCTGCACTTGGATTAGAAATAATCTTATCGACCTTATTCATATTGTGGATCTGCATGACACACATTGACCAATACATATTAGTTAAACGTGCATATAGTTCAAACATGTTAATTTTGTAAATAATTTACAAATAACTTGTCTTCTCTATTTTTTTCGATGTGTTATCATTGTGTCGATCAATATTTTTGTTACTTGACACCTTCTCAGAAATTTTTTATCAATTTACAACCTATACCATTCAGTGCAGAAGCCATTAAATATATTTATACATAAATCAAATAATTTTCAGCCAAAAAGAGCTCTGGTAATCGATGTGTTTATTTGAATAAACGTACTAGTGTGTTTATGCCATTAAACACACTAGACGTTTAATTATTTGACACCATCAATGAAAAATATTTTTTTTAAATAATTTTAAATTATGATGGTGTGATATGTAACGGAAAACACACCGCAATGACTTAATGGTGTTATTTGGCAGAGGCCCATCGGTGCGTTATATTACACCAAGAGCATCGATAAACAGATTGGATAGAACTAACAGCGTTATAATATACTAGTGCATTGTATTACATAGGGTGCACCAGTGTGTTATATTACATTAGTGCATCACAAAACATATATCCATTTTTTTTAAATGGACAAGGCTGACAGGGTTTAGATCTAATTCAATAAGTGATCCCCCTACTTTACATGTCAAATTCCCTATATATAGTAAGTACACAAACCCATTAAATCTAAAATGTCTAAAATGAAAAACCCTAATTGTGAAGTGGTAGAGGGAGTTAAACCCTAAGGTGAAATTTTGCAGTCACATAAGCAAGAAGAAGCAAGGGTTTAAGGTAAGTATTGAATTTTTTGTTTTTTTTTCTGAATTTTAATTAAATTTAAATAGGAACAGAGATTATAAAAAAAATTACTAGTAAAATCAATAGTAATTTTTTTATTATATAGGGTTTTTAATTTGTTTTTCTGAATTGTGAATAAATCTAACAAAAATTGTAAAAAAAATTAACAATAAAATCAACAGTAAAATTTAAAATTTTTGTTATCTAGGATTTTGAGTGAATCACCATACCTTTCAAATTCTGATCTTTCTATGGTTCCAAAATATTTTGCTGCTCCACAGTGCTCCCAATATGTCTCTCTTGCAAGTGATCTCTCTTTTAATTTTTTGTTTTTTGTAAAATTGGCAGATCTCTATTTATTTCTATTTTCAAAAGAACTTTTCACAACCATTTGCTATTGCAAGTGGTTTTCCTACCCGAAGGAAACTAGGTATCCACCTGTTAGCTTTGAATCCTGTCCAAAATTTCATTGCTATCCATATAGCAGCATTGTATTGGTTGTCTATTCTACTGACTCTACTTATCAAAATAAACATAATTATATTGTTCATAGTCAAAACCATTTTTGAATCCAACTAGTTCACTGTGTCACTCCTCATCAGAGGATGTTACTGGTGCAGGTGCCTTTGCACTGGATCCTGGCATCTCGCTTCGCTGCTCAATTCTCCATTTTAGGTCTGTCAGAGTCTGTTCAATTCTACCCAGTACTAGATTGTTTCTGTATGTCTGGATCTAGATTGCCGCTATCTCCCGTAATAGTTCTGCACAGACTGGGTCCTTTTCTTTGTTCTGATTTTGTGCCTCTGTTTCTTCTCCTACTGCATGCTCTTGGTGTAGGATCATGGCCCAAGCCACCATGTTCTTCATAATCCAATATTGTTGTATGGTTTGCTTGAACAGTGAGTGCCTCCCTCAAGTGGACCCTGGGTCTGGCACCATGCTTTCCCATTCATCCATGAGGATATCTTGGTATTTGAGATTGGCGTGAAAATCTCTCTCCCAACCCATAATCTGAGCTCTAACTTCCAACGGATTTCCTTCCATGTAGGCATCGATGATTTTCTTCATGTGTTCCCCATCAGGTTTCCTACCTCTTTTTTTCGATTGTCCGCTTATTCCCTCCTCCTTCTTGGTTCCTTTGTTTCCTCTTTTGGGGGCCATTTTGCTCCGTGTTTGGGTGTTGTTGTCTTGCGTCTGGTGTGTTCTGTCTTGGTTAGAGTTCTTACTCTGGTGTATTGGATTACCTATCACAAAATCGATGCATTCATCAGCTTTATGGTTTTGATAGAATTCAATTCCCCAATTGCTCTTTTTCTTTCCTTTGTTTATGCCTTCTATCTTCTGGTTTCCAGCCAGGGTTTGTGTACCATCTACATCCTTGTTTCTAGGAAATTTGAGTTTTGTGACTGTTAATTTCTTTTTTAGGGTCAGGTTTCTCTTAGGCTTTCTTCCCTTAACCCCCCCTTTATAGCTTTCTAAGCCCTTCCATTCCTTTCTCCTCAGTCCTGAGTTTTCCTCCTTAGATGGGATCAAGGTAATTTTATTTTCCCACCTTCCCCGGGGTTTCTCAAACCTATCTATAGGGTTCCTGGTGCAACTCCTCTCTTCCCCCTTAGGACACCTGAATTCTGGCATTCCTCTGGTCCTTAGGCTTTTCCCTTCCCAAGTTTCTTCCCTAATAGCTACTGTCACAATCCCCTCCATTCCTACGAGCCTGGCCTGGATCGAGGGCCTTCGGGGAATACTACTAGTTGATTTAGTAGGCTGGCCCTCTCCCTTTCTGGGTGTTAGCTCTTGCCTCCCTTTTTCTCTATTCAGGAATTGCCTATGGTCTGCAAGAATGGTGTCAACTACTCTAGGAATTCTAGAGGCTTTTCCCTTGTTTTTCCCTATCTTAAACCAGAAGCTAAGCTGATTATCAATCTTCCTGCTACAGAGACTCATGATGCTTTTTGAGTTGGGGGCCAAAGGGGCTACATACCTACTTACCACTTGGCTGCTTCTTCCTGCCATTACCCACATATTCACTCTGCTGCCACCTCCCTTCTCGCCACCTTTCCTCGTCTTCGTCTGCATGCAAAGAGATGTTTGTGAGTTTTCTTTGGTTTTAATCTCTCCCTTACTCTGACCCTTAACCCTTACTGGCATCTGGTTGTCTTGGTTACCGGCATAGATCCCTTCGATCTTGTCTCGGGATGTTGCCCTCCTATCCTTTCTCCCGATGTCCTCCATTAATTCCCACCTTCTCCCAGCTGCTCTTGTCGTGTCACTTCTAACCTCATTCTGCCACTTGGTGTCCTTCCTCTGCCCTCCTCTCTGCCAGTTTGGTTCTTTCCCTCCCTCGTACTCTTGGGGTGCATACCTTCCCTGCCCTACTCTGTCAGCTGCCCGATCGCCTGTCTTCTCACTTCATTCTCTGCGTCTGTCCTTTGCTCCAGCTATCATCTTCCTTCTTTCTGATCTCTCCTCCGCGGTCTCTCTAGATTTCCTCTCCTGTTCGTATTTCCTTCCTTCTCACATGGGTGGGAAGGATGTAGGCTACCTTTTGCAGTAAGTCACTTATTTCCTCCACTAACCAAGTCGTTCTCCAACTTCAACTCATTTTTTCCGCTGAAGTGCCATTCTGTAGTTGTTTCACGATGTCTACCACTAGTTTCGCATCTCCTTCCACCTGCAACTTTTGGTACTTCTCCCTTATGGCGATCTCTAGTTCTCTTCTCAGCGTATGAAGCTTAGCTTCGTTGTTGGTTGTGTTGCTGCAATCCATCGCATAAATTATGTGTGTCCTTCCCATGTCGTCTCTAAAGACTCCTCCTATCCCTACCTCTCCTTGGTTACCCTTCACTGCCCCATCGAAATTCAACTTGATGAAGCCCTGTTGGGGATTACTATAGTAGTTTCTCTCTTTTGCCTCATTATTATGGTATTTCCCTGCTGTAACTTTTGTCATGCTTAACTTTAGTTGTAGGCGAGCCATTATTCTTCCATCTGTCTGCTTGAATTTCCAATCTTCCTCATACCATTTCTCTATGAGAATGGTCTCCCTTATATTCTGGGTGATTTGGTTCCATATCTCGTCCTTTTCTCTACCATCTTCATTGAAGGTCAGGCGATTTCTCTTTTTCCAAATGTTCCACAAAATGAATCCTAATGAAAGTTTCCAGACTCTGTTTAGGATTTTATTTTGGTAAGGTTTCTTCCGCCATTTTTATATTGTTATTTTGATACTATTTTTATCTCTGTCACTGATTTCAAAAATATCTTGGTGTTGTCTCCACAGGTTGTTGCTAACTTTGCAGTCATTAGTTATGTGCTCCATGGTTTCTTCTTGTACTTGGCAGAGAACGCAACGTGAAGGGCCTTGTGTTCCTTTTTTCCTTAGCTGGTCCCAAGTTAGAGCTTGCCTGTGGCTCAGGATCCAAGTGAAAAATGATACCTTCGGCCAAGTTTCTGTTTTCCAAATGCTATCCCATTTTTTTGTTTCTGGATTTCTGTTATATCCTTCTTTTAGATAGTATCCTTCAGCTATTGTGAGCATTCCTTTAATTCTCTTTCCCCATCTGATAGTGTCCGTCCCTACTTTAGCCGAAATTTTCCTTGTTTCCATTTCTTTTTCATATATTCCCCATTGAGTTGTTTTTGGCATGTCTGGGTAGTTTTCCTTTTTTTTCCACCTTCTCTAGTATCCGTCCATTTCCGGGCTCCAATAGTTTCGTACTACACCCCTCTCAGTCTGTGTGGTGAACTGGTGTATCTCTTGGAGTTGAGCTAGTTGGTTGAGTTTGTCTCTCTATTGCCAAGCCTCTTCCCAAAAGTTTTCTTTGTCCCCCTCTCTTATTTCCCAAAAACTGTGCTCTCTTATCAAATCCTTGTTGCCAAATTCTAGATTGTTGAGCCTTTTTTTCCGTTTGGCTTCTCGACTTGCCTTCTGGAGACCTGGGCATCTCATATTTTCTTTCCCATAGCTTTTTCCACAGGTCTTCGCCCCCTTGTATCCATCACCACCAAAGCTTTGCTCCCATTACTTGGTAAAGGGTATATGGGTCTCTCATTCCTAGACCTCCTTCTATTAAGGGTTTTCTTAGCCACTTCCAGGGTAGAAGTGCCCACTTTTTTATCTTGCTCGACCCTTGCCATAGAAATTTTTTAAACATATCTACCATTTTTTGACATATTGTTTTGGGTGTAGCTTGGCTAGTCAGTTGATATATCAGTAGGGATTGAAGTACCGATTTGAGCAAAATTATATGACTCGGAGTATTGAGGGCCCTGAAAGTCCAATTTTCCATTTTCTCTTGCAACTTCTTCATCACGATTCCCCAATTAACTATTATATTTTTCTTATCATTTAGCTGGATGCCTAAGTACTTAGTTGGGAATTTGCCGATTCTAAATCCCATGGTTCTTACAAGGAACACTTGGGAGGCATTATGGGTGTTGAAGAAATAAATTTCCTATTTTTCTTTACTTGCCTCTATTCCTGAGGCCCCTGCGAATTCTTTAAGAATTTTCATTTTTTTTTGCTTCATTAAGAGTTTCCTGTCCATATAACATAACATCATCGACAAAATGTTGATGAGTTAGAGGTAGGTCATTTCCCCATAGTCTTAATCCCTTCATTTGTTTGTTGTTAATGTTTTCTTTTATAAGTCTTCCAAGTCCATTCGCTGCGAGAATGAACAGGAACGGTGATACCGAATCGCCCTGTCTGAGTCCTCTGGATGGATTGAAGGCTTCTATTGGAGATTTGTTTAATAGAATTAACATTACTGGCATAGTGATCATTGACATTACCCAGTTAATCCATCTGTCATCAAAGCCATAAGCCTTGAGTATACATTGCAGGTATCTCCAACTTAATCTATCATAAGCTTTTTCGAGGTCAATTTTTATCATCATTCCTTTGGTTTTTGAATTCTTCAATGAATGAATTGCTTCTTGTGCTACTATTATACCATCTACTATTTGTCTGCCTTTTATGAACCCCGTCTGTTCCGAGGATATCAGCTCTGATAGTATTGGTTTGAGACAGTTCACCATGATTGTAGCTAGAATTTTATATATCACATTGCAGAGCGCTATCAGACGAAAACCTTGAGGCTCTTCTGATTTTTCTGTCTTTGGTATCAGAGCTAGGAAAGTAGCATTTAAAGCCGGGTGCATTCTTTTGGTGCAACGGGACTCTTCTACTACATTCACTATGTCCTGGCTCATGAAGCTCCACGTGGCTTGAAAGAATTCCGAGGTAAATCCATCCGGCCCAGGTGCTTTGTTCTTTGCCATTCCCTTTACTACCTCTTCCACCTCAGCTTCCTTTATGACTCTTAGGAGAGCCAAATTTTGTTCTCTATTTACAATTTTGGGGATGTTTTGACTTATTTTATCAATGTCATCCTCCCTGTTGATGTTGGGTTCTGTTAGGATTTCTTTGAAGTGCTGCACTATCAGATTATCCAATTCTTCTTTCTGGGTTAACCTATCGCCTTGCTTATCTTTTAGGGAGAATATTCTATTTTGTTTTTCGTGTTGTATCATTGCCTTATGGAATAATTTCATATTTCTCTCTCCTTCTTTTAACCATTGGATTTTGGATTTTTGTTTCCCTAAGATTTCCTCTTGTTTTCTTCTTTCCTCTATTTTATTTAGCACCAGTCCTTCTTCTTCAACTAATTCTTCACTTCTTCCATCATCTATGATTTTCTGTTGTATTTTCTCCATTGAAATATGTAGATATTCCTTCTCCTTGTGAATATGTCCAAATTCTTCTCTATTCCACTATTTAATCTTTCCTTCTAGATCTTTTAATCTTAGTTGGAGAGTGTGCATTTTATTTCTTCCTTCCCTCCCATTCTCATTTTCCTTCCACCAAGTCTTCATTTTTTCTATAAATTTTGGATCTCTCAGCCAGAATGCCTCAAACCTGAAGGGTCTATTCTGGTTCTGCTGATTCATAGCTATCTCTAGTTTAATGGGCCAGTGATCTAACCCTAGACATGGAAGGATTGTAGCTTCGTAGAAAATATCCTTTCCTAAGAGGTGTTCTGTTGCAAGAAATCTGTGTAACCTAGAAGTTATTTGATTGCTCCCTCCTTGCCGATTGTTCTAGGTGTATTTCCCATTTATAGTTGGGATATCTATCATTTTCAGTTCTGCCTGTAGGTCCCTGAATTTCTCCATTTCTAGTTCTTCTCTTTGCAATCCACCTTTCTTTTTGTCTTTTGTTGTTTTCATGTTGAAGTCCCTTACTATCAACCACAGTTTTTCTTTATGCAGGTTACCTAACTGTTGGAGCTAGAGGAAGAAACTTCCTTTTCCCTTTGGAATATGTGGTCCATAAACTGTCAAGTCTAGAAACCAGTCATTGTTTCCTATTAATCGGAACTTCCCTGTGAAAATCTTTTTCATTCCTATCCAATATTCAGTTGTGATTTCTGTAGGGTTCCATAAAATCGCAATACCTTCTACACTTCCATTTGCATCTATGGTCATGCATTCATATTTTGGTTTGATTTTGTTTAGGATCTCCTCCATTTTCCTCCCTGGGATTTTTGTTTCTTGTAACAACATTGTTTGGGGTTTTTCTCTTCTTAGCCTTTCCGCTAAGTGTCTTTGTTTTCCTTGACTGTTTAGGCCCCTTATATTCCAGGATGTGACTATCATGAGGTGGTTGGGTTGGTTTGGTGGAATACCGCTGAGAGCGGAACTACTCTTCCAATATTCACTAGCATTTCACCCATGAGTTGTATCGATTCCTATATATTCCTTCTACCTCTTTTTTCCCTCCTTTTGTTTTGCTTTGAAGGTCCTGAGTATTGTTCTATTGGAGGCCTAGTTGTTCTACCATTCCCAGCTTTCCCTTGCCCTGTTTTTCTTGGTATTGTTGGAAGGTCTCTCTATATAGTTTTTTCTGCTCTTCTAGGATGAATCTTTCATCTAGGTGTTTCCATTCCTCTAGGAGTTTCATTAATACTTCTTCTTCTGCACTTAATTCTTATCCCCTGCTTGTATCAATTTCCAATACTGCATTTTCCATTTTCTCCCTGTTTCCTTGTCGTCCTTACCTGATGGTTCGCCTTGAGATTTTTGCTTGATGTGTGATGTACCTTAACTTGTGTTGTTTTCTTTTTCCTTTTCTCCCTGGTAATCCATTGTTTGAGTCTCATTTTCTTCCTCTTCTTCATGAAGGATTTCAAAGCTATTTCTATAACTTGTCTTGATTTGTTGTTCTTTCATTGTTTCTTCGGGGTTTTCCTTTGTGTGTCTTATTTTATTATTAACCTCCTGAAACCCTTCCTTGTCTTCTTGATTTTTCCTCTGTGGTTTGTTTCTTCTCTCCTCTTCTTCTATGTTGAGCGGGAAATCCCTTAAATAGGTGGCCATACTCATGGCATCTTCTGCATCTGAAAGGAATGTGCTCGCAATCCACGGTTTGTTGCCATACTTCCTCATGATATTCTAACTTGACTGTGTCTGGAATCGGGTCAATTATGTTCATGTAGACACAGATTCTTGCATATGAGGTATATCTTCCCTTTTTTGTAGTTTTTGATATTTTAACAAAGCTTCCTATAGTGTTTCCTATTCCTTTTAGGATTTCTGGATCCCAAAAGTCCATTGGAAGTCTGAATAGTCTTACCCATACCGGTGTTGCTAAGAATTTTTCCTTATCTGGGTTATAGCATTCTTCCCAATATCTCATAAACAATCCCGCATTATAATGGAAATATGGACCATTTTCAAACACTTTTTCTTTATCTTGCAGGTTCGAGAAAATTACTGTGAAGAATCCTCGTGCTCCCAGCTTCAGTTCAATGTGGCCTCGGGGTTGCCACTTTTGCTGGGTCCATCGGGTGAGGTCCTTATTTGTCGGCCATACTCCGATGAATTTGCATATTAATGCATGATATTTCATATAGCTTCTGTAGCATTCCAGTTTATTCATTGGGATGATAAATCTTGGTTTCTTTGCAACACATGGTAAACACCTTCCTTTGTTGTCAGCCTGCCATCGTGCTCCCAGGACAAGTCCCGATTTTCTTGTTTCTTCCACTTGGTTGTTGTTGTTCTGTCCTTCCCCTACCACTACATCTTTATAGGAGGGGATCTCTCCCCTCCTCCCTTCCTCTGTCATTGCTATTAAATCTCGGTACCAGTATCTGTCATCGACTGTATCTCTTGATATTTTTTCTGCGCCGCCTAGCTCATGGCCATGTGACCATTAGGGTTCTTTCTCTAAGTTTATCATCAGATGGTCTTTTTATTTGTTCGATATATCTTTTAATTAAACCCTAACAGAAATTGTAAAAATGAGCGACAATTGATTTTTTAAAATATGATGTCATAAAGTCTTTTAAATAGTAAAAAGTTATTCACAATTTCATTATTTTTCCCAAAATTCCAAGGGAGTGATTTGCAATAGAGACGTACTAGGAGCACTGTGCAACAACAAAAATAATTTTGAGTAGTAGAACTATTCAAAAGATCAGAAGCTGAAAGGTATGGTGATTCATTCAAAACCCTACATAGTAAAATTTTTAAATTTTATTGTTTATTTTACTAATAATTTTTTTTACAATTTATGTTAGGGTTTAATTAAAAGAGAGATCAAACAAATAAAAATATCATCTTTTTATTTTACAAGATACAATTATTTTTTCTTTTCTTTTTTTGAAATCTCGAAACAATGTGATTAATATTTTAACGCAACTATGTGGTTTTTATTTAAATGCATCGGTGTCGTAATTGTTATAAGAGCACCAAGATGGTAGAATTTGTTTTTATTTTCTAAGTTTCGGAAACAGGTGTGTACTAGTGTTGTTTTTATTTAAATGCATCAGTGTGTTTTTGTACAAGAGCACATATAACATATTTTATATTTTTTTGAATGACAGAAACTGATGCAGGTATTATTTGAACTCCCTAGTGTTGTTATGATTTAAACGCATCAGTGCGATTTTTCTATTAAGCACACCGGTACGGTTTAAAAGTTATATGAAATTTTATTTTCACATAAAATAGCATATTAATCTCAAACTATCCTCTAGAATGCATCCACATGAATTGTAGTAGTTCACAGTATGCATTTTCCACTTAAAGTTGCCTTATTCTTGAAAAATGGTTTCAAAACTATATTGAAATTCAGATTATGGTTATTGTTAGCTCCGCTATATAACTATGGTTTTTGAAGGTTAGAGATAAGCTTGGGTGGACCAGTTATGCTAAAAGGAAGCCCACAGCGGTCATTTTCCTTCTTTTGCCTTTGCTCCTCTTACTTCCCTTCATCTCGGTTTCCTCTGTTTTTCCTCTAAACCCGACATAAATCGCATTTACTTTAAGCCCCGAAACCAAATTCTAAACCCTCATAAAACCTTCCCATATGCCTTTGGGCCTTGGTAAACCCATCACCTGATCTCTGATGTTGATCTTCCCCACCAAATCCAACAGCTCTCATCATGCCCGATAAAGCAACCTGCGCACTCTTTTCCCCACCGTCTGATCATCTCCGCTGAGATCCGATGGCATTCCCTCTCCCCGCGCGCATAACCCGATCGAACATTAGCGTGTGATGAGAGCGGTTTTCCTCTCTCATCCACCGCTACGTGTCGATCGATGAGTAGGATCGCACGCCCCTATCCTTTTACCGCTTTATGCCTAAAGACGGTGTGATCAAAACCGTTTACCGCCCAACCTGACTGCCCGCCCGTTAAACTCCCGTGCAACTTCACCTCTAGATCAACGTTAGATATGGCCGCCCACGATCTAACGTCCCAAAGTCAATCCGCTCCCACCTTATCCGATAATCCCCATCGAGCCACCTCGGTCGTCTATTCTCCCGATTCGATGGTCATCCTTCCCTATCATCTCGGCCATCCGTTCACCCATGCACCCCACGTCCTTTGACCACTCCGTTTGCCCGAAGGAAGAAGGTGATCGGCTTGCCATTACTAGTCACTGACAAACCCCAACAACCACATTCAACAAACAGCATGGCTAAGGGAGAGAAAGTATAGGCATGCCCTGTAACTGCATTTACCAGTTATGGAGCTACGCTGATACGAACACTCCAACTACCTAAGAGGACAGCACAGCACCTGAAAGGATCAGATTCACTCACTGAAGCAAGCAAGCATGTTCAGAGACTCCATCAGGTAGTTAAATGCAGTTGGTGGTCAATTATGACCCCTCCATACCTAAACGACCAAGTGCCTTTGTAATGTAAAATCTATAAATACCCAGAAACAAGATGTAATCAGGGTTGATGGTTGATGTTTTGATGTAAGGTTCAACTTCTAGAGACTTTGAATATTTTGCCACTTGCAGTGTCTCATCTTCATTTTGAGCTAATACAATCTTCTTTTGCTTTTAACTGCTCACTTTCCACTTTCTATCTGTTTTAAGTTGTGCCTAATATGTTGTATTCTTGATCTTTAAGGTTTAACACTAGAAAGTTGTCATCCTATTTATGTGTTAGATTGTTGAATGTATCATTGAATAAGTTTTCCAGGTTTCTTT
Organism: Pinus tabuliformis; assembly: GCA_031772625.1. NCBI lineage: Eukaryota > Viridiplantae > Streptophyta > Pinopsida > Pinales > Pinaceae > Pinus > Pinus tabuliformis. Next base: position 1,613,850,984 of record CM062804.1, read on the forward strand.
CTATCTAGTGTCAGAGAGCTATCATCCTGTCTGTGCATTAGTAGAATAGATTTACAAGCTTCTTACTGGTTGCAACCAGCCATCACATGGTCTTGTGCATCTGTTGGTGTGGTCAGTATTCTCCATATTCACCCTATCTCTATACTGTGAGTAGTTGGTGGTCTAAAGCCTTGTAGTCTGGGGGTGTTCACGCATGTCTGGAGTGAAACAAAGTAGAAGTGGTTATCTGGCTTGAACAAGCATCATTCCTTCCATTCATCCATTGCAACAATAAGTTGAATTTATATGTTACCAGGCATCTATGAGCTACAACCTAGGAGAGTTTCTTAGAGTGATAACATAATTGGCGCCATTGTCGGGGATCGAAGTTTGAATCTCAGCTTCCCGAGGAGAATGACACAGATCCAGCTTTGATGATAGACAAAGTTTGGACACATTCTCGGTTGTAATCATCTATCTGACGACTCTACTGGAGGGCCAACCTTTGGCGACTCCACATCACAGTTATGGCTCAGTTTGTGAGGCATACTCAGAGAAATCCTCATAAATCACCAGCTGACCCAGTGCCTAACCCTGAGAAGATTGTCAAGCAAAGAAAAACATCACAGAAAGGAGCATCAGGATCAGGTAAGCCTAAAAAATCTTATGTATCTCTGCAAGAGAGGCTTGTAGCTGAGCATGTATATGTTGAGAGTATAGAGCCTAGTACTGTCAGTGAAGAAACATTTCCAGAGATTCACAAAGCTCCTTGTTCAATAAGTTCCCCTTTGGATATCAATCCAAATAAAACCTCCCTTATAGTCCATCAGTTCCCTTCTGCCCTATCATTCATTTCTCAGCCTTCTGTCACCCAAACGACCAGTACCCCTCCATCTACCCACTCATGGCAGGCCAACAAGCACCCACCAAAATGGAAAGAATCATAGCTGCTAGGTATGGAGCCCTGGTCCTGCCTGTTCCTTTGAATTTCATGCCTGCAAGAGAATATCATAAATATATGCCTAAGTTCACGAGTACAGAGGGAGTAACAGCAGAAGAACACCTTGAGTCTTTTTATAGTTATGTTGATGATCTAGATATCAGTGAGGATGATGTGTGGATGAGAGTATTTATCCAAAGCCTTGATGGGGAGGGTAGAAAGTCGTTCAGAGAATTGACCCCTAGGTCTATAGCTGACATTGAAGCCTTAGATGATGTTTTTTTAAAGCATTGGGGAGATAAGAAAGACCTGCTATATTACCATACTGAGTTTGGCAACCTCAAGAGGGAAAATGGGGAATCATTGTCTGATTTTAATAAAAGATTCAATCGTATGTATAGTAAGATACCAGCTGAAGTAAAGCCTACCCCCACCTCTGCCAAACTCACCTATGCCAATGCTTTTGACTCTGATTTCTGCCTACTATTGAGAGAAAGAAGATGTGCCACTCTAGCTGAAATGCAAGATGCGGCTTTAGAGGTGGAGCCTAATATCATGGCTGCAGAGAAACTCAAAGGCCATGCTGATAGAAGGAGGTAGAGAGGTGAGGCTTCTTCTTCCTCTACTTCTTCTTCAGAGCCCAAAATAGACAAAATGACTAAAATGATAGAGTCATTGGCTATTGAAATATCTAAGCTGAAGGTTGAGCAGAGCTCTAGGAAAGCAAGGCTTCCAAACACATTTTCTCCAAGAAATCCAAATCCATTCAGGATAGCAAATGAACAATTGCATATCATTAAGAGGGGTAAAGAAGCCGGTGAAGAACAAAGGGTTAAGGCTCCTTTCCAAAACATAGTCATGGAGGAAGAATAGCCGGACGAAGAGGATGACATTCTTTGCATGGAAGATAAGGGAAGTGTTGCCTTTTTGACATTGGTTGCCTATGAAGAATCATTACTCCAAGGCCAGACCAGTCAAGAGTGGGACAGAGAAGCTGTTCTGCAGACTAATGAACAGTAGAGATATAATTTGAGGTCAAGAACAAGCAATGTCAAGGAGAATCCCGCCCAAAGAGCTGTTGTCCCAATAGAGTAGCAAATTAACAAGCAGAAGAGACCAACAGCTAATCTTATCATCCTCAAAGCACCAGCTTAAGAGGTAAGAGGTCCTGACAAGTCCCCTTCCCCTTTCACCTTTGAATCAGAAGTTCAGAAGTTAAAAATATATGTACCTTTGATAGAACTTGTAAAGAGTGAAGTCTTTATAAATCCTATCCTTGATGCCCTTGAGCTGGAAGCCACATAAGCCTCCACTGACTATGTCAATTTGCAAGATGTCAAACTTGTAGTTGTACTTAGCCCAATGACTGAACCTGCTGATGATACTTCTCCATCATTTTATGTCTCCTTGACCATTCATGACAAAACCCTCCATAACTGTCTGCTAGACACAAGGGCCAGCCATAATCCGATGCCCAAAGCTGTCATGGAAGAGTTAGGCCTTGATATCACCAGACCATATCATGATTTATTCTCATTTGATTCAAGGAAGGTGAAATTTCTAGGATTAATCAAAGGCTTAGCTATCACCCTAACTCAACTGCCCATGAAGAGCATGATGATGGACATTGTGGTAGCAGATGTTCCCCCTAAGTTTGGCATGCTTCTTTCTAGAGGGGGGATTAAAAGGCTGGGTGGGACATTACAAAATGATTTATCTTATGCCACTGTCCCATTTTTTGGAGGGGAAAGCAGAAGATTATACAGAGAAGGCCTGCTAGCATATATCATTAGTGATGAGAAGAACCCCACTGATCATCTTATTTATGCTGTGGACACTGATTTTGGAGCTTGCATCCTCCAAATTGAAGAATCTCACAAGGCCTCAATGCAGATCAGGAAACCAATAGGCCGGGCTATGGAAGAAGAGGGAACACAAGCTTGGGATATGTTCTTTGATGGATCCTGTTCACAGGAAACTGTAGGAGCAGAAGTGGTGTTGGTATCCCCAAATCAAGAGAGCACACATCTGTCTTTCAAGCTGACTTTCCAGGTCATGAACAATATAGCAAAGTATGAAGCCATGATATTGGGCTTAAATGTTGCCAAAGACAGAGGAATCAGAAACATAAAGGTGTTTGGAGATGTTGATCTTATCATTCAGTAAGTGAACAAAACATTCCAAGCGAGCACCCAAGGCTAAAAGCATATAGAGATGAGGTATGGAGTCTCAAATATTCTTTTGATAGTTTTTGTATTTCATATATCCCTAGAGTCAAGAATCAGCTTAATGATTCCCTTGCTATGTCTGCCAGCACGTTCATCCCTCCCATGCCTCCTAAGTTGGTCTATGCAGTCCAAATAAAATATAGACCATCCTTGCTTGATAATGTCTAGCATTGGAAAGTTATTGAGGATGATGATGAGGTAAATAGGTTTCTGCAAGTCATTGACGAATTCTCTGAAATGCAAATTGACCAAGAGAATGAAGCCTTGGAAGAAAATCCCCAACCCCAGTTTAAGAACAAAATTGGCCGAGATAGCATTGTTCAGCTGCCTAGCAATCATATACCTAAAGGGCTAGTGCCTCTCAAGAAGTTGTTTGACCAGAATGATGTGCCTTATAAGGCTGCCCAAAAAGAAGACCAATCTGTAATCCATAGGCATAACATAGGGATTCCAGGTCATCCAAAATATATAAATCTTCCTACCCATTTGTCTGTTGCCCAAACTGCTGAATATTGCACCTTGATGAAGCAATTTGCTGATGTCTTTGCCTGGGAATATAGTGACCTGAAAACTTATGATAAAAAGATCATCCAGCATAAGATTCCCTTAGAGAAAGACACCATTCCTTTTAAGCAGAAATTGAGGTCCATTAACCCTTTGCTCCTTCCTCTGATTGAAAAAGAAATCAAGAACTTATTGGTTGCCAAAATTATAGTTCCTCTGAGATATTCTAAGTGGGTAGCCAACTTGGTAGTGGTGAGGAAGAAGAGTGGAGAAATCAGGCTATGTGTTGATTTCAGGAACCTGAACAAATGCTCTAAAAAAGACAATTATCCTCAGCCTAAGATGGAGCATTTGCTGCAAAAAGTCTCAAGAGGCAAACTGATGTCTTTCCTGGATGGATTTTCAGGATATAACCAAGTTGCTATGCACCCAGATGATCAAGAGAAGACCACGTTCACCACGCCTTGGGGAACTTTTATGTATTCCAAGATGTCTTTTGGGCTGATGAATGCTGGAGCCACCTTTCAGAGAGCTATGGATATAGTGTTAGGAGAGAAGGATAAGTTTTTCCTTGTCTACCTAGATGATATAACAGTATACTCCAGTAGCCATTAGGATCATTTGCAGCACCTAAAGAAAGTGTTTCTGAAGTGCAGAAGGTTTGGGATTTCAGTCAATCCTAAAAAGTCACAGTTTTCTTTAGAAGAGGGCAAGCTGTTAGGACACATTGTCTCTGCTGCACATGTCAAAATTGACCCAGAAAGAGTGAAAGCAATACAGACTTTATCTGTCCCAAGATCGAAAAAGGACATCAATCTTTTCTGGGAAAAATAAACTTTGTAAGGAGGTTTATTCCTAACTTTGCAAAACTTGTAAAACACATCACCTCCATGCTAAAGAAGGGATCAAAAATCAAATGGACTGATGCAACAAGAAGGTCATTTGAGGCCATCAAAAGGGCCATTATGGAAGCTCCTACTTTGATCAGCCCAGACTATAGCAAGGAGTTCCATATATTTTCATTTGCTTCAGGTGACACCCTTGCAGCAGTTTTATTGCAAACAGATGATGAAGGTTCAGAGCATCCAGTGGCATTCTTCAAAAAAACATTAAGGGATGCTGAACTAAGGTATGATATTATAGAAAAGAAAGCCTATGCTCTTATCAAATCTCTAAAATCTTTCAGAATATACATTCTGCATTCCAAGGTAATTGCATATGTGCCCTTTGCTTCAGTAAAAGATGTCCTAATGCAGCCAGATGTTGATGGAAGAAGGGCAAAATGGATTGCAAAGCTTATTGAATTCAACATAGAATTGAAGCCCACCAAGCTTGTCAGAGGTCAAGGCCTTGCTAGACTAATGGCTGAAGAAAATTGCAGGATGTTGGACATAAATTGGATAAGCACAATTTCAGAAGATGGACAGACAGAAGAAATAGTTGGACCAGGGCAGAACCAGTCATTGGCAGAAAATCTAGCTTCTTGTGAATGGTATTCTACAATAGCTCAATTTTTGCTGAAGCTAGAAGTCCCTCCAGGCCTTAGTTCAAGCCAAGCCAAGACAAGACTGTTAAGCTCAGAGCAGCCAAGTATTGCATTCATGAAAACCTGCTCTACTGGAGGGACCCCTCTGGAATTCTTTTGAGGTGTCTGGATAGAGAACAATCCATGGAGGTCATGCATCAGTTCCATTCCAACATATGTGGAGGACATCACTACTGGAAAACCACAGCCCACAAGATCCTCAGAGCTGGGTATTACTGGCCCGCTTTGTTTTCTGATGTCTTTTCATTTGTAAAATCTTGTGATAGATGCCAAAGATTTGAAGGAAAACAGCAGTTGAATTCCCTGCCCTTAAAGCCAATACATGCCAGTGGCCCTTTTCAGCATTGGAGTTTGGATTTCATAGGAGAAATTAACCCACATTCCAATGGCCAGCACAGATGGATCTTAGTAGCCACTGAATACTTCACCAAATGGATTGAGCCCATCCCTACTAGGAAAGTTGATCACCATGTGGTCATGAAATTTTTGACTGAAAACATTTTCACTAGGTTTGGTTGTCCACACAAATTAGTTGCAGACAATGCAGCAGCCTTTAGGGAAAAATAATTGGTGGACATGTGTGACTCAATGGGCATTAAGCTAGTTCATTCCACCTCATACTACCCTCAAGGCAATGGCTTAGCAGAATGCTCTAATAAGAGCCTGATAAGGATAATCAAAAAGTTGTTGGAGGACAACAAAAAGAACTGGGATTCCAAGTTGAAGTATGCATTGTGGTCCGACAAAGTGACTACCAAGAAATCCACAGGGAATTCTCCATTCAAGTTGGTATATGGCACTGAAGCTGTATTCCCAATTCAATTAACCCTCCCTGTGGCAAAGTTCTTGCAGGAAGAGCAGAATGAAGAAGATGACATGGCAAAAAGAATCAGCGACCTAGCTGAAGTGCATCAAATCAGAGATCAGTTAGTTGACAGGTCTGCAGCACATCAGAAGAGAATCAAGGAAGCCTTTGAAAAAAAGGCAAAGATAGACAATTTTCAAGTTGGGGACTTGGTTCTTAAATGGGATGCACTCAAGGAGAAGAAAGGCAACCATGGGAAGTTTGATGCTCTGTGGACTGGGCCTTTTATCATTTCTCAGATCCAGGGGAACAACACTTTCATGCTGCAAAGTATGGAAGGAGAGACAGTTTTTGATGGCCCAGTTAATGGGCGATTTCTGAAGGTTTATGTCATTTAAGGTCTTCAGGCCTTAATGTTGTAAATATGTTGTGTTATCAGGTTTAGTGTAGATTTCATTTGACTCGATTCCCAATGGAATACTAGGAAATTTTGCTAATCTGGTTTTTGTAGGAAAGGCAATGATCTACAATTCTTGAGACCTCACAGGGAGGATCTCATCCCCAGAAGGAGCCAGTGTTAGCTCCACTATATAACTATGGTTTTTGAAGGTTAGAGATAAGCTTGGGTGGACCGGTTATGCTAAAAAGAAGCCCACAGTGGTTATTTTCCTTCTTTTACCTTTTCTCCTCTTACTTCCCTTCATCTTTGTTTCCTCTTTTTTCCCTCTAAACCCAACATAAATCCCTTTTACTTTAAGCCCTGAAAGCAAAGTCTAAACCCTCATAAAACCTTCCCATACGCCTTTGCGCCTTTGTAAACCCATCGCCTGATCTCTGCCATTGATCTTCCCCGCCAAATCCAATGGCCCTCGTCACGCCCGATAAAGCAAATTGTGCGCTCTTTTCCCCACCATCCGATCATCTCTGTCGAGATCCGACGGCATTCGCTCTCCCCACGCCCATAACCCGATCGAACGTTAGCGCACGATGAGAGTGGTTTGCCTCTCTCATCCACCGCTATGTTTCGATCGATGAGTGGGATCGCATGCCCCTGTCCTTTTACCGCTTTATGCTTGAAGGTGGTGCGATCAAAACCATTTACCACCCAACCTGACAGCCCGCCCGTTAAACTCCCGTACAACTTCACCGCCCGATCACCATTAGATCTGGCCGCCCAAGATCTAACATCCCAAAATCAATCTACTCCCACCTCATCCGATAAACCCCATCGAGCCACCTCGGTCGTCTATTCTCCCGATCCGACGATCATCCTTCCCTATCATCTCAGCCATCCATTCACCCATGCACCCCACGTTCTTCGACCACTCCGTTTGCCCGAAGGAAGAAGGTGATCGACTTTCCATTACCAGTCACTGACAGACCCCAACAACCACATTCAACAGACAGCATGGCTAAGGGAGAGAAAGTACAGGCATGCCCTGTAACTACATTTACCAGTTATGGAGCTACGCTGATACGAACACTCCAACTATTTAAGAGGACAGCGCAGCACCTAAAAGGATAAGATTCACTCACTAAAGCAAGCAAGCATGTTCAGAGACTCCATCAGGCAGTTAAATGCAGTTGGTGGTCAATTATGACTCCTCCATACCTAAACGGCCAAGTGCCTTTGTAATGTAAAATCTATAAATACCCAGAAACAAGATGTAATCAGGGTTGATGGTTGATGTTTTGATGTAAGGTTCAACTTCTGGAGACTGTGAATATTTTGCCACTTGCAGCATCTTGTCTTCATTTTCAGCTAATACAAGCTTCTTTTGTTGTTAACTGCTCACTTTCCACTTTCTCTCTGTTCTAAGCTGTGCCTGATATGCTGTATTCTTGATCTTTAAGGTTTAACACTAGAAAGTTGTCATCCTATCTATGTGTTAGATTGTTGAATGTATCATTGAATAAGTTTTCCAGGTTTCTTTCTATCTAGTGTCAGAGAGCTGTCATCCTGTCTTATGCATTAGTATAATAGATTTACATGCTTCTTACTGGTTGCAACCGGCCATCACATGGTCTTTTGCATCTGCTGGTGTGGTCAGTATTCTCCATATTCACCCTATTTCTAAACTGTGAGTAGTTGGTGGTCTAAAGCCTTGTAGTCTGTGGGTGTTCATGTATGTCTGGAGTGAAACAAAGTAGAAGTGGTTATCTAGCTTGAACAAGCATCATTCCTTCCATTCATCCATTGCAACAATAAGTTGAATTTATATGTTACCAGGCATCTCCCAGCTACAACCTAGGAGAGTTTCTTGGAGCGATAACAGTTATATGTTTCTTGAAATTAATTTTAGATATTCATACAAAATTTTATTTCTGATTTTTCTCAAATGTAGGGACAAAATCTCAATAATATCAAATGGTAAAGTCTTCAAATTCTAGCTCATTCCATATTGTTTATCAAAGTCCTTCGTGGAGTTCTTCCTTTCCATCTCCAGTAAGTTCATATTTTATTTATATGTCAATTATCTAATTGAATTTATTTTTCTTTAATCCATCTCAATTTTAATAAAAATGTATCCAAATTTGCGGGATCATGATTCATAATTGGGTTCAGATACATAATATATTCCTCCATTTCAAAAACGTCAGAAGCTCTTATTAGGAGTAGCATATCGCAAGCAGTTGGTAGATGAAAATGGACAACATCTTCACCTTGTCAATTGGAACATGACATCTTTGAACCGCAATCCTAGATCAATCATGGTAATAATTGTTTGGTATATTGTAATTTCAACAAACAAATAACATTGATTTTCTTACTAATCTCATTGATATTGTACTATTAACGTTCAATCTTTTTTGTAATTAAGTTTTAGTGATGATGAGAAACCCACCTACCATCTTCCAGTGCATCCCACTACAATTTCAACTCGAGAGAATGCTACATTAAGAGAAATACACGAAGAGGAAGCATACAAAGAATGGTTGAATCAACCACCTATTCAATTCCCAATATGTCCATATTCACCAATTAGGAATTACTACAACAATAGTAGTTCTTCATCACAAGTTGGTAATGGAGGAAATCAAATAGAGGTTGGTATGTATTATTACTTACGGGATACAACTTCCATGGAGGAAATGTTTTTATATGCATTCTAGAACGATGAGTCAGGGGATGATGCTCATATCACTGATACCTTATTCAAAAGCATGAAATATGCTTCCACCACCCCTCTCTTTGGACCTGACGGAAAGTCAAATTCTACTCAGTTGGGGATAACGATGTTATTGTACAATTTGAAAGCAAAGTTTTGCATGTTGAATGCATGTTTATCAGCAATATTGAGGTAATTCACCTACATGATCGATCAAGTCCCTTATATTTTGAGAAATCTTGACACACAATCAACATTAAAAATGGTTGATTTTACGAACGTTTAATATTGAAATTGTACAATTATATTCCCCACTAAATACAAGTTATTCAAAGATAAGGTTTTTCAGAGTGATAATGTCCTGCTAGGTAGTTGTGAAGAGGCAAAGAAGTTGAAAATGTTGGGTGTTGAGTAATTTCATATCATGCAATTCCAAAATTGAAAGGTTTTGTTCAACAAAGAGAAAACTCTAAGGGGTCTATGGCAAAGGGATATATATCATATGAGTCTTTCTATTATTCCAGTGAGTACATCAAGCAGATTTACAACACACTAGGTGCGACGATTTGGGATGACGAAAGGGATGAAGAAAAAAGAGAAGTGGAGTTTCTTGAAGCGAATGGAAGGAGGCACATGATAAAGAGTAAGTGGCTTATCATTTGTCAAATTTCTACACAATAACTATTCACACTGAACTTCATATTAATGCATATTATGATCTCATACATATATGTGTGTGTGTGTGTGTGTGATTTCTTCAGCAAATTCATAAATTGAAGCCATCAACAAATTCATTCTTTACAATATGGAAGTGACACAATTGTGGGTTGCATTGTACGAACATAAGAGGAGGAAATGGGACAATGACAGGAAAAAATTCAAATGGTTGAATGGTAGAATTGTGCCTTATCCTAATCATTTAAAATAAAATATGCCAATAATATGCCTTAACAGTTGGGTTGTTAATCAAGTCAGAGAGAAATATGGTGCATCTGATTGTTACCGTATGCTGAAGAGGATGTGCCAAACATAGGGATTAGGTGTAGCAACTCAATAATTGTAATCTCTTTCTATACATTTTTAACTTCATATTGCACCTTTGAATTGTAACACCTATATATATTTTATATTTTTAATTATGTTCAAGTTATTAGACACATGACACTATGATTTTTTCACTTTTTTATAGGTGCATTTTTTCCATCCATGTGGGCATATGGACATCATTTTCACATGAAGGATGGCAATGATGGATGCATGAAACAAGACTGTGGAGTGAAAGTCGAGTTCGACCAATCTATTCGTGCTAGCCACCGTGATAAAATCCTAATGCAAGGGACGTTAGGTTACGATGGAAAGATAAAATAGATCATTCAAGTGGACTTCTATTTGTTCCAATGTGTTATTTTTAGGTGCAAGTGGTGGGACACCTTTGATCGGAATAATGTAAAGGAAGATCATGATCATGGGTTGATATCTATCAACTCTAAAAGATGTGGCATGAAGTTAGGGAGCCTTATGTTTTCCCAAAACACTGCAACAAGGTGTTTTTTTACCCAGATGTGTTGGATATGGATTGGTGGTTCATCTTAAGAGATGAAAATAAATCAAAACATATTTTTGAGAACAAGTGTTATCATACCATGCGAGGAAGATAATCAGGGTGATGACAACGAAGAGTGATATGTACTTGTGTTATTTCATCATTTATTCTATTGTGTATGCTTTTGTGTTCTTTATTTTACTAATTATATATTTTTTTTATTCCTCTTGTTGGAATTTTATATAATTGGTAAGATTCACAAACGTTTTTGCAGGTTTTTTTGCAATGGAAACATTTTTACACTTAAAACTAAGTATTTCCAATTTTGTACAATATCTATGGTAATAGGGATTCAAGGTCACAATCCTTCTCAAATAGGAAAATGAGAAGAATATAAACAAAATGAGAAAATAATTAATTTAGAAACAACATTAAAGATTTAGTCTCGATTTAGATACTTATTGGTTTATTAATCAGTTCACGTGTTTTTTATTCTTGTTTAGTTTAAAATAAATACAAATCATGTAGTGATAACTCTATGAGGACTTTAACAATGAAAAAATTGTGTATTAATATGTAAGATTAAATTCTTAACATGAGAGGTAAAGTCATGTTTATTATATTTAAATTACAATTCTTGCAACATTATGTAAACTAAAAGGAGGTCTTATGCATGTATAAAATGTTGATTACATCTTTTTATGGACCATAAGAGAAACAAATGGGCTTACATGGATGCATAAAGATTTTAATATTTTCTTCACGAATAATGGAATAGTTTTGAATTTTTTCAGTGGTAATTATAAATAAAAGTTGAATTAATAAATATTTTATGGCTAAGAATTAAATGATAAATAATGTGATGGTGATTAAGAGGCATTTGTTTGACTTTCAAATATACTTGGTGATGCATTTTTCTTTCCTATTTAGATTATGTAAAATAAATATCTATTTTTATGCATTTATAAGTAAATTATTTAAAGTAAACATGTCTTTACCATTGTGAACATGATGTAATATTAGCTAAGAGAAATGTGAAAACATGAATTTTAGTGACTGTCTCGTGATAAATATGTGGAAAAAAATAATATTTCTTGAGCTTTTCATTAAGAAATAATCAAATATATTATTTGTCAAAAGCTTGAATCTAATATAATATGATTTTTGTATTATTTAACTCATATTTATTATTAAAAATAGTGAATTTAAACCAGTACAATATGAATAAAGAACCAAAATAGGACCAAAATGTTATATCTTTAGTACTAGAAAAAAGTTCACTTGCCTCTTTAACGGAGAACTTCCAATAGAGAAAATCCCCAACTACAAGTAACCTCACAAGTCTTATTTTCCATTTATTGATCCTCGACTTTAGAGAGAGAAATTTCTAATTTAAATTGGTAAGAATTGTTGTAAATATTAAATTTAAATTTCTTGAAAATATCATAACTTTAGTAATAAAGTAAATTTTATAAAAATAGAATTGTTTAAGCTATTCTAAATCTAAATTAATTGTAAAAAAATTCCGACTTAAGTTTTTTAAATTTAACAATAGGTTGAATTTTATAAACCAATATTGAACTAGTTAAATTGTTTTTTTGAATCATTTATTATTATTAATATTTTATATAAAAATTTGAATGAGTTACACATTTTCTTCTTATTAAGAACTAGCTAAATTATTTTACTTTTAATTATTTTTTCATTGTGAGTATTGAAATATTTTACTATTTAAATTAGTATGAATATGAATGATCTAAGCAAATAAAAAATATTTATCGTAATTTTACAATCATAGTTTCAACCATACTAAACTTTGTAATTTATAAAAATATCTTTGCATTTTTTTTAAGTAAGTTGTTTTGCATGCAATTTCATATATAAAAGTTTGATATAAGTTCACCAATACATAATCTATAATAAATATTATTTCATAAAAATAAACATCATGATGATAATCATCTAACAAACATAAACATCATTTAATATACACATTCAAATTCACTACCATCATCTAATTATATACACCTCTAACACATATAAACGTCATTAGCTAGCACACAAATCTAATAATCTAATAGGGCATCATCATCATGATCACATCTAACAAAACACAAACATTGTAATCTAACATCATCACCACACACATCCTCAAATTAATATACATCTCATGTCAAATAACTACTATCACATACACATCTATCTACAAGCACATTAAATGAACATATCTAACATGACCTAACAATATACACATCAACACCAACATATAAATTAATTACATAAACATGAACAAAAAAAATGCACCATATATCATCTTCTGCTTCTGGCTAGGCTAGAACTACTACGTCAGTTGTATCATATATTTGATTGCAATTATTTGACTTGATGTATATAAATAAAACAAGTCAAATAATTGCAATCAAATATCTAATACAACTAGCGTAGTAGTTTCAGCCTGGTCTATATCAGAAGACGATGGATAGTTAACTACTACCTCAACGTATATCAAACTCTGAGGTGGAGGAGGAGGTGGCTGGTCTATAGAGCAGATGATGGATTGTCAACTACTTCCTCAACGTATGTCTAATTTTGAGGTGGAGGAGGAGGTGGTTGGTTTGTTCTGTCAGGAGAAACATAAGGCACATCCTTTAGCTCTGGCATCTGATCATCAGGCGACTAAGGAGGAGGTGTACTTCCAGAAGGATCACCAATACCATGACCATGATATGATGGGGCAGTACTACTAGAAGCATCATGATCACCACCCTCATTGTCATGATCCGACAGGGTAGCACTATGTGAAGGCTCATCTAACGTATCTAGCATTGCATGCCTTGCATCCCTCATCGCTGCCAGTAAACTACTAGCTTTGATGATATAACACATGAGAAACATCATCTCGTGCAAACGGTCCCTGTAGAGATCCAAGAACCTAGGATCTGCACTGATGTCTCAATCCCTCGCAAGGAAGACTCCATTTTCAGCCAAAACTCTAGACAATCTGTCGTAGTAGTCCATTTGAAATCTCAAACCAATCCTACAAGCCCAAACATCCATGCCACCCAGAGAATGTGCCTCACCCTCGTGGGCCTCTCCCATCTCCTCATCTACTCCATCAAGTGGGCGAGGAGGCATGTCCCCATGGAATGTGCCAATGTCTACAAAATATATAGTACACAACAATAATTAGACAATTTCATTAAACAATTTAATAAAACAAGTTTCGTGCTAGAATAAATTTTACTCTAATTAATTAAAACAATAAAATTAAACTAGATTAATTTAATTAAAACACTAATATTACCTTTATCATATGGATGCTCAGCTAGTGTGAAGAGGATGTTGTTATATTGTCTCCAATCAATCCCCACGTACGGAAATGGAAACAAGATAAATGCATGGTCAAACTCACTAGCCAGTAGCGCTAGTGCCTAGGTGGAAATCCTGGTTGGATACTTAGGAAGACCCATCTTGGGCATCATCTGGCCCTGCATGCACATCTAGACCTTAGTCATCAGCCTAGGAGGGCGACAGTCAAATGTACACCTCGTCTCTAGAAACCTCTCAAAAAGTAAACAAAAAGTTCTAAAGTCAAAGGGAAGTGCGCCCTCTAATGTATCATCGCACGACATCTATCTAAATCCATATAAAACGGCCTCAAAAAAATGGCAAACCATTTGATACAACATGGCACCTAAATCAAAGAATCGACATAATACAAAAGAGGGAAACTAATGCACTTCCCATCACTACCAATGTGCAATGGTGGTGACTAATAGCAATAGGCATGTAAAATTTCTTGTACATTAAAACCACAGATTGTAATATGCTAAAACAATTGACTTGAATATAATCTACTCATAAGAGGAAACACAAATTGATTGATGAATCACGAAGCAGAAAAGGAATAATTTCAATCGCACATAACACAATAATTTTCTCGGGAAAGCCACAACTAAAAACCCCTATTATCTGCATATTGCATTAATTAGAAGATCTGAGAAGAAAATACAATGCTTGTTCAAACTGAACAATCTATGCACAAGTACAATCTATCTCACTGCTTCACAAACTAGCTCAAGCCAATACTTGTTGAAAATAGCAACAAGAAATGATAAAAATAGAATCTAGAATATTCCAATTTTCATTTGTCCTTGAATTAAAATTGTGAATTAAAATTCGAATTTAGTCTCACCAGCTGCTTGGAAATAATTAATTAATTCATTATGGATTAATTAGTTGGAGAAATTCAAGTTAGAATTCTTTCTGAAGTCATGCAACAGTTATCCCTTAAATTAAGGATATTATCCCTTAATTAAGGAGATAAGATTGAGTTATATTTGAGTTGTAATTATTTAGCTCAGTTTACTGAGTTAAGTCTAGTTAAATTAGTTCCAAACTGTTTGATGAACTAATTGTGAGTTATCAATCAGTTGATGCATGCATGCACTCAACCAATGTACTCCAGATAACTGAATATTCCCTCATCAGAAACTCATGCATGTCTATTCTGAGAAATACCCAGTTGAGCTAAATGTCAAGGACAGTGTAATATCAGTTGCATGTGTTTTCCTATAAAGGAAACTCATGCATGCAAAAGGATTAAGGTTCCTTGAGGATTGCGCAATTCTGAGAGGGTGTGAGATCAGTGTGAGAGATCAGTGTTCCACTTGGTTTAGATTTTTCCACTTGGTAACAGGAGGATCACCCAGGAAAAACTGCGCAAGGAAATAGGAGTTTGGAGGGCAGAGGAGAAGGCTTGTGAGAAGCTTTGATTGCCTGTGAGCATCCAGGAGGATTGTACTGAGAATTGGCTAGCTGTGAGAGCTAAGGATTTCTATAATTCTGATGTATTTCTACCTTGTATGATAATATAGATAGTGAGGTTTTTAGCTGAGGCTTTCCCCTGAGTATTTTCTCTGTTTCATGTGCATTGATTCTTCTTCTTCTAGTTATATGTGTTCAACTCGATCTTGCTCAATCTTTAAGCTTCCGCAAATTGATAGTAGAAGTAGATTATAGTATTTTGCTTTGGTACATTGCATTATCGGGTTAATCTACAGTTAGATTTTCTACAAAGATCTTAGAGTTAGATTTGTAGAGAATTTGCAGAATTTCTACATGGTATCAGAGCCAAGTTTATCGGAGTTGTGAATAGTATATGGAGAAGAGAATTCAAAGTTTGAAGTTTGGGGTTGCAAGTGCAAATCGAATTCATATCATACTTCAAGGTTGGCCAATGGTGTTCTATGGCTTGAGACTCAAGTCTGCCTTGGAAGGTAGCTCGAATTACATAGCATGGAAAGATCGCATGGAGGCTGTATTAGAAGACAACGACTTGAAGGAATTCATTGATCAAGAAATCAAAAATCCAACTTCAATTAATGCACAAGAGTTGGCTAAGTGGAAGAAGTGTGTGGCGAAGGCGAGACAGATCATCATTGAGGGAGTTCAAGACCATATTGTCTCGAGTCTCCATGGGAAGGATACTCCATATTCAATGTGGAATACATTAAAGGACCTCTACCAGAACAGTAGCGACCAGAGGAAATTGGAGCTCAAGGATAAGCTTCGAAAAATCAAGATGGAGAACGGCGATAATATTTCCACATATCTGAACAAGCTCACCACCTGTAGAGATGAGCTTGGAAGTGTGGGAATAACTACTGTCAATGATGATATGGTGAGCCTCGCTCTCCTTGGCCTTCCAAAGAGCTGGAATAGCTACCAGGACTCTGTGAATGGAAGGGAGAAACTGCCAGATTGGGAACAACTATGGTCAGATTTCATGCAGGAGGAGATTAGGAGGAGCACTCAAGATGGTTCTTCATCCAAGGATGATGATGAAGAAAATATGGCCTTAGCGAGTAAGGCAAGGAAAGGGAAGGGGAAGGATTCCCATTCCAAATTGAATTCTTCTCATGGAGGGAAGAAGGGTGACAAGTCTAAATTGAGATGCTTTAATTGTCACGAGATGGGACATTATGCGACTGATTGCCCATCAAAGAAGTCCAAGAAGGGATCCTCGGAAGGATCGGAAGGTGAGGCATTAGCCTCTCAGTTCGAAATGAACTTTACCCTCATCGCATGCATGGTGTCATCGATGATGGGTTGTGTCTGGTATATTGACAATGGAACCTCATTCCACATGACCAACGATAAAAGTTTATTCAGTGCCTTGGAGGAGAAATACCTCAAGATGCACATAGAGATGGGTGACAACGGAAAGTATAGTGTTTCAGGAGGGGGCACGGTTTCTTTTCAGAGGGAGCATGGAGCTCCTATCACCTTGACAAATGTGAAGTATGTGCCTAGACTGAAGAAGGGCTTGGCATCGGTCACGATGTTGGAGGACAAAGGCTACGATGTTGTCTTCAGTAAAGGAAAGGCGTTCCTTAGACACGTCACCATGAGACAGGAAAAACATATCGATTCACGAGTTAAGAACCTGTATGCTCTTGAGGTTCAATATGCATGCAAAGCCTTAAGGAGCAGGGCAAATGTTAGAGACTTGGTGGTTGAGAGGGAGAGTAAATTACCTCTCAACATGTAGCCCCAGAAGAAGTCTTAGACAGTTGTGGAGGAGCCACAATTGGAGAAGTGGGTAGAGGGATCACATACACCCATACCTCTAGGAGTGAGGTGGGGCGATGTGAAGTGATAGTCTCAAGAAGGCTGAAATTGCGCAGGGTCCATTGAGAGGGTTTATCTCATGGATCGTACCTTGCTACAGGAGCACAAAGTATAGAGTAGCAGGAGGAATTAGTGGGATTGATGCAGTCAAAGATCAAAGTGATAGAGGCTAGAGTAGTCAGATACTGAAGAGCGCAGAGAAGGATTGACAACAGCGAAAAAAGGCAGAGTCAGCAAAAGCGCAAAGTTTTCAGTTGACAGAGGCAATAGCAGTCAGAGACTTTCATGACAAATCCATCATATTGATTCAGGTTGGATGTTTTTTTATTTCTGGAGTTGTTGGAGCAACAACACTAGAAAGAAGTGTTGCATGCATAACATTCCAAAGGTTCATGATCGGGATTGAGTTGAATTCCTTTCTTGTTGACAGGGAGTGTTGAAAATAACAACAAGAAATGATAAAAATAGAATCCAGAATATTCCAATTTTAATTTGTCCTTGAATTAAAATTCGAATTTAGTCTCACCAGCTACTTGGAAATAATTAATTAATTCATTATGGATTAATTAGTTGGAGAAATTCAAGTTAGAATTATTTCTGAAGTCATGCAACAGTTATCCCTTAAATTAAGGAGATTATCCCTTAATTAAGGAGATAAGATTGAGTTATATTTGAGCTGTAATTAGTTAGCTCAGTTTACTAAGTTAAGTCCAGTTAAATTAGTTCCAAACTGTTTGAGGAACTAATTGTGAGTTATCATTCAATTGATGCATGCATGCACTCAACCAGTGTACTCCAGATAACTGAAGATTCCCTCATCAGAAACTCATGCATGTCTATTCTGAGAAAGACCGATTTTAGCTAAATGTCAAGGATAGTGTACTATCAGTTGCATGTTTTTTCCTATAAAGGAAACTCATGCATGCAAAAGGATTAAGGTTCCTTGAGGATTGCGCAGTTCTAACAGGGTGTGAGATCAGTGTGAGAGATCAGTTTTCCACTTGGTTGAGAGTTTTCCACTTGGTAACAGGAGGATCACTCAGGAGAAACTGCGCAAGGAATTAGAGCTTGGAGGGCAGAGGAGAGGGCTTGTGAGAAGCTTTGATTGCCTGTGAGCATCCAGGAGGATTGTACTGAGAGCTGGCTAGTTGTGAGAGCTAAGGCTTTATATAATTTTGATGTATTTCCACCTTGTATGATAATACAGATAGTGGGGTTTTTAGCTGAGGCTTTCCCCTAAGTATTTTTTGTGTTTTATGTGCATTGATTCTTCCTCTTCTGGTTATATGTGTTCTTCTTGATCTTGCTCAATCTTTAAGCTTCCACAAATTGATAGTAGAAGTAGATTATAGTTTTTTGCTTTGGTATATTGCATTATTGGGTTAATATATAGTCATATTTTCTGCAGAGATCTCAGAGGTAGATTTGTAGAGAATTTGTAAAATTTCTACAATACTTAGCCAAATATGTTTCCTGCAAAGCTCCTACTTCCTTATATAATTTCCTACGGAATTAGCCCATATTTAATTTGTAAATTCCTCATCCGTAACTGTGAAATCCATCCATAGGCCTTCCTCTGATTTCATTCATGATCAATTTAATTTAGATGATTTTACAACTGATAGTACATTGTCCCTGAACTTTAATCTCAACTGTGTCTTTCTCAGAACTGACATGCATTAGTTATTTATGATTGAATTATTAGTTATCTGATTGATCACTACATGTGCATCAAATCCAATTTAATTCACTTGACCTCTCACTAGTTCCTCGATCAGTTAGAACTAGTTTAAATTGAATTAAATAATTATAACTCAATCAGAAATCAACGTGGGCCCCTAAAATTTAGGGATCACTCTACATGACTCTAAATAGACTCCCAAATCAAACTAAGTCAACTTAACTTAGTTAATTGTTACAATTTTCCATGAGAATTATAATTACAATTGTAATTCCTAATTTAATCCAAGGACAAACTAAATTCGGGTTTTATTGTTACATTTGTTAGGATATTCCGACACATAGGAAATAGTTAAGTATAACTTGGTCTAGTATAGAGTTTGGTAAAGTGTGTTTCTTTACTATGTACATTTTGTAACTTACAATCTGACGGTCACGATATGTAGTGATCCGACGGTTCATTCTCTCCTCAGTATTACCAACACTTGATCTGTGGCTTAACACCCGATTGGTCCATGATCTCTATTTAAAGAGCATGGAGGGTCATTTGTAGGTTAACCATTCATGAGAGAAGCTTATGTAAATTTTCGTTCTTTTATTAATAAATTGCCTGAAGTGGCCACGTTGGCTCAAGCCGTGGACTGTTTCCTTCTTTGAGGGTTTTAACCATGTCAAAAGTACTGGTGTATTGATCTTTGATCTATTTGTGAGCGGTGTCCTTTGGTGTTCTGTCTGAGGAACTTACCCTGTAAATTCCTACATGGTATCAGAGCTATTTGAGGGCCGTGTCCGTTGGTGATCCAAATCTAAAGCCGGTAGAACTACATCCGACTACCGTTTCCTAGATCTATTGTTTCTGACTGCTTTCGGGCCGAGAGGACTGCTCTGTTGTGTTGGGAGCATCTGTTCTAGTGAGGAACCCCTTTCGTTTCACGCGAAAAGGTTTCTGGTAGCCTAGCTGCGTCTTTTTTAAAATCTGGAGGTATACAGTGTTTATTTGCAGTTTACAGTTATTTTCTCTCTGTTTATTTCGGTTTCAGTTTATTTACCTTTTTTTATTACCGGATCTATACCTTTCATTTCTGCGTATGCTCTTTGCCCTACGACTCTGTGCGATCTGGGCAAATCAGAAACAAAAAGGAAGGATTTTTCTCATGCGTATTCTCTTTTCTGCTGCGCCTTAGTGTGATCTCAGAAAATCAGAAACATTGAGGAAAATATTTAGTTTCTGGCTAAAGCTAACTTCGAGCTGCAAGGTTCATTTTTTTTTGTATGTCCGTGTTGGGTTTTTTGTTTTTTGTTTTGTAGGGAAAAAGAGCTTTCTCAAAGCAAGCACACAACCCAAAGCTTCAACCCCTCTCTCTCTCTCTCTCTCTCTCTCTCTCTCTCTCTCTAACTTTTTGTATAGCATTGGTCCAAAGCTAATTTATGAGAGTAGAGGTCTTGAGTTCAAATCTCCTTTTTGTGGGGGGCGGAATTTTCATTTCCACACATTCATTCTCTCTCTCTCTCTCTCTCTCTCTCTCTCTCTCTCAAACTTTTTGTATAGCTCACTTGGTCCAAAGCTAATTTATGAGAGTAGAGGTCTTGAGTTCAAATCTCCTTTTTGTGGGGGCGGATTTTTCATTTCCACACATTCCCACACTTCGTCGGCGACTTCATCAAATTTTTCTTCAAAAAGCCATAACTTCTTCATTCGGAAGCCGTTTTCAGAACCGTTTTTTTTTAAACAGCCTAATTTTTCGAGATCTTTCCATTTGAACACTTAGTTTCAGCATCTATAGCTTCAGTTTCTGTTAAAATGGAAATTCCATGCCAAGTTATTCTTGACAGCACCAACTACTTCCAATGGTGGCCCTACATTATGGATTTATTTAGAAGTAAAGGTCTTTACATAATAGCCTCAAGCCAAGAGACCAAACCAAAAGATGAAGATAAGGCAGCTAAATGGGAAAATAGGCAAGACCAAGCATGTGGGTTGATAGGGATGTCTATTTCTCCATATCTTAGATTCCATATTGCAGAACTTGATGCTCCTGATGAAGCAATGAAACAGATTACTAAAGTCTTTGGAATTAAAAATGAACTTAGAGCCCATCAACTTGAAAATGAGTTGCTTACATTGGACCCCAATAATTTTTCTTGCATTGAATATTTTTTGTCCAAATTCAAGACCCTTAGACTTCTCTTGGAAGGTGTTAAGGTTAAGAAAGAAGATAGTAACCTTATCTATTCCATTCTTACTAAGTTGGGACCAGCCTACTCTGTGTTTGTTTCCACCTTCCATTCTACAAGAGAAGCCTTTATTTCTCAAGGACAAGACTACAAGTCCCCTTCCTTTGATTCTTTTTGTGATTCTTTAATAAAAGAACAAGAAAAACTCTTACACCTTGGTCTTCTTAATCTTGGAAACTCTTCTAAGAAAGCGTTAGCCACCCATTAGCAACCAAATCCAAAGAATCCTAAGAATTTGTATCCTAAAAAGAATGGTCCTAAACTAAACAAGGGTCCTAAGCAATTTCAGCCTCAAAATGAAAAATCATTTCAACAAAATGATAAGACAAATAAAAACAAAGGGAAGAAGACGGATAGACATTGCAACTTTTGTAATTGAGATGGCCACTTAGAATCCAAATGCTTTAAGAAGATGGAAGCCTTGGAAGCAGTAATGAAGAAGCATAACATCCATTTGGAGCACTCTTCAACTCCAACTTCATCTTCAGGAATGGCACTTTCTGCATGTGGTTGTCAAGCATCTCGGTCTGGCTATGCACTAAATGTATCTTCTTCTTCTCATTCTCATGAGTGGCTCATTGATTCTGGAGCTTCTTATCACATGGCCAAAAACAAAGCCATGTTTTCTTCTTTAAATGATTGTAACACCAAAAATATATATGTTGGTGATGATAGATCTCTTAGTGTTGTAGGGACTGGAACTGTTCATCTAGACAATGTTCAGTTTAATGATGTATTATGTGTTCCAACCTTATCCTGCAACCTTCTATCTGTATATCAGATAACTCATTCAAGTGAAGGTAAAATTGTTGAATTTTCACCTCACGATGTTGTAATTAAGGACCTAAGAGATCCTAGACATATTTTAGCTACTAGCATTGCTGATGATTCTACAAGGTTGTATAAGTTTCACAACTTTTGGTCATCAAATCTTCCCTCAGTATTTGTTGTTCATAATGATGAAGTGAGCAAACTTTGGCATGAGTGATTTGGTCACTTAAACTATCGCTCTCTTCAGAATCTATGTAAAGAAAATATGGTGACAGGTCTTCCAATGGTATCTTGCAGAGATGGTGTTTGTTCCGGATGTGTACTCGGAAAACATCATCTGGACAGTTTTGAAAAACGTGCCTCTTGGCACGCCTCAGCCCCTTTACAGCTCGTGCATAGTGATTTATGTGATCCACTTCCAGTTGTTTCATTCTCTGGCTGCAATTATTTCTTAACTTTCATTGATGATTTCTCCAAACGCACTTGGGTATACTTCTTAAAACTCAAGGGTGAAGTATTTAACATGTTCTTGGAAAACAATCTGGACATCAAATTCTTAAGCTAAGATCTGATAATGGCAGAGAATATGTTAACAACAAATTCATCAACTTTTGCACTGAGAATGGAATTCAAATGCAACATATTGTTCCATATACTCCACAACAAAATGGTGTAGTTGAAAGGAAGAATCGTACCTTAAAGGAAATGGCTAATTGTATGCTTCAATCTAAAGGACTTAGTCTTAATTATTGGGCAGAAGCAATTAACTGTGCAAATTACATAATAAATCACACTCCTACTAAGATTTTAAAGAATATCACTCCAGAAGAAGCATGGAGCTCAATTAAACCAGATGTAAGTCACTTTCATGTTTTTGGAAGTGAAGCATGGGCCAATATTCCAGATGAGAAACATAAAGCTTTAGAACCTAAGAGTGAAAAATGTATTTTTGTTGGATATTCTGAAGATGTCAAAGGATATAGACTTATTCCACTTAAGTCCAAGAATGTTATCATTAGAAGAGATGTAAATTTTGCTGAAAATATATCGGCCCACGAGCCTAGTTCGGCAGATGTGCCACCTGTTCCTATCTCTTCTACTTTTGAAAATATTTCTTCTTCAGATGATGAAAGCGAGGATGAAAATCCTCCCCCACCTTCTCAAGATCCTCCTTCAGCTCCTCAGCTTCCAAAATGGGTCCGTGCTACTCGGGATGCAGCAGGTGATCTTGCCGATGATCCTACAGATCGGCGACGTACACGTTCTCAGTTTGATAGAGCCTCTTCTTTACTGGCTCAAGATTCAGTGAATTATGATCCTGACACCTTTGCAAAAGCTTCAGGCCATCCAGATTGGGAAGCAGCTATGAATGAAGAATATCATTCATTATTGGAAAATGATACATGGGATCTTGTTCCTCTACCAAAGGGATGAAAACTTATTAGATGCAAATGGGTTTACAGAACCAAGTATGGACCAGTTGGGAAAGTTGATAAACATAAAGCTCGTCTTGTTGCTAAGGGTTTTTCACAAGTTGAAGGGATTGACTATATTGAAACCTTTTCCCCTGTTGCCAAAATGAACTCTATCCACCTTGTTCTTTCCCTTGCTGCCTCTTTCAAATGGGAAGTCCATCAGATGGATGTTAAATCTGCCTTCTTGCATGGGGACTTGCATGAAGAAATCTATATGAAACAACCTATTGGCTTTATACAAACAGACTCCAGCCTTGTATGTCGGCTTAAGAAATCCCTTTATGGTCTCAAGCAAGCTCCTCGAGCTTGGTATGCCAAAATGGATAACTTTCTTTTAGAAAATGGCTTTTCTAGGTGTCATTCTGACAATACTGTCTACACCAAGAAAGTGGGCAAGTCTCTTATCATTCTTGTTCTTTATCTTGATGATCTTATCCTGACTGGTAGTGATCCCAACCTTATAAATCATGTGAAGTCTAGCCTTAAAAGGAAGTTTGAAATGACAGACTTAGGACACTTACATTATTTTCTTGGTCTTCAAGTCTTACAATCCAAGGAAGGTATTTCCCTTTCCCAGTCCAAGTATGCCTGTGATATTCTACGCCATTTTCACATGGAAGACTGTAAGCCAACCCCTTCTCCTTTTCAGTCTGGAGTCAAACTTTCAGTCACTTGTACTTCTCCTGAAGTTGATGCTACCTTATACCGTCAACTTGTAGGAAAAATTTTGTATCTAACCCATACTCGTCCTGACCTTTCCTTTGCTGTTGGCCTTGTTGCTCGGTTTATGCAAAACCCACGTGAAAGTCATTGGAAAGCAGCTAAAAGAATACTTTGTTATGTTCGAGGAACAGTTCAGTTTGGGATTCATTACAGTGTCGAAGCATCTCCTCTATTGGATGGTTTCACTGATTCCGATTGGGCTGGTGACCCTGATGATCGGAAGTCTACTGCAGGTTATGTGTTCACTCTTGGTTCAGGACCTATTACATGGGCTTGCAAGAAACAAGGTGCCATTTCTCTTTCTTCAGCAGAAGCAAAGTATCGTGGTGCCGTAGAAGCTAGTAAGGAAGCCTTGTGGCTTCGTCAGATCCTGTCAGAGTTTGGCTTTCAGCAGCAGCATCCGACTACACTTTGGTGTGATAATCAAAGTGCCATTCAGCTATGCAAAGATCCAGTCCAACATCAGCGCAGCAAACACATTGAACTGCACATGCACTTCATCAGAAAGCTCATTCATGACCATGTTCTTGAAGTGCAATATTGTTCAAAAGATGATCAAGTTGCAGACATCTTTACAAAGTCTCTCACAGAGGTGAAGTTCACTAAAATTCGATTTATGGTTGGAGTTCAGGAAGTTGTCACTAAGGGGGGATAGGCTCTAGTGCCTCCTTCCTTCTCCTATTGTGTCATATTTGTAAATCCTTCAATCCTATCCCAAGTTGTTCTTAAGGGGGGATGTTAGGATATTCCGACACATAGGAAATAGTTAAGTATAACTTGGTCTAGTATAGAGTTAGGTAAAGTGTGTTTCTTTACTATGTACATTTTGTAACTTACAATCCGACGGTCACAATATGTAGTGATCCGACGGTTCATTCTCTCCTCGGTATTACCGACACTTGATCTGTGGCTTAACACCCGATTGGTCCATGATCTCTATTTAAAGAGCATGGAGGGTCATTTGTAGGTTAACCGTTCATGAGAGAAGCTTATGTAAATTTTCATTCTTTTATTAATAAATTTCCTGAAGTGGTCGTGTTGGCTCAGGCCATGGACTGTTTCCTTCTTTGAGGGTTTTAACCATGTCAAAAGTACTGGTGTATTGATCTGTGATCTATTTGTGAGCGATGTCCTTTGGTGTTCTGTCTGAGGAACTTACCCTGTAAATTCCTACAACATTTTTTCAACACTCCCTCTCAACAAGAAAGGGATTATCTGCTACCCCGATCCTTCCTCTGTGAAACTCGAATTTGCGTCTTGACAATGCCTTTGTCAAAATATCTACATCATGCTCATTTCTAGGAATGTACTCCAACAACATGATTCTCCTCTGCACATAATCTTGTAGATGGTTATTCTAGATGTCAATATGCCTGGACTGATCATGAAAAACTGGATTCTCATAGAGTTTGATATAGCTCTAATTGTCACAGTAAATCAATCTAGGATCCATCTATTGACCTAAAAACCCAACAAGGATCTTTCTCATCTAGATAGCCTCACAAGCTACTTGACTAGAAGCCATGTACTATGCTTCTACTAAACTAAGTGCAACTGATCTCTGCTTCCTACTGTACCAAGAAACTGTTGTTGACCCAATACTGAAGATTCCCCCTGATGTGCTCTTTTTTTCTAATGGAATCCCTACCTAATCCACATCTGTGAAGACTTGAAGCTTCACTCCCTCTATCCATTTGTATCAAATGCCAAACTGGGTGGTGCCTCTGAGGTATCTCAACACATGTTTAGTTGCCTTCCAATATAGTTTGGTTGGCTTAACCATGGCTTGACTAAGCTGGTTACCAAATACATAAGTGAACCCACAAGTTGTCTATAAATAGTAACCTCCACTACTTCACCTAAAGTAGCATCGTCCTTCCTCTAGTTACCTACTATAGGAGTCTCCATGGGTTTGTTGCTCTCCATGTGGAACTTCTTCAGTATCTCATTGGCATACTTTCCTTTAGAGACAAACACTTCCTCATCTCCTTACCACACTTCCATACCAAGAAAGTAATGCATGAGCCCCAGGTCCTTCATCTCGAACTCTCTTGCAAGATCCTCTTTGCAAGATTTAATCAACTTTCATCACTTGCAAAAATTAAATCATCAACATATAATACTATAATCACCAATTTACCTTCAACCACAATATGGTAAAGTTTGCATCTACTTCACTTTTGGTGAAGCCCAACATGGTGAAATAGATGTCAATCCTTGTGTAGCAAGCATGAGGCACTTATTTTAGTCCATACAACGCTCACTTGAGTCTACACACATGTGACTCTCTATTGAAGGTCTCAAATCCTTCTGTCTGATCAATATACACCTCTTCCTCAATCATGCCATTGAGGAATGTTGTCTTTAAATCCATCTTATGTATCTTCCATCCCATTGGCACTAACAATGCTAGAATAGATTTTATTTATGATTACCTTGCTATAGGATAAAAATTCTCATCGTAATCAATTCCCTCCACCTAAGAGAACCCTCAGGCCACAAATCTAGCCTCATGTTTCTCCACACTTCTATATTTTGCTTGCTTTACTTTGTAAAGCCATCTAGAACTCACCACTGACTTATCTGCTAGTCTTGGGAACACCTCCTAAAGGTTGTTTCTAATAATGTAGTCATACTCATCAACCATGGCATCAACCCACACTAGTTGTTGCACTTCTTCCTCAAATGAGGATGGCTCAATCTCTACACTCTCACTCATCAGAGCCATGTAGCCAGTGTACTGATCTAGTGACCTCCTCTGTCGGCATTGTGATGTGGGTGCTCCCACATTCTCTCTAGCATCATGCATAAATATGTCAGCCTCTCTGGTGTGCTGGAAGTCTCTACATCAGTGGGTATTTAAACTCTCTACTTCTCTTCATGTGGCTGCTCCACATCATCCTGAGGTTCCTCCTTTGGAGCTAAAACCTCCTCATCTACATGTAAATGAAGATTCCTTTCAAGGGAAAATATCATGGCCTTCTCTTCATCAAACTTTACATCTCTACGAACTATTTTCATCCTATTGGATGGTAGGTAGACCCGATAGTTGTGAGTTCTATCAGTGTACCCCATAAATATGCCCAACTCAGTTGTTGGCTCTATTTTTTTCTATGCATCCTTGGTAAAATTATAATTGACTAATGAACCAAAGATCCTGAAGTGTGCCACATCTTTTTTCTTACGTGAAAAATATTCTTCTGGTGTACTCATCCTAAGAATTCAATGAGGGCTTATGTTCTGCGAATAAACATTTGTGTTTCATGCTTCAGCCCACAAAAGCAATGGTAGGCCATGATCATGTAACATATCTTGTGTCACTCCCACAATACTTATGTTCTTCCTTTCAACCACCCCATTATGATATGGGTTATGAGATGCTATCAACTCCTGCTGAATGCCTTCTGAAGCACATAAGTTCTTGAATTCATTCAAGACATATTCTCCACCATTATCACTTTTGAGAGCTTTAAATTTCCTACCATTATCACTTTTGAGAGATTTAACTTTCCTGCCATTATCTCTCTTGACACGTGCTTTAAATTCACAAAATTTAGTGGACATCTGATCTTTCTTCTACATGAAGAAAATCCAACACTTACGGAAAAAGTCATCAACAAATATTACATAATACCTTTGCTTGGTCATGGATTCTATCAAGAATGATCCACACAAATCTGAGTGAACACGATCAAGGATCGCTTATGCTCGACTATCTTTATCATGAAAGGAAGATTTGGTGTACGTCCCCAATGTACACCCTTTGCATGTGTCTCTCTACTCTAGTGTGCCCTTGGGAAGTCCTGTAGAAATTTGTTGCATGATCTTCAAAGCTTTGTGTTGAAAGTGACCAAATCTTATATGCCACAACCCATCGATGTCTCAGCATTGCACCTTCTCTACTTTAGTGCTCAAAGAAACGCAGTCTTCTATATCCAATTTGTAGAGGTTCTTCACCCAAACCCCAATCCACTTCACCTGTCCTGAGGCTATATGACGAAGGAAAGCCTTTCCCTTACTAAATATCACATCATAGCCACAATCCTCCAACATGGCAATAGAAAGAAACATACATGACATATCTCAATGTGAGGGAAGAACCAAACTCCCTCTAAAAGATAACAGCACCAATGCCAGTCGCACTATACCTCCCATAATCTATAGAATTTTCTTGTAGATTCAAACTGCAAATTGTAATATGCCAAAACAATTGACTTGAATCTACTCTACTCATCAGCGGAAACACAAATTAATCGATGAAATCATGAAGCGGAAAAGGAATAATTTCAATCACACATAACACAATAATTTTCTGGTGAAATCCACTGCCAAAAACCCCTTATATCTATATATTGCATTAACTAGAAGATTTGAGAAGAAAATACAATGCTTGTTCAACCCAAACAATCTTTGCACAAGTATAATCTATCTCACTTCTTCACAAACTAGCTCAAGTACATACATAGCCAAATCTGCTACCTTCCAAGCTCCTACTCCCTTGGGAATTAGCCCATATTTAGTTGGGAAATTCCTCACTCATAACTGTGTAATCCATTCATAAGCCTCCATTTGATTGCAGGCACCATCGGTTTAATTTAAATGATATTACAACTGATAGTACAGTGTCCCTGAACTCTAATCTCAACTAGGCCTTCCTCTAAACTGACATGAACGAGTTATTTTTGAGTGAATTATTAGTTATCTTATTGATCACTACATGTGAATTAAATCCAATCTAATTCACTTGACCTCTCATTAGTTCCTCAAACAGTTAGAACTAGTTTAACTGAATTTAACTCAGTTAAACTGAATTAAAAAATTACACTCAAAAGAACTCAACCCAGGCCCATAAAATTTAGGGATCACTATACATGACTCTAGATAGACTTCCAACCTGAATTTATTGAGCCAACTAATTCAACTTAACTTAGTTAACTATTACAAGTTGCCATGAGAATAGAATTACAATTTAATTCAAGGACAAATTAAATTAGGATTTTCTTGTTTCTATTTTTAACACTCCCTCTCAACAAGGAAGGGATTATCTTCTACCACGATCTTGCCTCTATGAAACTCAAATTTTAATCTTGACAATTCCTTTGTGAAAATATTTGCATCTTGCTCCTCTGTAGGAAAGTACTCCAACAACATGATTCTCCTTTGCACACAATCTCGTAGATGGTGATACTGGATGTCAATATGCTTGGACCGATCATGAAAAAATGGATTCTCATATAGTTTGATACAACTGTGATTGTTGCAATAAATCATTGTAGGATCCATCTGCTGAACAAACAACCCAAAAAGGATCTTCCTCATTCAAATAGCCTCATAAGTGCTTGACTAGTAGCCATGTACTCTATTTCAGCTGAAATAGTGCAACTGATCTTTGCTTCCTTTTGTACCAAGAAACTACTACTGACCTAATAATGAACTTTCCCCCTAATGTACTCTTCATGTCAGATGGACTCCGTACCCAATCTGCATCTGTGAAGCCTTGAAGCTTCACTCCCTTTATCCGTATGTACAAAAGACCAAATTGGGTGGTGCCTCTTAGGTATCTCAACACATGTTTAGATGCCTTCAAATACAATTTGGTTTTATTAACCATGGCTTGACCAAGCTGGTTAACTGCAAAACAAATGTTCGATCGTGTGTTCACCAAATACATAAGTGAACCCACAAGCTATCTACAGATAGTAGCCTCCAATAATTCACCAATAGTAGCATCCTCCTTCCTCCAGTTACCTGCTAGAGGAGTCTCCATGGGTTTGTTGCTCTCCATGTGGAACTTCTTTAGTATCTCGTGGGCATACTTTCTCTGAGAGACAAATAGTTCCTCTTCTCCTTGCCATAATTCCATACTAAGCAAGTAATGCATGAGCTCCAAGTCCTTCATCTCGAACTCTCTTGCAAGATCCTCTTTGCAAGATTTAATTAGCTTCTCACCACCTGTCAGAATCAAATCATCGACATATAATGCTATAATCAACAATTTACCTTCAACCATAATATGGTAAAGGTTCACATCTACTTTACTTTTTATGAAGCCCAACTTCATGAAATAGCTATCAATTATGGCGTACTAAGCACGAGGTGCTTCTTTCAGTCCATACAATGCTCGCTTTAGTCTGCACAAATTCAACTCTTTGTTGAAGGTATCAAATCCTTCTGGTTGCTCAATATACAACTTCCTCAATCATGTCAATGAGGAATGTTTTCTTTACATCCATCTGATGTATCTTCCATCTCATCTGTGCTGACATCGCTAGAATAGATCTTATTAATAAGTACCTTGCTACACGAGAAAAAATCTCATCGTAATCAATTCCCTCCACCTGAGAGAACCCTCTGGCCACAAATCTAGCCTTGTGTTTCTCCACACTCCAATTTGCTGCTTTCTTTATCTGGTAAATCCATCTGCAACTCACCACTGACTTGTCTATTGGTCTTGGGACTACCTCACAAACATTGTTTCTGATAATGGATTCATACTTCTCAACCATGGCATCAACCCACATTGGTTGTTGCACTTCTTCCTTGAATGAGGGTAGCTCAATCTATACACTCCCGCTCATCAGAGCCATGTATCCAGTGTACCGATATGGTGACCTCCTCTACCTGCGTTGTGATGTAGGTGCTCCCACATTATTTCAAGCATCATGCAACAATATGTTTGCCTCTCTAGTGTGCTTTCTCCCATCTCTGGAAGTCTCTGCATGAGTGGGTGTTTCCACTCTCTACTCCTCTTCATGTGGTTGTTCCACATCATCCTAAGGTTCCTCCTTTGGAGCTAACATATCCTCAATTACATGTAAATGAAGCTCCCTCTCAAGGGGACATCTCATGGCCTTCTGTTCATCGAACTTCACATCGCTACGAACCATTCTCATCCTGTTGGATGGTACGTACACCCGATAGTTGTGAGGTGTATCAATGTACCCCAAAAATATGCCCAACTCAGTTATTAGCTCTAGATTTTTTTGTGCATCCTTGGTAACATGATAGTAGGCTAATGAACCAAAGATCCTGAAGTTTGGCACATCTGGTTTCTTACCTACAAATTATTCTTTTGGTGTAGTCATCCCGAAAATTCGATGAGGGATTCCGTTATGCAAATAAACAGTTGTGTTGCCTTCTTTAGCCCACAAGTGAAACGGTAGGCCCTGATCATGTAAGATAACCCTTGTCACTCCCACAATAATTTTTTTCTTCCTTTCAACCACCCCATTGTGTTGTGGGTTATGAGGTGTTATCAACTCCTATTGAATGCCTTCTATTGCACAGAAGTTCTTGAATCCATTCAACACATATTCTCCACCATTCTCACTTCTGAGAGCTTTAACTTTCCTGCCAATATCTTTCTCCCACAAGTGATTTAAATTCACAAAATTTAGCGAATGTCTGATCCTTCTTCTGCATGAATAAAATCCAGCACTTATGGGAAAAATCATCAACAAATATTACATAATACCTATGCTTGGACGTGGATGTTGTCAAGAACAGTCCACACACATCTAAGTGAACTCGATCAAGGATCGATGGCGCTCGATTATCTTTATCATGAAAGGAATATTTGGTGTACTTCCCCAATTTACACCCTTTGCATGTATCTCTCTGCTCTAGTGTACCCTTGGGAAGTCCTATGGAAATTTGGTGCATGATCTTCAAAGCTCTGTGCTGCAAGTGATCAAATATTCTATGCCACAACTCACTGATGTCTCCACTCTGCACCTTCTCTACTTTAGTGCTCAAAGCAACACATTCTTCTATATCTAATTTGTAGAGGTTCTTCACCCGAACCCTGATCCGTTTCACCTGTCTTGAGGCTATGTGACGAAGGAAAGACTTCCCCTTACTAAATATCACATCATAGCCACGATCTTCCAACATGAAACAGAAACCAAGTTCTTCATCAAACTTGGAACATATATGACATATCTCAATGTGAGGGGAGAACCAAACTCCCTCTGAAAGGTAATATTATTTATGCCAGTCACGTTATACCTCCCATAATCTCCCATCTCGATGTGAATTTGGAGGTCCTTCTCCTCCAAGTTACTTAAGAGATCTTTGTTTCCGATCATATGGAATGAGGCCCCACTATCCAGGTACCACACACCACCCATCATTAATGACACCATGCAAGTGATGAGGGTGAAATCCATTTCGAATTGCGAAGCAAGAGCTTCACCTGTCGCTCCTCCTGAGGACTTCTTA
The DNA here is from genome assembly GCA_031772625.1 of Pinus tabuliformis. NCBI lineage: Eukaryota > Viridiplantae > Streptophyta > Pinopsida > Pinales > Pinaceae > Pinus > Pinus tabuliformis. The sequence continues at coordinate 1,613,883,376 of CM062804.1, forward strand.
CTGGCCTTCTTGTGCGGACACTTTGTGGCATAGTGTCCTAGCTCGTGACAGTGACAACATTTAATTTTCAACATGGCCTTCTTCTTGCTACCCTGACTGGAATATGATTTAAAATTGGATGACTTCCCCTTCCATTTCTTCATCTTTCTAGCTAAGGCACAGTTCTCCTTGTCATCATGTTTGGTTTAGGATCCGTCTCTGGTGTTCTGCCAAATCTCTCCCTGTACCAAGTTGGACCACAATCAATCCCACTTTGGTAGCTTCTCCCTCCCATTAACTAAGTCCTGGTAGTTATGCCAACTCTTGGGAAGTCCTAGAAGTGCTAAGCTCACCAGATCATTTTTTGCAACAGTAACACTGGCACTTCCAAGCTCATCCTGACATTGGGTGAACTTGGTCAAGTACTTCATAATTGAGTCTCTCTTCTACATATTGATATTTCTGAGTTTGTCTCTCAGTGACATCTTCCTATGGTCACTATTTTTTTGAAACAAGTCTGTCAAGGCCTTCCACATTTCAAATGGAGTTTCCTTACCATGGAGATTCGAGACAATATGATCTGAAACTCTTTCTAGGATAATCCTTCTCGCATTTTCCACACACTTTCTCCATTCTTCCATATCTTTAGCATAAGATGTTGGAGGCTTTGGGATTTCATGATCTATGAATTCCTTTAGCCTATTATGCTCCAACATTGCCTCCATCTTGTCCTTCCAAGCTATGTAATTTGAGCTACCCTCAAGGGCATACTCAAGTCTCAACCCATATAACAACATCCTACTAGCTCTAAAGTATGAAACTACAAATTTGATTTCTCCTGCAAAACAAACTCATATTCTCCTCTTCTATAGTGATTTCAGCTCCAATACCATGTAGAATATTCTTGTATATTCAAATTACAGATTTTGATATGCTAAAACAATTTACTTGAATCTAATCTACTCATCAGTGGAAACACAAATTGATCGATTAAATCATGAAGTAGAAAAGGAAGAATTTAAATCACACATAACACAATAATTTTTTGGGGAAATTCCTGGTTAAAAAACCATGCTATCTATATATTACATTAACTAGAAGATCTGATAAGAAAATACAATGTTTGTTCAACCCGAACAATCTTTGCACAAGTAGAATCTATCTCATTGCTTCACAAACCTGTTCAAGACCATACTTAGCTAAATTTGTTGCCTGCCATGTTCCTAATTCCTTGTGTTGTTCCCTTTGGAATTAGCCATATTTAATTGGGAAATTCCTCACTCATAACTTTCACAATCCATTCATATGCCTTCCTCTGATTTCATGCACCGTCGTTTTAATTTAGATGATTTTACAATTGATAGTACATTGTCCCTGAACTCTAATCTCAACTGGGTCCTTCCTCTGAACTGACATGCATGAGTTATTTTTGAGTGAATTATCAGTTATTTGATTAATCGTTGCATTTGAATTAAATCCAATTTAATTCACTTGACCTCTCACTAGTTCCTCCATCAGTTCGAACTAGTTTAACTGAAAATAACTCAGTTAAACTAATGTAAATTATTACAACTCAAAAGAACTTAACTTGGGCCCCTAAAATTTAGGGATCACTCTACATGACTCTAGATAGACTTCCAACTTGAATTAATAGGCCAACTAAGTCAACTTAACTTAGTTAACTGTTACATGTTGCTATGAGATTATAATAACAATTTAATTCCTAATTTAATTCAAGGAAAAATTAAATTAGGATTTTCTTGTTTCTATTTTTAACATCATCTCCCATCTCGAAGTGCATTTATAGGTCCTTCTCCTCTAAGTCACTGAAGAGATCTTTGCTTCCAGTCATATGGAATGAGGCTCCACTATCTAGGTACCACACACTACCTATCACCGATGTCACCATGCGAGCGATGAAGGTGAAATCTGTGAAGCAAGAGCTTCACTGCCGCTCCTCCTAAGGGCTTATTACTGGCATTTTTGTGCAAAGACTTTGTGGCATAGTGTCCTGGCTCATGATAATGAAAACATTTGATATTTGACATGTCCTTCTTCTTGCCACCCCGACTGGAATCCGATTTGGAATGGAAAGACTTCCCCTTCCCTTTCTTCTCCTTTCTAGCTAAGTCACAATTCTCTTCATCAGCATGCTTGGATGAGGATCTATCTCTGGTGTTTTGCTAAATCTCTTCCTATATCAAGTTGGACCACAATCGCTCCCACTCTAGTAGCTTCTCCCTGCCATTAACTGAGTCCTGGTAGTTGTGCCAGCTCTTGGGAAGTCCTAGAAGTGCTAGGCTCACCAGATCATCTTCTCCAATAATAACACTGACACTTCCAAGCTCATCCCGACATTAGGTGAACTTGGTCAAGTACTTCAATATTTGTATCACACTTCTCCATCTTGATATTTATGAGTTTTCCCTTTAGTGCCAACTTCCTGTGGTCAATTCTTTTTTGAAATATGTTTGCCAAGGTCTTCCACATTTCAAATGGAGTTTCCTTACCATGGAGATTCGAGACAATATGATCTCGAACTCCTTCTAGGATAATTTTTCTCGCCTTTGCCACACACTTTCTTCACTCTTCCAGATCTTTAGCATCAGATGTTAGAGGTTTTGAGATATCTTGATCTATGAATTCCTTCAACCTAATGTCTTCCAACACCGCCTCCATCGTGTCCTTCCAAGCTACGTAATATGAGCTACATTCAAGGGCATACTCAAGTCTCAATTAGTAGAACGACATCCTGCTGGCTCAGAAGTATGATTCTGCAAATTCAATTTCTCGTGGAAAACAAACTCGTATTCTCCTCTTTTATAGTGATTTCAGCTCCAATACCATGTAAAATTTTCTTGTAGATTCAAACTGTAGATTGTAATATGCTAAAACAATTAACTTGAATCTACTCTACTCATCAGCAGAAACAAAAATTGATCGATGAAATCACGAAACAGAAAAGGAATAATTTTATCACACATAAAACAATAACTTTTTTGGGAAATCCATAGCTAAAAACCCCTGCTATATGTATATTGCATTAATCAGAAGATTTGAGAAGAAAATACAATGCTTGTTCAACCCGAACAATCTCTGCATACGTATAATCTATCTCACTGCTTCACAAACTAGCTCAAGCTAATACTTAGCCAAATCTATTGTTTACCAAGCTCCTAATTCCTTGTGTAGTTTCCTAGGGAATTAGCCCATATTTAATTTGGAAATTCCTCATCCATAACTGTGCAATCCATCCATATGCCTTCCTCTAATTGCATACATCATCAGTTTAATTTATATTATTTTACAACTGATAGTACATTATCCTTGAACTCTAATCTCAATTGGGTCTTTCTCATAACTGACATGCATGAGTTATTTATGAGTGAATTATTAGTTATCTGATTAATCACTGCATGTGAATTAAATCTAATTTAATTCACTTGACCTCTCACTAGTTCCTCCATCAATTAGAACTAGTTTAACTGAATTTAACTCAGATAAATTGAATTGAATAATTACAACTCAACCTGGGCCCCTTAAAATTTAGGGATCACTCTACATGACTCTAGATAGACTTCCAACTCAAATTTACTGAGCCAACTAATTCAACTTAACTTAGTTAACTGTTACAATTTGCTATGACAATTAGAATTACAATTTAATTCCTAATTTAATTCAAGGAAAAATTAAATTAGGATTTTCTTGTTGCATGTTTTCAACAAGGAACCTAACCTCCTATGCAACAAAAGAAAAAATTTGTAATTGTCCACCATGCACCTAAAAATATGCTGGATGGACTGCATGAGGCTCAACATATCTCTGACAGTAGGCAAGTTGAATCTCTGTTGCAACCCCATGGGGGACATCAGGTAACTAGGGAAAATCCTCCCCTCTCATGGATAGGCCAATGATAAAATATATGTTCTCCTCAGAGGCGTTATAACAAGCCTCAGAACTGACATGGAAACCCTTGTCCTGGACACTCCATCGGTAGATCAGATGCGCTAACAAGACAGAGTGTGCCTTCATGGATGTAGCCTCCTCATAGTAGTTGAGGAGCCCTACATTCCTTAAGAGCGCTCGATCACTACACTAATAAGGCAAGGGTATAAATCCCTCTCCCTCTCTCTGGCCTCCCATGGTCTAACCATATTGTATTGGTCCACCATTTTCTCCTAGTCATGTTGTTGCTCCCTCTACTGATGTCTCTGCTACATGATTAACATATAAAATACATTAGCCTCATACATAAAATACAATTTTTTTTATTAAAAGAAAATTGCATTTATAAATATGGAAACATAACTTTCAATTAAAAAAAAATCCCTACTGTGCCCAAAAAACAGTAATGCACCGGCTCCGGTGTGCTATAAAAAAACCGCACTAGAATTAGTGTGCACATATGTATGACACACCATTGTTGATTCACCTATTTAAATTTTCATCGTTGTGCATCTCACTTGTGCACTTGTATGCTTGTATAACCTTTTCGCATTGGTACGGAATGTTCAGGTTATCGAACTCACCGAGCCATATTTTTTTAATATTATTTTTCTTGTGCGCTTGGTAAATATAAACGCACCAAGCGTAAACTAAAAATATACCCACTAACGTACAATTTATAGCTTTCCTGGTGCATTTTCATTTACGAAATGCACCGCAACAATAGCGGTATGTTAGGTTCACGCACCGAACTATGGTGCACCTTGTAAATTTACACAGTGCACCGTTATCAATGCGAACCGAACATATCAAGCATACCACGCAAGAAAAAATAAATAAAAAATAGAGGATTTTTTTAGCTAATTTGCAATGCTAATCCGCAAAAAAATAAATTAGATAGAAGCATAGACATTACCTAAACATTTGCTCATTGGGAAGACATTTTTGACACGTAATTGAGAAAAAAAATCACCATTTGAGAAAATTGGAAAGTCATGCACTGAGCATAGTACAGAAAGATGATGAGAAAGAGAAGCACTGACTTCAATGCGCTTGCATGAGGCAAGAGTGGCACTAGTGCTTCAAATATCTACAACATTGTAGATGGTAGAAATGAAATTTATGGCTGGGACGTTTTTTCTTTATTTAACCCTATTACAATGCGTTAGTATAATAGCTTTGGTGTGTCAGAAATCCAAAAGAAAGGATTTTTTTTAATTAAAAAATCTATAGGAGTGTTTTTGTTAAGACACCCTGAGGAGTTCAAATACCTTTACCGCACCGGTGTTTTATTTGACTATACCACTGCATTTAAAAAAAAAAAACAGCCTAGTTTTGTTCTTTGGAAGACACACCGGGTCATTTCAATACATGAACCATGTCGATGCTTCATTGGAATATATCACGGAATTTTATTGAAAATTAAAAACTATATCAGTACTCCTTATATGCATGCACCAGGGCGTTTTAATAAAATAAGAGCACCAATGTTGTGTGTGTATATAACACCATCAATTTTTAAAAGTTAAAAATTTCTCAGTGTTATCTATTATTCAAAAATCGATGTGTTTTGTTATTTAGTGCACTGTTCTTTTATATATATAAATAAATATGTGATGGCACACCACGTTCTATTCAGTATCAGTGCTTGTATGGATAGTAAAGAACTGGTGCATTTGTATATTATAGACACATCATCAAAAATACATCCACTAAAACATTCACCCACCCAACTCCGCTAGTGACCTCCACTACAAACGGATTTTTGGGCTATTTTTATACTGGCTTCCAAAAAAACCTTCGCTAAAGGGTATTTTCCTTGTAGTGGAAGAATAGGAAAAGGTTAAAAACATTTATAACTCTTCCAAGGCACTGTAGTCAGTTCTACAAATTGAAGAGGGAGAGTAATCATAGCATGACAGTCAAGAAAGCATGAGCTTGGAAGAAAGAGCAACTATCCTCAAAAGGAAACAAGGGCAAGAGACTATCAAGGAAGAAGATAGAAATAAAAATAACAATGAGAGGATCAATGAAATCAAGAGGAGGAAGAGATGAGAAATAAACAAGAACAATAAGAGAACATGAAAAATAAGGAGGAAGAAAGGAGAAGAAAAGAGGCCACAAAGAGAAAGAACACAGAGAGAGCAAGAAAGAGGAAAGAGGAAGAAACAAAGAAAAAGAAAGAAGATGAAGAGCTAAAGAAGCAAACTGAAGAAGAACATAGGAGAAAATAAGAGTAAGAAATAAAGAGAAAGGAGGAATAGGAAACAAAGATGTAGGAAGAATCCTTAGCCAAACAGCTTGAGCAAGAATTAATGGATAAAGAGCATGAAGATAAGTTAGTAGAGGATAATAGTTTAAAGGGTCTGAAAACACAGTTGGATTTTCCAACCTTGAATGTCCCACTACCTACTCCTATCACTGATGGACATTTCCCATCTCAGGAATTAGGCATCACGGCAAAAGAGGAGGAGCAAGTATTGGACCTTTATAGGCTCACTTTTGACCAAGTCTAGTGTAAGATCATACAGAAAAGGCACATATGCTTGGCCAAGAATCCAACAAAGCCCATATTGGTTGTACAGAAAGGGAGATAGTAATGGATACTACAATGAACCTTTATTGTGAATGCACAATTCCTCCCTACGTTTTAGCAATTAGCCACCATTTTTCTCTATCCTCTCCTTGTTAGGTGACTTTTATTCCTATTTTGGAGTTTAATTCGTTAGTGTTTTGCAAGTGAGTTAATAATTATTTATAACTATTTTCTAACCCCACTTACTTTCAATTCACTCCATTATTAGATTATTTTTAATTTTGTGCCTCCCAATCTAATTTTGACTCACTTTTCAAGTGTGGAAAGTTCTTTTGCAGTTACTTGAGTGAATGCTCTTGGAATCCCAATATAATTTGATTTTCTTTTTTATAAATTATGGTGTATATTTTCAACTTCTCATGAAGTTTTAATCAAAATCACAAGACACAAACCTAATTTATTTCTCTGCAGAAGTTAATTCACAATTTAGAACAAAAATCTTAGACAATAAGAAATAACACACATGCACACAGTATTTTTCCTGGGGAAAGCAATCTGTTAAAAAGCCAAATGCTTGCTTGCATTAATCTGATGAATAGAGATGTATTACAATTGCTTTGCTTAATTGAGCACAACTTGCAAGTGAATAACCTATCCCTCTGCTCACTAAGAAGCTCTAACCCACACTTAGTCAATTTTTGCCTCTGCTTGAGCCCCTATTTCCTTCCGCAATTCCTTAAGAAATTAGGCCCCTATTATTTAGGAATTTCTCCAAAATGGATTGCGCAATTCCCAAGGTTGATCATCGGACTACATGCAACACCTGTACATTCAAGACTAGTCTACAATTGATGTTACATTGCCCTGGAATCACCACCATAGTTGGGGAACTCGAATTCTCTACATGCAATAGTTATTTTAGGTTTATTGATTAGTTAAATGGATGATCACTGAGTTTGACTGAAATCCCACTGCACAACTGACCTTCCAATAGTTCCTCCAACGGTTGGAACATCTTTAACTGAAAACAGCCTGAGATAATTGACCTTAAGTGATACAAATTATCAATCACACATGATTAACTGAACTCTAACTCCTCCAACTCGAATTTCCTGAGTAAACTAGGTGACACAACCCATGTCACACAAGTTAATTGCATCTAAGTTGTTTGTTGATGTGGAAGTTGGAATTTTCTCAATTTAATCAAGGCAAAATCAAATTGAGAATTTCTTGCTACATTTTTCAACGCTCCCTCTCAGCAAGAAAGGGGTTATCAACCACCCCTATCTTGCACCTATGGAACTCAAACTTACCTCTTGACAAATCCTTTGTCAAAATGTCAGCATCTTGTTCCTTTGTCAGAATGTAATGTAGAAACATTATCTTCCTCTGCACACAATCCCGTAAATGGTGATACTAGATATCTATATGCTTGGATTGATCATGAAATACATGATTCTCAAAGATTTTGATGAAACTTTGATTATCACAGTTGGATCCATCATCTAACCAAATAGTCCAACAAGCATTTTTCTCATCTAGATTTCCTCACATGTTGCTTGACTTGCAACCATGTGTTATGGTTTTGCCGATATGAGTGCCACAAATCTTTGCTTCCTGTTATACTAGGAAATAGTTATGGGCTCAACACTGAAAATTCCACCTGATGTACTCTTTCGGTCTGATAGACTCCCCACCTAATCTACATCTGTGAAGCTAGCTAGTTTCACTCCCTCTGTCTGTCTGTACCATAGTTCAAACTAGGTAGTGCCTCTGAGGTACCATAAAACATGCTTAGTTTCCTTCCAAAATAATTTGGTTGGCCTAACCATAGCTTGGCTCAGCTAGTTGACTGCATAGCACATATTTGGTCATCTGTTCACAAAATACACTAGTGAACCCACTAGTTGTTGATAAATGGTAAAATCCACTTCCTCACCTGAAGTGGCATCCTCCTTCCTCCAGTTGGTTGCTAGAGGTGTCTCCATGGGTTTACACTCTCCATTCATAATCTCTGTAGTATCTCATTTTCATACTTTCCTTGAGACACAAATAGTTCCTCGTGGCCTTTCCAGACTTCCAACCCAAGGAAGTAGTGCATGAGACCCATGTCCTTCATTTTGAATTCCCTTGCAAGGTCCTCCTTGTAAGATCTAATCAACTTCTCATCACCAGTTAAAATTAAATCATCAACATATAATACAATAATAAACAATTCACCTTCTTCCAAGATATGATAGAGGTTTGCATCCGCTTCAATTTTGGTGAAGCCCAAACCAGTGTGATGACTATCGATCCTAGTGTACCAAGCATGGGGTGCTTCTTTGAGACTGTACACCACTCGCTTGAGTCTGCACATATGAAACTCTCAATAAAATGTCTCAAAACATTATGGTTTCTTGACGTACACCTCCTCCTCAATAACTCCATTGAGAAATGTTGTTTTTACATCCATCTGATGGATCTTTTACCCCATCTGCATAGCCAATGCAAGAATTGATCTAATGGATGAGTACCTTGCTATAGGAGCAAAGGTCTCCTCATAGTCAATCCCTCAACTTGAGAGTATCCCTTGGCCACAAATATGTCCTTATACTTCTTTATGCTTACATATACTACCTGCTTCACCTTGAAGATCCATCTTGAACCCACAACTAATTTATCTGTTTGTCTTGGTACTCCTTCCCAAACATTTTTCTTTACAATGGATTCTTATTCCTCCACCATTGTATCAACCCATACAAGTTTCTCTACTTCTTCCTTGAAAGAGTATGGCTCAATCTCTAGAATCTCAGTCATTAGAGCCATGTAGTGAGTGTACCAATCAGGTGACCTTCTTTGCCTGCGCAAATTTGAAGGAGCTCCCACATTCTCCCTCGCATCATACACAAGTCTATCAACTTCCCTGGTCCTTTTTCTACCTTCTCTGGATGGTTTTGCTTGAGTGGATGTCTCCACTCTCTGCTCCTCAATTTGTGGCTACTCCACAACTTCCTAAGGCTCCTCCTTTGGAGCTAAAAGATCCTCTTTTGGTGGGACCTGAAGCTCCCTCTCAAGAGAGAACGAAAGTGCTTTCTCCTCATCAAACTTTACATCCCTTTACAGAACTGTCATTCTGAGGGATGGCAAGTACACACAGTAATTGTGAGAAGTTCATGTGTAACCCACAAATACCCCCAACTCTACTGTCAACTCAAGATTCTTCCTTGATTCTTTGGAGACATGGAATTAAACAAAGGCTCCAAAAATCCTGAAGTGTGACACATCTGGCTACCTCCCTGAGAAAGCCTCCTCCGATGTAATCATACCAAGAATATGATGAGGAATCTAGTTTTGTAAATAGATTTTTGTGTTGCATACCTCAACCCAAAAATGTAGAGGTAGGCCTTGGTCATGCAAAATCACCCTCATTGCTCCCACAATGCTACGATTATTTCTCTTAGCCACCCCATTTTGTTGTGGGTTGTGGGGTGTTGTCAACTCTTTCCAAATGCCTTCTTTCGAATAGAAAATTTTTAATTCATTCGACACGTACTCACCTCCATTATCGCTCCTGAGATCCCTCACCTTCTTGTCAGTTTCTTTCTCAACCAGTGCCTTGAATTATACAAACTTGGAGAATGTCTCCACTTTCTTCCGCATGAAGAATATCTAGCACTTCCTTAAGAATTCATAAATAAAATTAACAAAATACTTGTGTCTGGCAATGGAGGCACTTCCAAGACTGCATGTGCTTTGTTGTCCCGATCATGGAATGTGGATTTTGTGTACTTCCCAAAAGTACATCCTTTGCATACATTTTGTTGCTCAAGTGCTCCTTTAGGGAGGCTAGTGGTTATTTGTTGCATAATCTTCAAGGCGCCATGATGCAAATGGCCAAGTATTTGGTGCCAAAGTTCACTGACATCGTTACCTTGGACTTTCTCCACCTTAGTGCTTAATGTAGCACAATCTTCCACATCTAGCTTATAGAGGTTCATCACATGAACCTCGATCTGGTTCACCTTCCCTATGGTTATGTCTCAGGAATTTTTTTCCTTTGCTGAAGATCACATCATAACCATGGTCTTCCAAAACTGCAAAAAAGATTATATTTTTCTTTAGGCCCGGAACGAACCTAACATCCTTGAGCCTAAGAGGGCAGCCAGAATCCCTATGAAAGGTGATTGTACCAATCTTGGTGGCGTTGTACCTTCCATCGTCTCCTAAATCGATGTGCATATGCAAATATTTCTCCTCCAAGTCACTGAAAAAGTCTCTACACCTTGTCAAGTGGAACAAGGCACCTGAGTCCAAGTACCACACGCCCCCCATCAATATGTTGGGCATGCATGTGATAAGGGTAAATTCAAGCTCGAACTATGAAGCCAAGGCTTCACCTTCTACTCCTCCTAAGGTATTCTTGCATGCCTTTTTGTGTGGAAACTTCGTGGCATAATGTCTAAATTCATGACAATGGAAGCAATTAATTTTGGACAAATCTTCCTTCTTGCCCCCTTGGCTAGATTCTGGTTTATTTTGAGATTTCTTCACTTTTCTTTTCTTTCCCTTTCCACCAATACCAATTTTTCTTCATCCTCACCCTTGGATGAAGTCCCGTATCTGGTATTCCGCCTTATTTCCTCTTGTACTAAATCAGACCATAAGCATTCCCAATTCGGTAGTTTATCCCTCTTGTTCACTGAATCTTAATAGTTATGCTAGCTCTTGGGAAGGCCCAGAAGGGCTATTTTTACGAATTCATCCTATGAAACAGTAACACCAACTCTTCAAGCTCATTATGAACTTGTGTGAACCTAATCAGATACTATGGAATAGTTTCATTCTTATGCATCTTGATATTTCGAATTTTATCCTTGAGAATATTCTGGAACAGATCTGACAATGCCTGACACATTGCATAAGGAGTTTCTTTCCCATGGAGATTGGTGACAATGTGGTCCCATACTCCTTCCAATATTATTCTAGTCCCGTACTCCTTCCAATATTATTCTCCTTGCCTTGTCTACATCTTTCTTCCATTGAGAAATGTTTTGGGCATCAGATTTCGTTGGTTTTGCAACATCTCTCTTGATGTATTCTAGCAATCCATTGTCATCGAATACCGCCTCCATGCGATGAAATTAGAGCTTCCTTCCAAGGCATAATCTAGCCTCAACCCGTTGAAGGTCATATCCTCAACTCTGAAGAGATCCTGCTACCTTGAAATGTGAATTCGAACCTCCTAAGAAACAACTTCAAAATTGCTTCTCTAATGTGAATCCTGCTCTGACACCATGTAGAAATTATGGTGTAGAATTGCAACTAATCATGAAGTTTTAATCAAAATCACAAGACACAAAACTAATCTACTACTCTACGGAAGTTAATTCACAATTTAGAACAAAAATATCACACATGCAATAAGAAATAACACACATGCACACAATATTTTTCCATGGGAAAGCAATCTACTAAAAACCACAATCCTCGCAACACAACCTGCAAGTCAATAACCTATCTCTATTCTCATTGAGAAGCTCTAACCCAGACTTAGTCAATTTCTACCTTTTCTTGAGCCCCTATTTCCTTGTGTAATTCCTTGATAAATTAGGCCCCTATTATTTAGGAATTTCTCCAAAATGGATTGCGCAATTCCCAAGGTTGATCATCGGACTACATGAAACACTTGTACACCCAGACTAGTATACAATTGATGTTATACTACCTTGGAATCTCCACCACGGCTGGGGAACTTGAATTCTCAGCATGCACTAGCTATTTTGGGTCGATTGATTAATTAACTGGATGATTATTGAGTTTGACAGAAATCCCATTGCACAACTGACCTTCCACTAGTTCCTCCAACAATTGGAATTAGTTTAACTGGAAACAAATTGAGATAATTGACCTTGATTGCTACAAATTAGTAATCACACATGCTTAATTGAACTCTAACTCCTCCAACTCGAATTTATTGAGTAAACTAGGAGACACAAGCCATGTCACACAAGTTAACTGCATCTAAGTTGTATGCTGATGTGGAAATTCAATTTTTCTCAATTTAATCAAGGCAAAATCGAATTGAGAATTTCTTGCTGCATTTTTCAACATTGTTTCTTCCTCCTAGAGAGTCTATATATTATATCCATGTTTATCAATAATATATCATCATATTTTATGAGTAATTTAAATTTTCTCTTTAGTTCATTAGTCAATTCCTTAATAATTTTATTTTCTCTTATTTCTTGTTTTTTCACACTTAGATCATGTGATTGTGCTTAAAATCCAATAGAGACGAGGGGGAGAATGGAATTCTTTGCCCCTCTATGACTTACAAAAGTCATGTGATGGGAAGAAGATACCTAGAATGGCATAATTCATTGAAGGAATGCTTGTACAGGGTTGGTGATATGGTGGTATAAGTATCTATGTGAGAGATGTATTCTATTATCATGTGCAAAGGCCCAACAATTTTTTCCTTCCTTGTCCCTTTCCTAAAACAATGAACCCTTACATTCATATTTGGGAATTTTTATTTACATTGAAATGTGAGTTGTTACTATTCAATTACAAGAATCAACTAAATAATTATTGGTATCCCAAGGCCAATTGTCACAATGTGTTATTGTTGTGTGCTAACTTTCATCACCACATGGTAAGATTTACTAAAATATGGGATTGCATGGATTTTTGACAAGAGAGCCATCAACAATGTGGTTATCAATACAAAGGGAGGTTTACAAGGGATTAATTAATGAAGGAATTGTCAATGAAAGGTGGTTGTTGATTAAATTGTGGTCAACAGGGGAGCCATCAACAGAGACGTAGTCCAAGAGAGAGCCACCAACAAAGGATATATCAATAGAGAGGTGGCCCACACGGAAGAATGCAACTATAATAAAGTTTGTATGTGCCATGGTTAGCTTGGTTCACTTGCCCAATCCTCTTGTGGCACTTCCATCATCAATTTATTTTATATCAACTTATCTCTCATTGTTTGTTTCAACCACACCATCAACACTCTAGGATATGTGAATCACACAAGCAATGTATCACAACTATCAATAATCAAGATTAATTTAACAAGAAAAATAGTAACACTTACTGTGGTACTAATCATGGAATAAAGCAATGTTAATGCATGTTAGGCCTAAGACAAAACACCAATTGAACCTGCACAAAATGGTAAACCATGCCTGAGAGTTCAAATACAAGATGAGAAACATTCAAGAGTGCCTACCTTAGAGGAAACCACCTATAATACCAAGTAGTATGTAAATCAAAATGATTATAGAAGATACAACTCTTTTGCAAATAAAAACCATAAAAGCTCAAAAATTAGAAGGGAGTGATACAACTTACCTCCTCTAAGGAATAGAGGACAATTGGGTGTTCTTGGAATATCTAAGAGCCTCGACATGGATGTTTCCACCATGCATCATGATCAACCAAGAGACTAGAGGAAACAATTATATTTTTCAACCATCTCGATGTGGTCATAGAGATCCTTCCAATCCTCTTTCTGAAATGATAGAGTATGGACCACAAGAGATTTGGTGTGCTAATATAGTTCCATTGTGTAGTGGAATTTAATTTCCCTAGTGCTACTCAAACCTAGGTTCATGAGGAAGTCAATAGTTATCGCATCGACCTCCTCCTTTGGTAGTAAAGACCTTGAAGATTTAAATCTCTCCTCAATAACATTCACACGTCTATGTGGGGCTAGCAGCGTGGTTCAAAGGTAAGCCAAGGTAGTAACAACTACCTCTGTCTCGGCCACGATTCGATACAAAGGATTTTTTCCATTAGATACAAACTGAGATGCCATAATGTTGAGATAATAATAAAATAAATCCAAATTGCAATACCAAAAGTTGATTAGAAAGACCAGACAGGAAAGAAAGACATTGTGAAGAAAAGAAGGAAAGTTAACCCAATGATCTCCCCTAAACTGTGCATTGATGTTATTATGGGTCAACATTATCATGTACAGCTACCAAGTCTGTAGGTTGATCTTTTGCATATGAATCTAGTAGTGGCCAGATTGATTCACCATTCCCATCACATTGATTTCCTTCATTTTCCCTATCCTGCCATAAGAACCTCATCTTCACTCTACGCAGAGATTGTGGTCCTAGTGTCTGAGCTAACCATATGATGTTCAATGCCCTTCATTGTGGCAAATTATAATAACCCATTGTTGCAGTAGCTACTAACAATTGAAAGGGGGGGTGTGCATGTGTCATCCCTATCTCCATGATCATGACCCCATACAACCCTATCTGGGGAGTCTCTTATGACACTACAATGGGATTACGAAGAAACAAAAACCCCTTTGAATTAGAGATATGATTTGAATTACTTTTACAATAACTCTAAATATAATACATAACAATTGAAAAAGGGGGAGTGGGTGTATGTGTCATCCCTGTCTCCATAATCATGACCCCATACAACCCTATATGGGGAGTCTCTTATGATATTATAATAAAGTTATAAAGAAACAAAAACCTCTTATAGTATTATAATAAGATTATAAAGAAACAAAAACCTCTTTGAATTAAAGATATGATTTGAATTACTTTTACCATAACTCTCAATATAATAAAAAAATTATATTATATTTTAAAATATAAATTTTATATTTTACGAATATTTTGTATAAATGAATGAATTTTTTATTTTTATATTTTATCAAACTCACATAAAGTGTGTGTATATATATATTATATTGATGTAATATTTTAAAACCTAAATGATGAAATCAATTAATACAAAATTTAAAATATCTTAAAAAAATGGATAGTATTGTGTCACTATTTTCCTAAAAAGGTCATACTAATTTTATATTTTTTCTAAATTGATAAAGTTAATAAAGTTAACCTCATATTGTGATTATGGACAACGTATTTATATTGATGTAAACTTCAAAACTTAAATAAGAATGGGCAGTAGTCTATCAATTTTTTCCCAAAATAGGCTCAAGCTAATTTTATGTTTTTTCCTAAATTGATAAAGTTAACATAAGTTGGTTTTTAGTCGAGGTATTTAAAAGTTGTCGCGACACTATGATGGATCTAATTTATATGTTATAAAAATATTAAAAAATAGATAAATAATATTTTAAATATATATAAATATGTACGTCGAATTCGGAGAACTAAATGTGTAAATGTATGTACATTAATGTATTTAAAAATGTCAACAAAATGAAATATATTAATAAAGATTTAGAAAAATTAATATGGATTTCATTCATGTCGTTTAAATCTAAATCCAAAGATTCTCCCACCGCGGGTGCTGATACATGTTTGATGTCATCGAAATGATGGATAGCCTTCAAACCTCAAGCCACTTGGCTGGCCATGCGGCTCCGTCCAAGCGAAGATACAATTTGTTAAATATTCAAGTGCAATGAATAATCACACCTCATTTCATGGGAGCCTACTCGGTTCAATGATTCATGTGGCCAATTGGACCGTTCTTTGTTCGGTTCTGGTTCGCTTCTCAATGTCTAGTTTCTTAGTTGGCTCTTTTGTGTCTCGTGTTGGTTTGGTTCTTAGTATCTATTCTATGTTGCGTGGGAAAAAGAAGGAATAAATTATTTTATTGTTCACGAAGCTAAAAATAGCCTATAGGACAGATTTTTTCTTTATATGCTTGATGTATTTGGTCTTTTTTCTATGAAGTTTCACAATAAATGCTCCCAGCGTTTTGACAAACCCCTTGCTAAATAAATTATCCCAAGAGCTAGCTGCCAACGTATCTGCATAACTTTCCCTATTGTCTTTGACGGCCTCGCATTCTAAAATGAAACCTTTATCTGTTTCCACTTTTTCGGAAAAACAAAAAATGCATACTCTTTCCTCCCACACTTCTTTTGGCCTTTCCTAGTGCCCTGTTGCACAACGGAGTTGATGATAATTAGTCCTTAACTGAGCAATAAGAATTTTGGCTCTCCAAGAGATAGTGGCCTCTATGTATGCTTTTGGTTGATGACTATGAGTGGGATTAAACACTTCAATATAGTACTTTTTCTTTCTTCCTAGCTCATTATCCCAAGTACGCTTGTGGAAATTTTCCATAACAAAAGCTTTTATCTCTTTGATGTTTATGGCACTGACGTGTTCAAGCAAATATCCCATTTACTAAACCATTTGTTATTTTGTTGCATCCAAGGTTTTTTTTTTTATTTTTCACAATCTGTCATTAAAGACAACCTTAGGCCATCTACCCTCTTCCATTTGCTCAATTTTTTTTAAATACCTTATGACTCCCACCATAGCAATTGCTTCAATAGGAGCAACCCCTGTTCAACTTAACAAGATAGCATAAGGAACTGCACTTTTTATCTTGAAATTGTTTGTAATCAAACACTTCTGAATTTTCTCAATTTGTCTCCACTGCATGTAGGATGTACCACTGGCCCATAGTTCACAACCATAGAAAATCAGTGGAATCACTAAAAGCCCAAAAATAGTTTGAGTGGTTTTCCAGTCCCATAACTCTACCTCTCTACAACTATTTTGGAAAGCCTAAAATGCTTTCCAACCCCCCAAAGTTATTTTCTTTCTACAACCATCCTAGCTTAGATTTTTGTTGAAGTCAATTCTGAGGTATTTGTGATCTGCAACTTCTTCCAGAACGTTTCCTTCAAAGTAGAACGTATGTTGGTTATGTTTTCTTTTCTTAGAGAAAACCACTACTTTCGTTTCACTGATATTGACTTGCATCTCCACACTTCAACAAAAATGCTCAAGGGATAGTAAGTGCTCTTGCAAACCAAGAGCCGATTTAGTAATCAAAATAAGGTTATCTGCATACAAAAGAAGCCTTATAGCAAACTTTGCCCAAATAGATACCATCACCCCCTTGCGAATTTAACCACTCCTCAAGCTTGTTGATATATAAACCAAAAAGGGTAGGAGACAGTGGGCAACCTTGCTTGATCCTGATATCGCTTCTAAAACTTTCAGAAATGCCTATTGAAGGTTTAATTTTGACTTTCACCTCTTCATACAACCTATGCACAGCTGCTCTCAAATTTTTATGAACCCCAAGTTCCTCCATTCTGTTCCAAAGCTTATCCCTAGGAACCGAGTCAAACTCTTTTATGAACTCAACAAAGCAACAAAAGACTTCTTCCTTTTTCTCCCAAACATTTTCAATGATGTGTCTTAAAGTTATACAATGATCAACTGTGGAATGTTTAGGTCTAAAACTTGCTTGCCCTTTAGCATGCTTATCTCTTTCCTCTTCTCACTTGCTAATTTTATTTTCTAGCATGCTTCCAAATAGCTTTGCAAACAAAGGGTTTATCATGATGGTCCTATAATTGGAGAGAGTATTGACGTCACCGCTCTTGGAAAGAGGTATTGCTAGACTAGTTTTCCAATCTGTGGGGAGCCCCTGTTGTACGATGTTGTTGAAAATTTTTGTAATGTGAGGTGCAAGGATCTTTGAGCCCCACTTTAGATATTCTGCTTGGGGTTCAGCTAAGTCTTTTGTTTTTCCAACACCCAACTTCTTGATACCCATCTCTACCTTTTGCACCGTAAAGAGTTCAGTATCAGTGTTGACCAAGGGGGGAGGGTCAACCTTGGGATCTTTCTCATAGAGTTGTATTGCATAGTCAAACCATTTAGAAGTTGTAATACTATTTCCAGTTTGTATCTTTTTCGGTTGGAGCTCCTTCCAAAATAATTTGGGTTTATTTTTCCCAAGGAAGATTAGTTCTTCCCTCCTTGAAACCATGAAATCAGTGTTTTTCTTACTTAATAATTGTTTGTAAGCTTTGAGCTTTATGGTATCCTTGGTTGACTCTTTCCACATTCTCCTTTCCTTTTTGCATTCCTCGTCAAACCAAGCATTAACTAAAAAGAAATTTGTTTCAGACTTCTTAATTTTTTCTCTTTTGCACTTTGCAAGTGCGCATTGAATTAAATGTGTTAATTCATGACTATGAAGGTTGCGAATTGTGATTTTCTCCTTCTCGAAGAGTCTCTCTAGCGTCATTTTGAAGGTATTACAATTTTCCGGAGTCAAACGAATTTTGCCCTATGGGATATTTTGTTGGACATGCTAAATTTTTTACTCTAATTGTTTCTTTTCAGTCATGCGAACAAATTACATAAGCTACTACACTTGCTCCATTGTAAGTATTGCACGTGAAATTACCAGACTTTGCCCATCTATTCAAGCCATTACAAATGACTAAATCAAAGGCCCCACATAGAGTAAGCAATTGTTCACCAAAGATATTGCATCCCTTGTCGTCTGAAATTCTTTCCCGCTGATGATTACTCTCTTCTGTAAGCCAAATAGGGTCGCAATCATCTTTACAGCGAAGAATGCTAGCTTGCTCACTTGTAGTCCTAGCATTGAAATCACCCACTATAAGGACTTCACCTAGCTGTGAATATGTTGCAATATCCGCTTTTAAGGTTGCAAATGGATCTTTGTCGTCAAGCCCTCTACCTTTGTAGATTTTTTAAACTTGCGACACAAAATAACGTGCTGCAATTCTGATGTGGTTTCCATTTTCTGATATTTTAAACCAAATGAATTTCTTATTTGAGTCTTCTTTTTCTAACTGAATGAGACGACCTTCCTTCTCCCTTACTAAAACCATGATACCCCCATGTCCTTTGTGATTCCCTGCTACCTTGTTCCACACTACCATCTTCCAGTATCCTTCAAACAAAGGTGTCTTGCACCCTTCATGCTCATGTGCTTCTATGAGGCAAATTATGTCTCTATCTTCTGCAATAGGCCCTAACCTAGGTCCTCATCTCCATGGATAACCTCTACAGTTCCAACAAACTAATCTTAAGGAAACCTGGGTATGACTTGATTGGTATTTATTTTGACATGCAAGACTCACATTTGAGTCTTTGTCCCTACTTTCCCATACTGATCTTGCTTCCTGATTT
Organism: Pinus tabuliformis; assembly: GCA_031772625.1. NCBI lineage: Eukaryota > Viridiplantae > Streptophyta > Pinopsida > Pinales > Pinaceae > Pinus > Pinus tabuliformis. Next base: position 1,613,902,750 of record CM062804.1, read on the forward strand.
CCTGTTGAAGAGTTTGTTGCCTTTCTTTATTACCATCTTGCTACTTTGTTTTAGAAGGAGGTCCAAATCGCGCTATCACAGCTTTGCCTTTATAAATCCATGCTCTCTTTATTTCATCTCTTGCTTCCCTAACCTTTAACATTTCCTCCCTCCTTTCCTCCCATTGTTTTACAGTTAAATTTTCTTCTAGGAAAAAGCGAGAACCCATCAAGAGATGCTTCTTTCTTACAATGGTATATTTATTGCAAGCTAGACATGATGACTTTTATGAGCCTGGCTCTCTCACCGTTAAACTTACCCACCCTCCATGCTTGGAATATTTGTCCTTGCCATAGCAACTTGTCTTTCAAGAAGTCTTTTGCAAGGTCAAGAGTACATTCATTTTTACCAAAGTCTTTCACCCCTTTAATAATTATGTTTGGTGCCCTATTTTGTCTTTCCTTTCCTTCTCTATCTTGCATGTTGTCAACCTGAATGTTTCTTTCTCCTTCCTTATTAGCATAATTGCTAATAACTTGAGCCCAAGTTTTGGAAACTTTGGTGGAATATCCTTTCCTTTCTTCTCTTGTTTTCTCTTTATGGTTATCTATTTGAGCAATCATTTTCCCTTTACGCTGGGATGATTTCGCATTCACCACCTCTGTACTTTCCACTACATATTTCTTTATGTTTTACACATCTGCCTTCATGCGTTTCCATTCTGTCTTCCTTATCAAGAGAGCTTCCTTTAGCAATGCCACTTGTTCTTTTAAAACTTTATTTCTATCTGCTAAAGCCTTATTCTTAGCTATTATTATATGCATTTTATGATCTCTTTCCTGCTCTTTAGCTTCTAAAACCTCCAATCTTTGTTTTGCATTTAACAATTCTTTCACATAAAGATCAGTTGATCCGGTGAGAGGTGTGGATGTGGGGCTATAAAAGGCAGAATCATCAATGACTTTTCCTCAATGAATCATCAATGGGATTGGTTGGTGGTTAGTGGCATCATGCAATAAAGCAGCAGAGGCGGCTCGTGGTTCTAGCATGACGACCCTAGGCTAACGCAAAGCGGGTTCAAGGCACATCTATGTCATCGATGGAGGAAACGTTCGTGGTCGGGTTGGTCCAACAAGAACGCCCAACACGCTTGGCTCCAGGTATTTAGTGGCCATTTAACATATCTCTCGTACGTGCTTGCATGGCCCAACCAATCTGAATTCTATAATGGCAGTTTTTTACTCTCAATAGTCTCCAAGAGTGGCTTTTTTGGATAATGTGGGTACTCTCCAATTTTGTATTTTTTGCCTTGAAATTATAGGTCTTTTGTATTATCGGATGTCATGGTTAAAAGAAGACAATGTAATCTCAAGATAATGAATATATGTTATTGGTATGGTTTCCCTTCAAGCAGACTAATAACACAAATTCATTTCCTATGTAATGTTTTATGTTTTTATGAAGTAATGAACAACATAACCTTTACACACAAAAAAATATAAATCCAAAGATGACATTTAAATATCTTATGTTTTTCTCTATAAAAAAATGAATTTTCATACATACACACACATTTATTGTAAGATTTATTGTGATGGTGAAAACTCGAAATCGAGAAACGCTTTTAACTTCTTTTCTACGTAGAAATTTGTGAATTTTTATGTTATTTCAACTTCAACCCTTGGAAACTCGTAATTTTTTGAGAATTTGTTTTGTAGTAAAAACAAGATTTATAGAGAATTGTCTAGCCTCCATAGTTTTTTGTTTTGTTTGTTTTGTTATTTTTTTTATATACATCTAGATAAATTTGGTGTTCCTTGATTTCATATACTTGAAAATTTTAGGCAAGAATAATGAGTGATTAAATGAACCACCATGGTTTTTAGAGATGGTGCATTAGAGAAATTTTGAGGTAAAAAATGGGTCTCAAAACAAAAAAGTACAACCAAAATCGACTTTATAAGAACCAATAGAATTCCAGATGATAATGTCAAGCATTAGGGGTGATTCACCATTTTTGAAGTAAAAAAGTAAATACTAAAAAATAAAGAAAATAAACAAACTAAATTTTCAACTAGTATGGTCAATTATCTCCCTACAGATCTACTCAAAATTCAAGCAAGAGCACTCATTGGATGCAAAATTTAATTCTTCATCCAAGAAGCACGCATGTTGCATACTTTCCATGGACCCTGCTACACGAAAAATGAAAAATATGTAATAAAAAAATGTGATTGCAATAACGGTTTTTAATGTATTTCTAATTTTTCATGTAGAAGGATCCATCGAAAGTATCCAAGATAGGTACTCTTTGGATGAGGAACTAAATTTTGCATCCAAGTAGAGCTCCCACTTAAAATTTGAGAAAAACCGTAGGGAGATAAGTTGAAAAAGTAGTTTATCTTTTTTTCCTCTAAAATTTGAAGATCTAATCTAATCTTACTTTTATGTTATTTCCACTATTATTTTATAATGGAGGTTCATTTTTGTCCTCAAAATTTCTCCAATTCGGATTAATTTTGGGGAAAGAAATTATATCATCACAATTTGAACATATTGCACTAGGACATGGACTATTTTTGGAGAATTTTGAGATACAATCACTATTTTTAATCATTTAATGAAATAGGTAAGAAAAAAGGTGATTTTTCAATTGTTTTCAACACATTTATCCATCCATCAATTTTCATTTTAATGTGATCATTAATAAGTCAACTGAAAATATTGTTTTGAAGAGGATAGGGAGAGGAAGCTACAAGGAATTTTTCAAATAATTTGGTGTTTCGATTTTGAATTTATTGAATTTTCATTTTAGGCAATTTTTAGAACTCTCAAATGTAAATGACACAGTTTAGTATAAAATTAGTAATAAATATCAACTCTTCATGAAAATGAAGAAATTCTATATCATTAGAAACTAGATTCAGAGGTGCACCTATTGGTATCAAAAGTATCATCTAACTCTTAAATTTTATAGGCATTTGGCTTTTTTGAAGTTTTCATTTCAAGAAAATTGCGGAATTTTTCCTAATTTAACTTCACTGAAAACTCTCAACCAAGAGTTTTTGCCCAAAAAAATCTCTTGGTTGAGAAGTTTTCAAACTCTTAGCCAAGAGTTGGATCGCAGAATCTTACATTCAACGAGACTCTCAATCGAGAGTTACCCCAACAAAAACTCGATGTCGACAGATTTTGAAACTCTCGACCGATAGTTTATCCTGACGAACCTGATCATTTTCTCAATTGGCGCGACTTATTCGATGTACAACAGGTCAGGAATTGTATATATGCTTGGCCGAAAGATTAGATTGAAGATAAATTTGTCAAGTGTGAAGTGTAGAATGAAAACAAGAAATATTTTATGTTTAAGGTAAAAACATTGTTTTTAGAAAATAATTTGAATTTTTTGATAAAGAAAAAAGGAGATTATATTTTTTTCTATGAAAAATATACTTTTTTTTTTAGGAGAAGGGGCATTATTTTATCGTTTTTCTATGGAAAATTAACATTGTTAGTTTTTTTTTTTTTCTCAGTAAATGCTAAACCTATTAAAGTAAAGAAACAGTAAAATTACAAGGAGGACTGAGCCTCAATAGAGAGGACCTGCATGCTTTCAAAACTAACAGAACTATCCCATACTTGGAGAGACCATTTACAGTGAACATACATCCAAGTTGGAGTAAGATCTTCCAACTTCCAGACCATAAGTGCATAAACAAAACCAGAGTGAAAAACTCCTGACCGCATTGACAACACCATATAATCGTTGGACCCAAAAACAAACAAAAAGAGTGCTAAGAAGGCAAACAAGAGTCATCATATGAGCTTATCTTGGTCCGGCTGCACTTCCTCCACCAGACATTCGTTTCCATACCATATATCTTCACCATCAGAGCCTGAGGAGAGCTGCTTGAACTTCCGTCATCTTCCAACGATGCCGACGTGCCATGGATGCTACCACCTGGCTGCATATCCAGAGGATCACTGCTCGAACTGCCTTCAATTCCCTTATCCGCTTCCTGCAATCCACCTTGCTTGCTTGTCTGACCAATATTGCCCTGTTGTTGCTCTGCGCCATGGCCACCCACGATTCTGAGACCTTCCTGAGAGGATTCTGCCATGTCGCTTGCAGAGACGGGGTTAGAAGACTCCTCCTCCGTGAAGATAATGGAAATGTTAGCAGAAATGATTGGCCAATTTAAACTGCTCTGGAACCTGAAATGGAAGTTCTGAAAAGCATGATACGGGAGTGGTCTGCGGGAGGGACTAGACGGGGGCGTCATAGCTTGAGGGGTGGGCTGAGAAGTCTGAGATCGCCTGCGACCTCCTCCTCCTCGGCTCCCACCACGACGACTCAGCAATCTCTGTCGGACCATGGCTATTCTGCAGAACCAAAGAATAATGGACCAAGTAGGAACACCGGGACGAAACAAACAGCAGAGAATAGAGCTCGCATGCCCAGAGCAGGGCCAGCCGGATGGGGAATAGCAATGGAAGTCAGGCACCTGAATATGCTTGAGCTTATCACTAATAGCAGAGGTGTATCCTCTGCGAGGATGCTTCAGAAGGGATGGACCACAGCAAAAAGCCGGATAGCAAACCGTAAATGGAGGGGCTGCGAACTGCCTGATTAGAACCATCTGGACCATGTAACTATCAAGGAGGAGCATTAAATCAACCTGCATGATGATTTGAATACACATAATGTGAACCTGCTTGGGCCTTGCGCTAACCTGGAGATGAGCGCTCCGCTTCAGACTGCAGGACACTATGCCAGCGTTCATAAATGAACTCATTAACTATGAAATGAATCACCCGCATCCGGGTAACATTGTTAGTTTTGTCTATAGAAAATAAATATTATTTTTTTTCCTACGGAAAAGGATATTTTGAATGTTTTTTTTCTAAAGAATAAGCTATATTAAAATTTTCCTTAAGTTAAATTATAAATCACCATTTATTTTAATGAGGGATATGAAGAAAAAAAAAATTTGCAAAATGTATGGAATTTGATTGTGGAATATATATATATATATATATATATATATATATATATATATATATATATATATATATATATCTAAGAAACATAAATTCATTGCATTATAAAAGCCTAGTTTGAAGGCCTATACCGTGTATAGAATATTCCAAGTAGTCTACTATGATTATCCAAAAATTCCATATCATACTATCATAATTTACCTCTGAGTCATAGATTATAATTCTGAACTAAGTACTTCCATAGATTCTCCAAAACACACCAACAAAGACTAAATATCTACATAACATAACAAGACACTATAAACTTAATGAAACTACATTTCTTCTATGTCAGGAGCAACCTAGACTCCAACTACTTCCTCTTTGAGCCGATCTAGGATGACTTCCTAGTCATCTGCAGCATCGCGGTTGTCCTCCTCCATCTATCTTTCATGCTCGAGTTGCACCAGGTGGTCTTTGTCTGCTTGAATGTGTGCCTGGATGCCATGCCCTTCTTTAGCCCTCACCAAATTTTTAGCTCGAAACCCAATAATTTCGTTCGCCAGGTAAAGGCGATCCAACTTAAGCTCCAGTAGGCCCAAACGTTGGGAGAGTAATTAATTTTGTGCTTTGGATTCTACCATTCTCATCTCAGCGTGACGAGATATCAAAGTGATTATGAAATCCATGGCCCTTTCCATCCTAACAAGCGATAATCCAAGCTCCCCCTCTCCATTCCCTAAATTGTGCTCCATGGCTTTGAGATTGCACCATAAATGACTGCAAATTTGATAAATTATATTTCTTATAGCAATTTTGTTGCCTCCAAACTCGCCCCAATAGTCTATAAACACTTTCAAGTCATCCCTCCTTGCAACATACCCACACCATGCACCATTAGTTCCTTCTTTGATCATCGATACCGAATGTGTGGAATCCATTATGGAAAGATTACAAATAGAACAAAATTCAATGCAATGTATATTGGTGAACTGAAGTTCAATTACAGAAAATGAAACTTCATACATTCAAATTGCTCTAAGAATCAAGTCATTCCTGCTTCAACTATTTGGTTCCCATCTCAACATGGCGATCCAAGTGTCCATGGTGCATAGACTCTTCAAATCAATCAAACACCACTGCAATCTCACATTTAATAAGGTTTCGTTGTAATGCAAGGTTAGAATAAATGAAATTACATGGCTCGTTGTCCTATGCTTAATTCTCCCCAATAACAAATTCATATTCAATTAATTTTTTGTCATTAAGGTATTACATTGGTTATTATATCATCATCTTTGATCCTTAGTTCTCCTTTTTCTAACTGCACACCGTAATTAGCCAAGGAATCAGCCTCAGTGTTAAGATTTCTCTTAATATGATAAAATTAAATCAAGTCAAATTTGTCTATAGTTTTAATTTGATTTGATGCAAAATAGAGGGAAGGGACTGCAAATAATTTCTTCTACATTTAATAATCTGTTGGATCACAATCATTGAGTCTTTGAATACCATCAATTGGAAAAGACCTCTGGAATGAGCCAATTCCAAACCCTGCCATCACGCTAGATACTCAGCTTGATTTTTTGTTGAAATTCCTAGACCCCAGGAAAATTGGATCTCTCTTTCTTCATTGGGGCGAAAAACAATCCCTTCGGCTCCCACCTCCCCATGATTGTGGCATATATTATAATTTGAATTTGTGATATTTGAATTTTTCTTGAATCATTTGTAATTAAAAGCTTGAACTCACTTGTGTTCTTTTGGAATTAGATTGTATACTTCTAAGTTTTTGAACTTGGGAAACCAAAGGAATTGTAAACAAAAGTATGATCGCACGAGAATGGATTTAAAGGGAAAAAAAGAGAAACTACAATCAAAGAGGAGAGCACTAAGGGAAAATAGAGGGCCTAAAAGAGTTGTGGAGGTACAAAATAGAGAGCCTAAAGGAGATGTGGAGGTACAAAATAGAGAGCTAGGAAAAGAAGGGGTTCCACTCTCATTGTATTGGTTATAGTTCAATAGTTTAGCAGAGCAAGGGAGTAGGATATTAGAGCATAACAAAGGAAAAAGAAGATCCTATAGCAGCCATATAGGTCACATTTTCCATGGCAAGTCCATAGTGAGTTCCCTTTGTTTATATTTGTATCTCATATATTTTTCTTTAACCAAAACAATAATTTATGGAGCATCGATAACTTCAAAATATTGGTTTCCACTATTACTATTGCATCAATTCCACAAATGGGCTAGTTACAAAATGGCTCTAAAGAATTGGATCCATGTAGATGGAGAAACAAATTGTTCACCAAACCACTCAAACTAAGATCCTTTGACTAAACTATTAAAAGGAGGACATGGGAGTGGGATTTAATCCACTTAGTTGTGCACGGTTCATGAAACTATTTAATATGGCCTCTCTAGGTGCAACCACACATTAAACCACTACCTCAAGGTGCCCCCATGTCTCTAGGGAAGCCATCAAGAGAATTGAATCTTGCCCAACAACAAAAAAACTCCTCGTTTTCCACCATTGGATCCAATCCCTTTGGGAATCTATAAAAATGAGGACACGGGGGTGGGCTTTGAACCACTTATGTGTTTACGAGTCATGAATCCATTTAATATGGTCTCTCTGGGTGCAACCACACATTGAACACTACCTCAAGGATCCCCCATGGATCTAAGGACAACCGCATGGGAATTGAACCTTGCCCAATGGTGATAAACTCCTCACTTTTGACTATTAAATCCAAACCCTTTAGGTGTATTTGTATTTCATATCTAAGAAGAAAAGAGCAAGGCATAGTCCTCACATTCTAGCTAGGTATTTTCTATATTAGGTTTCACCAATGTACATCTTATGTTCATTATATGAATGTTTTGCTATTTGTTAGCTTCTTTCATTTTAGTCTTAACATATTCTAGAATTTTGACTACTAGGCTAGTACCTTTAGATCTTAATATTAAGTAAAACACCACATACCAATAATTTGTCTGTAAGATCTATTGAGACCATGGTTTTTGCGCAACTTGCTTAATGACATCTTGGTTTCCTAGAATGTAAACAATAGAGAAAGTGTTGTGTGTGTGTGTGTTGGTTGTTAAAGAAGGGTTATATTCCCTTAATATGCCCTTTCACTTCACCGTAATAGTTTTTGTGGCTCCCACAACCCTTACTCTTCTTTGGGATGGTGATGTGGGGGTAGGGTGGGTGTAACAGCCCTAGTCAAAATTTCATGTAATAAAAGTTAATAAAGGCAAAATACAACCACAGTTAAGGGACACTTATTCCAAGCTGAATGTTGGGCAAAGATATCATAGTGGGCATCACTGGATGTGTGTTTTGGCTAAAGGAAATTGGCAAAGGCAAAGGCATTAAAATACATTTTTGGCACATTTTGTTTTATGAAAATAAAGGAAATTAGGAGAAAAGTAAGGTGAAAGGTCATAGGTTGCATGTGAGGATGAAATTGAAGGAAAATAGTGGAAAATGAAGAAATTAGAGGCCTCATTAATAAAAAGGCTTCTGAGGACCAGTTCATGGATTTTGTCATTTTAGCTTTAGAGCTCTCTCATTATTCTCTCTCTCACTCTTCACTTAGAGTTTTTCTTGGAGGACTCTAGTTTTGAAGCTAGGAAAGGAAAAACAAGCAAGGATCAAGGAAGGAGAGCAGGATCAAGCAACTTCAACAAGAATACTTGTGTGATTTCCTAGCTAGTTTGGACATGCATGGCTTTGCATGTTGGTGTATGGTTCTCTTGTTGTCTGTGGCATGGTTTTCCTAGGTTATGACAGTGGATTTCAGCCTAGCCTTGACTTTTTCTGGATGTCATGGTGTTGGGATGTTTATTTCAGTTTTTGAGCTTTGGTTTGTTGGATGGATTTCAGAATCCAGGGTAGAGGTGGTCTCAAGTTCCATTCCCAAAGGCCTAGGAATCCCTTGACCGATTTTGGTAGGATATATGGTAAAGCTGAAGGGAGAAATCTCAGTTTAGGGCCTAGTGATTTGAGTTTGGATTATGGTAAATCCTGAGAGACTGGTCTCAGTTTAGGGCCTAGTGATCCAGTTTGGATTGCAGTAAAGCCCGAGAGATAAGGAGAAGGAATATTCCTCAAGGATATTGATGGATTCCAGATGGCATTCCAAGTTTGGTTTGGTTGTGATCAGAGCATCGATTTTGGTGTGATCATGGTTTGATGAGGGTGGAGGTGGTTTAACCTATGGATTCCCTTGGTTGTTCGTGTATTGGTTGTTCTATAAGACCCTGCATTCATGCCTAGAATATGGCACGCGGGTGACTGGTTGAAAGAGAGATCTGATTCAGCCATTTCTATGGTCGGGTGGTACGTGGAAGTCCCAAACCTAGTCAGATTTTCTTATGATTAATAAAATTTAAGTCCCCTTACTTTTGCACTGATTTATATGTGGATTTAATGGTTTTCATATCTCTGATATTTATATGGTTTTATGTTGGTTATAAGCATGGTTAAATGATCGGTTCATGTCATGCTTATTTTGTGTATTTACTTATAACTATTAAATGAATGGATGCAATACCCCATTGACGATATAATAGTTCATTGGAGAAGGAGGTGATCCTTCTGGTTATGTTTCATAAGTTTTTTTCAATCATTTATGCTTTGTCTTGTATCCTGGACCTGTAGGTTGTATTGATGTCAAGTGTTTGACATAATGTCAGTCCCGGTTGGGGATGTTCAGGCCTAATGCTGAGGTTGCGTTTGATTCATTGGCATTGTTATAATGTATTTAATGATTCCTAAAGGTTCCAACAAATTCTGGGCAGAGGCCAGGAGGTATGAGCTAGAAAAATGACTCAATTTCCAAGATTGCTGGCCCATAGAGTGTTAGCCTAGAGACTAACTCGCTTGGGAAGTGTCTGGGGAGTGTCATAACTCATCTTGGCCATGTCTAGGGAGCATTACTCTACCCTAAGTTGTTCAAACAACAGTGGAACTCAGGGATAGGCTATCTGAGTGGCTGACTTGTCTCTTGAGGGGTCTGTTGATGTTGTTGGATGACTTTGTGTGATGTTCCGTCGATTCCACTTCCTTAAGGACACATGGGAGGTTGAATCCCATCATAGTAGCCTCCCATCTCATGTTTACCCTGGTTGGCAGGGTTACTTTGGGTAGATCTAGGAGGGGGTGTTACAATGGGGTGGTAGTTACTACACAAGCCTACCTCCCCATGTTCCTAAAGAATCAAGTCATAACATAATAACCAACTTCCATATGGCCCTCTCCATCATTTCTATTGTCCCCTTCTCAAGTCTGGCACCTCATAGATAATTTTTTAACAACTCTCCTTAGCTTATTATAGTGTCCCCAACTAATGGCAGCCCTCCAAGGACTCAAGATCATTTCTTATTATGTTGTCACCTTAGGAACCACTCCCAAGACAAAAACACATGGCCATCTCCTCTAATGAGTAGTTTGTCCTTTAGGCCTCTTGGGATAATACGCTTCAACTCTTAGACTTCATCATTGATCAATAACCTCAATGCTTGGCACTAGTTCATTTTCCATGCCAAAGACATCCTCAATGTCACATTCTTAATGATAGTTACCTTTGTATCTACCTCCCACAATTGGGTCATCAAGATCTGGAAATATTGCTTAAAATTTGACTAAATCAAAACACATTGCTTAAAATTTGACTAAATAAAGCATTGCATACTTAGATTTCTAGCACATACTCTATCATAGTTAATAAATCTAACAATAAAAACCATTGTCAAAACTTATATTACTAAAATATTATTGCAATTGGAAGTTGACAAAATATACAAATTTTTCAAATACAAAATGTTCATATACTCCTTTTTTTAATTGCTTGTCTGACACATTACTTCCACTAGTATCACATAAACAACAAACACGCACTTAAAATAACATTAACCAACTCAACATTGTATTCTTTTATATCAGCCTAGATCCATCTTACCTCTAGATCTACCAAGTGTCGAGATGGATCAAAATTTCTCTTTTAGAGTCTCTAAAAGAGATTTGCATATCAAGAGAATTCCATGTTGGAAAATCAAAGATATTATAGTAGGGTTTGATTCTCCTTTCTTGATAATTACTTGTGAGTGTGTTTGCTTTTTTACTTCTTTATTATCTTATCTTTCATCAAGCAATTACCATATTATGTGTGTATGAAGATCACAAACTAAGAGACACAAGATATAGGAACATACCAGGGAAAAACCCCCCTCGAGGGGAAAACCCAGTAAAGATAATTATTCCTTTCAATAGTATTCTTTGAGAATCATTACCCTAGACCAAGACCAGACTTTCCCTCCACACCACGTCAGCCTCCCAGATCTTCAACTCCTTCCAACAACTTTGACTAGGCAACAATTTCTGGCAATATGCAGCTTCCAACAATAGTGAAATCTTAGGAGACTTCAATCTCCCAACCCATAGCATGAAACAGAGAGAGAGAGAGAGAGGAACCAAAATCTCAATTTTCTTCCTCTCTGTAGAATTCCCCAAACTTGCACTTCTTTCGACCTCTCGACAACAGACTTCGCACTTCTCTAGCTCTTCTTGAGATATTGAACTTGCTTGAGAGTGAATGCTCCAAATGACTTCGACCTTCTTGTATATATAGGCTTCTTGTGGGTCGAATGAGGGTCCTTAGGTCGACATGTTGTGGAGAGTACATAATTCATATTTGACTTGATACAAAACCTTTTTACATGATTCAAAAGCCTAAGAAGGGTCTCTTTGAATGTACAATGACTTTATAAATTCAATATAGATTCTAGGAGTCCAAAATGGGGACTTGGACTAATATAATGATGACCTAAGCATGAAACCCATGTTTTAATAAGTCATTGTTACAATAATAAGAATTCTTTTCTTTATTCTTTTGACAAGTACATTACATAATGACTCAAGTATATTATTGAAGACCGAACATAGTTACATTTTCTAATACTCCCTCTTAACTAGGGAGGTATTCATAATGTACACATACAATGGAAGATCTCAAACTATATGAAACATGAAGAACCTTTTAGGCACTGCAATGCCATGAATTAGATTCCTGACCAGGGAAATTTGTCCAACCAATCACCAATTTAGGCACCGCAATGCCATGGACTAGATTCCTGACCAAGGAAATCTATCCAAGCGGGACTAAGGTGGAATCAAGCTTTTAACCCCTCTAGGTACCATCAGACTTACTTGCTAACCACCAACCCAAACATACAGGTGTGTATCCAAAACAAAGCTCAATAACCAACAACACCTTTCCAACTTCAGGATCCAAACATGAACATAGAGTGTCGGCCTGATGTCTCCCTAGGTAATGCTTTACTCGCAAAGCCTCAACAAATCTCTTCCATTTCCTTATTATCAATACAATCACCAATATCTACCAAACCCAACAAGTTCCTTAGATATTCGAACTTCTTAGATGTAAACTTCAAAACTTAAATAAGAATGGGTAGTAGTCATCAATGTTTCCCAAAAAAAAAGGCTCAAGCTAATTTTATGTTTTTTCCTAAATGGATAAAGTTAACATAAGTTGGTTTCTGGTCATGCAATATATAATTTCCTTTTACATGGTTAAGGCATTTAAAAGTTTCCCTGACACAATGATGGATCTAATTTATATGTTATAAAATTATTAAAAAATAGATAAATAATATTTTAAGTATATATAAATATGTACGTGGAAATCAAAGAAATATGTGTGTAAATGTATGTACATTTATTATTAATTATTAATTAATATGTATAATGTATTTAAAAATATCAACAAAATGAAATATATATATTAATAAAGATTTAGAAAAAATAATATGGATTTGATTTATGTAGTTTAAATGTAAATCCAAAGATTCTCCCACCACGGGTGTTGATACATGTTTGATGTCATCGAAATGATGGACCGCCAACCTCAAGTAACTTGGCCATGCTGATTTGTCTAGGCGAAGATACAATTTTTTAGATATTCAAGTGCAATGAATAATCATAGTCTCTAGGTGTAGGTACTCCTAGGTGTGTAAACTCATTATGGTGGTGCATCATGGAAGGGGAAGGTCTCTCATGTCTACGCCTAAAACTATCAACATTATGTGGTGTATTTCTCTCACAGATATGCCTAAGCAGGCTGAATACATTTATGTCACCTTTGGTTCAATCTCTATCATATAGATTACAGGTAGCTATGTTGGTTTTCATTTCAACATTCATGCATTCCTTGGTTGGACCCGTAGTGGACGTCTGTTGGCTCTCTTGAGCATACAGGATTTATGTGGCTTTCCATCTGTTGTCGCGTTCCCTTATTCCAACCAAATCCTCTTGGCTCCTATGGGGATCAATTCGTCAGTATGTTGTTTATTTGTCTATCTGACAGTCTCTCCTATTTAATTTCGGTGTAGAGGCTACCTTAATGGACTCTCATCTCATGGTAGCCTTTGTACTTGGTTCAATGATTCATCTGGCCAATTGGAGGGTTATGTGTTCAGTTCTGGTTCACTTCTCAGTGTCTAGTTTCTCAGTTGGCTCCTTTATGTCGGGTGTTAGTTTGATTCTCAGTATCTACTCTACGTTGAGTGGGATTGGTTGGTGGTTAGTGGCATCATGCAACAAATCATCATAGGCTCGTGGTTCTAGCATGGGCAACCATAGGCTAACGCAAATTGGGTTCAAAGCACATCTATCTTTGAGAATTTGCTTTGTAGTAAAAACGAGATTTATAGAGAATTGTCTTGCCTCCGTAATTTTTTTGTTTTTATTTATTTTTTGTTTTTTTATGGACATATATCTAGAGAAATTTGGTCTTCTCTCATTGCATATACTTATAAATTTTAGGCAAACATAATGAGTGACTACATGAACCACCATGGATTTTAGAGATGGTGCATTAGAGAAATTTTGAGGTAAAAAATGAGCCTCAAAACAAAACTGTGTAACCAAAATCAACTTTATAAGAACCAATAGGATTCCAAATAATGATGTCAACCATGGGGGACGATTCACTATTTTTGGAGTAAAAAAGTAACAAGATTAAAAAATTAAAAAAAAAAAAAAAAACTAAAATGTCAACTCGTATTTTCAACTTATCTCCCTACAGTTTTACTCAAAATTCGAGGAAGAGCACTCATTGGATGCAGAGTTTAATTCCTCATCCAAGGAGTACCCATGTTGCATACTTTCGATGGACCCCACTAAACGAAAAATGAGAAATACATGAAAAGTGTGGTTGCAATAACGTTTTTTCATGTATTTCTAATTTTTCATGTAGAAGGATTCATCAAAAGTATGCAACATGGGTACTTTTTGGATGAGGAATTAAATTTTTCATCCAATGAGTGTTCCCACTTAAAATTTGAGTAAAACCATAGGGAGAGAAGTTGAAAATACGAGTTGAAAAAATAGTTTTTCTTTTTTCCCTCTAAAAGTTGAAGATCTAATCTAACCTTATTTTTATATTAGACCTCAAAATTTCTCTAATTCAGATTAATTTTGAGAAAAAAATTATATCATCACAAACTCCACATATTTCACTATGACATGGACTATTTTTAGGGAATTTTGAGATACAATCACTATTTTTGATCATTTAATGAAATAGGTAAGAAAAAAAAAAGTGATTTTTCAACACATTTAGCTATCCATCAATTTTATTTTTAATGTGATCATTAATAAGTCAGCTTAAAATATTGCTTTGAAGAGGATAGGGAAAGGAAGTTACAGGGAATTTTTCAAATGATTTGGTGTTTCAATTTTGAATTTATTGAATTTTCATTTTAGGTAAATTTTAGAACTCTCAAATCTACAATGACACGGTTTAGTATAAAATTAGTAATAAATATCAATTCTTCATGAAAATGAAGAAATCCTATATCATTAGAAACAAGATTCAGAGTTGCACCTATTGATATGAAAAGTGTCATCTAACTCTTAAATTTTATAGGGATTTGGCTTTACTAAAGTTGTCACTTCGAGAAAATTGGATTTTTTTCCTAATTTAAGTTGACCGAAAACTCTCAACCGAGATTTTTTGCCCAAAAAATCTCTTGGTCGAGAATTTTTCAAACTTGGCCAAGAGTGGGATCACAGAATCTTACATTCAACCAGACTCTCAGCCGAGAGTTTGTCCCAAAAAAAAACTCTATGCCGAGAGATTTTGAAACTCTCGATCAACAGTTTAACTCAACGAAACCGATCATTTTCTCAACTGGCGCAACTTATTCGATGTACAACAATTTCATTCAACAAATGTAGATATGCTTGGCTAAAAGATTAGATTTGAAGAAAATTTTGTCAAGTGGGAAGTGCGAAATGCAAACAAGAAAGATTTTATGTTTAAGGTAAAAACATTGTTTTTAGAAAATAATTTGAATTTTTTGATAAAGAAAAAAGGAGATTATATTTTTTTTCTATGAAAATCACTTTTTCTTGGGGAGAAGGGGCCTTATTTTATTGTTTTTCTATGGAAATTGAATATTGTTAGTTTTTACTATAGAAAATAAATATTAATTTTTTTCTTATGGAAAAGGATATTTTGAATGTTTTTTTTTCTAAAGAAGAAGATATATTGAAATTTGTCTTAGATTAAATTATAAATTACCATTTATTTTAATGAGGGATATGAGGAAAAACATATTTCGCAAAGTTTGTGGAATTTTATTGTGGCATATATATATATATATATATATATATATATATATATATATATAGAAACAGAAATTCATTGCATTATAAAATCCTAGTTTGAAGGCATGGACCTTGTATAACATATTCCAGGCAGTCTGCTACGACTATCCAAAATCTCCATATCATACTATCGTAATTTACCCGTGAGTCGCATATTATACTTCTAAACTGACTACTTACATAAATTCTCCAAAACATACCAATAAAGACTGCATATCTACATAACATAACAAGAAAATATAAACTTAATGAAACTACATTTCTTCTATGTCAGGATTAACTTGGACTCCAGTTGCTTCTACTTTGAGCTGATATGGGATGTCTTCTTGGTCATCTACACCATCACGGTTGTCCTCCTCCATCTATCTTTCATGCTCATGTTGCACCAGATGACCTTTTTTCTACTTGAATGTGTGCCTCGGTGCCATGCCTTTCTTCAACCCTCACCAAATTTTCAACTCAAAACTTAAGCATTGCATTCGCCAACTGAAGGTGATCCAACTTAAGCTCCAGTAGGCCTAAACGTTGGTAAAGTAATTCATTTTGTGCTTTGGATTCTACCATTATCATCTCAACGTGATGGGATATCAAATTGATTATGAACTCCAGGGCTCCTGCCATCCTAACAAGCGATAATCCAAGCTCCTCCTCTCCAGCCCATAAATTGTGCTCCATGACTTTGAGATTGCACCATAAATGACTACAAATTTGACAAATTATATTTCTTATCGCAATTTCGCTTCCTCCAGACTCGCCCAATAGTCTATAAATACTTTCGAGTCGTCCCCCCTTGAAAAATTTCCACACCATGCGCCATTAATGCCTGCTCTGATCACCAATATCGAATGTGTAGACAACATTATGGAAAGATTACAAACACAATGAAATTCTTTGCAATGTACACCAACAAAATGAAGTTCAATTGCAGAAAATGAAACTTCACACATTCAAATTGCTCTAAGAATCAAGTCATTCTTGCTTTAACTGTCTGGTGCCCATCTCAACATGGCGATCGGAGTGTCCATGGTGGCACGACTCTCCAAATCGACCAAATACCATTGTAATCTCACATTAATAAGGTTCCATTGTAATGTGAGGTTAGAATAAATGAAATGACCTAGTTCGTTGTCCTATGCTTAATTCTCACTAGTAACAAATTCATATTCAATTAGTTTTTTATCATTAAGGTATTAGATTGGTTATTATATCATCATCATCATCGATCCTTAGCGCTCATTTTTCTAATTGCACACCTTGATTAGCCAAGTAGTTAGCCTCCGTGTTAATATTTTTCTTAATATGATAAAATTAAATCAAGTCAAATTTGTCTGTAGTATTAACTTGATTCGATGCAGAATAGAGGGAAGGGACTGCACATCATTTCCTTAGCATTTAATAATCGGTTGGATCACAATTATAGTCTCTGAAGGTCATCAATTGGCAAAGACCTCTAGAATGAGCAAATTCCAAACCTTGCCATAGTGCTAGATACCCAGTTTGATTATTTGTTGAAATTCCTAGACCCAGGAAAATTGAATCTCTCTTTCTTCATTGAGGCAAAAAACAACCCCTCCTGCTCCTACCACCCCATGATTGTGGCATATATTATAATTTTACTTTGAGATATTTGAATTTGTCTTGAATCATTTGTAATTAAAAGCTTGAACTCACTTGCGTTGTTTGGGAATTAGATTGTATATTTCTAGGTTTTTGAACATGGGAAACTAAAGGAATTGTAAATGAAAGTATGATTGCACGAGAACTAATTTAAAGGGGGGGAATGAGAAACTAAAATCAAAGAGGAGAGCACTAAGGTAAAATAGAAAGCCTAAAAGGGATGTGGAGGTACAAAATAGAGAGCCTAAAGGAGATGTGGAGGTACAATATAGAGAGCTAGGAAAAGAAGGGGTTCCATTCTTATTGTATTGATTATAGTTCAATAGTTTATCAGAGCAAGGGAGTGGGATATTAGAGTATAAAAAAGGAAATAGAAGATCCTATAGTAGCCATATAGGTCACATTGTCCATGAAAAGTCCATAGTGAGTCCCCTTTCTTTGTATTTGTATCTCATATATTTTTCTATAACTGGAACACAAATTTATGGAGCATCAATAACTTCGAAATATTGGTTTCCACTATTACTATTTCATAAATGCCACAAATGGGGCAGTTGCAAAATTTCTCCAAAGAATTGGATCCATGTAGATGGAGAAACAAACTGTTCACCAAACCCCTCAAACTAATATCCTTGATTAAAATATTAAAAGGAGGACATGGGGGTGAGATTTAATCCACTTAGTTGAGCATGGGTCATGAAACTATTTAATGTGGCCTCTCTAGGTGCAATCACATATTCAACCACTACCTCAAAGTGCCCCCATGTCTCCAGGGAAGCCATCAAGAGAATTGAACCTTGCCCAACAGTGAAAAACTCCTCGCTTTCCACCATTAGATCCAATCCCTTTGGGAATTTATAAAAAGGAGGACATGGGGACGAGATTTGAACCACTTATGTGTTTAAGAGTCATGAATCCAATTAATATGGTCTCTTTGGGTGCAACCACATGTTGACCACTACCTCAAGGATCCCCCATGGCTCCAAGGACAACCACATGAGAATTGAACATTTCCAAACGGTGATACACTCCTCACTTTTGACTATTAGATCCAAACCCTTTGAGTGTATTCACATTTCGTATCTAAGAAGAAAAGAGTGAGGCATAGTCCTCACTTTCCAGCCAGGTCTTTTCTATATTACGTTTCCCCAATGTACATCTTGTGTTCATTATATGAATGTTGTGCTATTTGTTTAGCCTCTTTCATTTTAGCCTTAACATATTCTAGAATTTTGACTGTTAGGTTGGTACCATTAGATATTAATCTTAAGTAAAACACCACATAACAAGAAATTGCATCTAAGATTTGTTGAGACCATGTTTCTGTACAACTTTCTTAATGAAATCTTGGTTTCCTAGAATGTAAACAATAGAGAAAGTGTGTGTGTGTGTATTGGTTGTTGAAGAAGGGTTATATTCCCCTAATATTCCCTTTCACTTCACCATAATAGTTTTTGTGGCTCCCGCAACCCTTATTCTTCTTTGGGATGGTGATGTGGGCATAGGGTGGGGTGGTGGTTATTACACAAGCCTACCTCCCCATGCTCCTCAAGAATCAAGTCATAACACAAGACCCCAACTTCCATATGGCCCTCTCCATCATTGTAATGTACCCTTCTCAAGTATGATTCCTCATAGATAATTTGTTAACAACTCTCCTTAGTTGATTATAGTTTCCCCAACTAATGGAATCCATCCAAGGACTCCAAAAGTATTTCCTACCATGTTGTCACCTTAGGAACCACTCCCAAGACATCCAACACATGACCATCTCCTCTAATGAGTAGTTTGTCCTTTAGGTCTCTTCGGATAACAAGTTTCAACTCTTAGACTTCATCATTGATCAATAACCTCAATGCTTGACACTAGTTCAGTTTCCATGGCAAATATATCCTCAATGTCACATTCTTAATGATAGTTACCTTGGTATCTACCTCCCACAATTGGGCCATCAAGCTCTGGAAACATTGCTTAAAATTTGACTGAATCAAAACAAATTTTGTTTATCAAAACACATTGCTTAAGATTTGATTAAATAAAACATTGCATACTTAAGTTTCTAGCACCTACTCTATCATAGTTAATAAATCTAACAATAAAAACCATTCTCAAAACTTCTACTACTAAAATCTTATTGCAATTGGAAGTTGAAAAATATACAAAATTTTCAAACACAAAACGCTCATATGCCCCTTTTTTTTATTGCTTGCCCAACACATTACTTCCACCAGTATCACATAAACAATAAACACACATTTAAAATAACACTAACATTTATATTAAAAAAAACCAACTACAAGTTAAACAATTCAACTAAACATTGTATTATTTTATACCAGCCTAGATCCATCTTACCTCCGGATCTACCAAGTGACGAAAGGGATCAAATCTCTTTTCAATCTAAAATAGATTTGGTTATTGTAACAACTCCAGGTCAAAAGTTCATGTAATAAAAATTAATAAAGGAAAAAATAAGACCAAGGTCATGGGACACGTATTCCAAGCTAAATGTTAAGAAAAAATATGGGCACCACTTGTCGCGTTTATGGCTAAGGGGAAATTGCCAAAGACAATGAAAATGGCTTTGAAAAGGCAAAGAGACATTAATTGGCATATTTTTTTAAGAAAATAAAGGAAATTAGAAGAAAAGGGAGGTGAAATGTCACATATTGCATGTGAGGAGGAAAATGAAGGAAAATAATGGAAAAATAAAGAAATTAGAGGCATCAAGAATAAAAATACATCACAGCATCAGTTGGGAGCCTTTTGTCAGTTCAGTTTTGGAGTTAGTCTCAAAGAGGAGAATAGCACCAAGAAGAGAAGGAAAAGCAAGCAAGAAAGCAAAGAAGGATAAGGAAAGAAAAGGAAGGACAAGGAAGCCAAAGGAAGCAAAGCTCAAGCAAGGAAAGGTTGGATCATGTAACTTCAACATGAATACTTGTAGGCAACAGATTGCATGTATGATTCCCTTGCTAGTTTTGGCATGCATGGCCTATGCATGTGTGTATTTTGGTTTCTTTGTTGTCGGTGGCTTGGATTTTGTCGGGTTTTGACAGTGGTTTTAGCCTTGCCTTGCCATTTTCAAATAGCCATGGTGTGATGGGATTCTTTCTTGGTTGAGCTTTGGATTGCTGGAAGGTTTTGTATCCGGGTGAGGTGGTCCTGGGTTAATCCCAAGGGTTGGGGTGGAGATGGTTTTCTCCGGGAAGTCCTCAGCAAGTGGTGGAGACAGGAAAATTCCTCAAGGGATGGTGAAGGAATACTGAGGTATCCAAGCTCGGTTTGGTTTTGTGTTCTTGGGATTGGTTTAGGTGAGATCATAGTATGGTGAGGGTGGAGGTGGTTTAAACTATGGATTCCCTTGGTTGTTTATGGATTGATTTATCCCATGAGATCCCACATTCATGCTTGGAATATGGCATGGCGGGTGACTGGGTGAAAGAAAGATTTGGTTCAGCCAAGTCCATGGTCGGTGGTACGTGGAAGTCCCTGACCTGGTTAGCTTTTGCATGTGGTTAATAAGAGCTAAGTTCCTCTTACTTTTGATGAGTAAATGTACTTATTATTATGTGGCTTTAATGGTTGTTCTATCATTGTTATTTATTTGGTTATATGTTGGTTATAAGCATGGTTAATTGACATATCTAAGTATGGCTCTTATCACATTTCCATTAATGAATGTCTGGTTAATGAATGCATGACCTAATTGGTGTTATGACAACTATTGTGAGAAGACATTGGTCCTTCTTGTTTAACCTCAGATAAGTTTCAGATCCTTATGTTTAGATTTGTATTCATGACCTATAGGTTGCATGTTTACCATGTGTTTGACGGAATGTTAATCCCGGTTGGGAGGGTTCAGGTCAAGTCCCAATTCAAGTTTTGGTTTATAAGCTTTGTTTCTATGTCATTTATCATTTATGGAAGTTTCACTGAGTTCTGGGCAGAGGCCTGAGTCCTGGCCTGAAAAAGTGGCTCAGAATTCAGGGTCGCTGGCGTAAAACTGACTGAAAAAGCTCACAGTCATTGGCAGGTAGGCCTATGGGAGCAACTTTAGGCTTACAATTGCTTGCATGCCTTGGCAAGGGAGCGGCTAAGGCTCTAGGTCAGTGAAAAACAAAGTTATCTCGGGAGTTGAACACTTGGAGGGGTTGGGTTGCTCTTGGAGGTCTTATAGCACCTAAGGAAAGTCATTAAGGTCTTAAGTTGTCGACTCCATTTCCTTAAGGTCTTATAGGAGGTTGAGTCTTATCATAATGACCTTCAGCTCATGCTTACCCCGGGCAAGCCTGCGAATTTTGAAAGCGGGTAAATGTGGGAGAAGGCGGTATTAAGAGAATTGATCCCTCTTGGCACTTAGTAGATCCGAAGGTAAGATGGATCTAAGTTGGTTTAATTTCCCCTTTTAAATAGGATATTTTCCAAATAAATACCATGGGTTCTCAATACCATGGGCCATTTATTATTATTTTGTTTTTATAGGGTTATTTTATTTCATTATTTTTATTTTTATTTTCATTTATTTTATTTTATTTTGACCAAGTTAAAATGTTTACTTTACTTTAATCTTTTAATTTAATTTAATTTTTATTTTTATTTTTATGTAATTTGACTTAATCAAAATATTAAACATTACATTACAACATCTTTACGATACTAAAGTGGCAATAATATTTAATATATTTAACAAAACTAACAAAATAATAAATTAAACAATTCAACTAAACATTTTTACCACCATACTAAGCTAGCAATAATATTTAATATATTTAAGAAAACTAACCAAATAATAAATTAAACAATTCAACTAAACAATCTATTTTATTGTTGAATTGAGACTTTTGTGATCCATAACAGTTATAAGAAGAGCTTCGGCGTAAATCACATATAGAAAGACCTTTGTCGACGCGTTTCGAACCAACCAGTGTGGTTCATCGTCAGGACAAGTTGAAGAAACAGATCCAGCTTAGCAAGTTAAATAGTCTGAGCAGAGACTCCAACGGCTAATTTTGACCTTCGGACCCAGGTCAAATTATTATTCATTAATTTAATATTGTTATTATTTTTAATATTAATACATAAAATATTTTTAATGGTTAGTTTTAGAAATTAATTAATTTATCTATATATATATATATATATATTAAAGTTATAATATTAGATTATTAAGATAAAAGTTAGGATTAAAAAATAAAATACTTTTAGTGGTTAGTTTAAGAAGATAATTTACTTATTTATTTAAATTATTTAATAATTATTGTTAATATAAAACATATATATATATATATGTTGTTAAGGACGAGAAAAATTTAGCTTAAAAAGTAATATATATATATATTTCAATTAAAATCATAAAGTTAAGGTTAAAAATATAAATAAATAAAATAATTTAAATGGTTAGTTAGAAAAGGTAATCTATTTAATTTAATTTAATTATTTATTATTATTATATATTAATAATATAAGTAATTTTTTGTTTCATTAAATTATTTATTAAATATAATTATATTAAGGAATTTAGACTTCTGTGATCCATAACATTGTCTAGATAATCTTCGGCAAAATCACATAATCAACTTTTTGTCGACTCGTTTCGAACCAACCAGTGTGGTTCATCGTAATATAGTCTTGATATTAATATATCATTAATATTAGTAGTCAAATTATTATTTATTAATTTAATATTATTATTATTTTTAATATTATTATTATTATTATTATTTATGGAAATAAGTTAAATTAGGTCAAATAAATAGATAAATAAAATACTTTTAATGGTTAGTTATAAAAAACTTTAATTTTATTTATTTATTTAAATTATTTATTCATATATATATATATATATATATATATTAAAGTTATTAGGTTATTAAGATAAAAGTTAGGTAAAAGATAGTTGAAAAAGGAACAAAAATAGATCAACAAAAAATTAATAATATATATAAAATTAAAAATAATAATAATATATATAAATTAGTTACGAAAAACCAATAAAATAAATAAATAAATAAATATTTGTTATGACTAAAATACCAATATCAATCAGGGAAAAGGGAGCGACTCAACAATAAAAATAAGCAAATAAATAAATAATAATAATATTAATATTGTATATTCGTTAATAGATAAATAAATTAATTAATTAAAATCTATATTAAAATATATATAAAAATAAATAAATAAATAGTAATAATAAAAAAAACTAAGTAAATAAATATTAGTTATGATAATAAATACCAATATTGATCAGGGAAAAAAGGAGCGACAAAAATAAACAGGAGAAGGACTGGAAAGAGTCCAGAGCAAGAAGGACAAACCCAAGGAGATAGGAAGGCTCCAGGGGAACGACGAAAGCGAAAAAGACGAAAGAGGGGGGGGAGACTAAGATGAAAGGGCAGGGATCCAACATCTACTGATCTTCCAGCCGTCATCTCTATTGAGATTGTTAGGCCTTCTTTCGATCTCAATAGCTTCCCTGAGTTTACGATGATGGAACTGGGCAACTTTGGCAACAACCTTAGCCTCCTCAATACAAACGTGATGCTTGGTCTTATCCACATGCTCTGCTAGCGCTGAAGACTTGGTTCTCCCATGTCTTAGGTCAGCTGCATGTTCGCTAATCCTCTGATGGATGGAGCGCCATGTTTCCCCGATGTAGGGTGTAAGGCCTTCGTGAAGTGAACGCGACGGGCGCTGGCGAACGATCGTGCACGAGGGCGCGGGCGGGCGCGCGGACGGGCGCACGGGCGCACGGGCGGGCGAACGCACACGGAAGTGCGACGAGGTTGCGACGGGACTGCGACATTATGTGACAATATATATGCGACGTTGAGGACACTTATGCGACTAAGCGTTAGGCGTGAAGACATATATATGCGAAGTTAAGATTACATGAAGCCGACATGTAAAAGGAGATACGTGTGGGCATGTGTGGTCGGCCATGGGGCTGCACACCCCTTGGTACATACGTATGGAGTGTATAAATATGTGAGCTTGGGAGCTCATTTATCAACCATCGAACTCTCATGGATATCTACGCATAAGAGGTAGGTAAAAATTGCGCAAGGGGTAAAAGGACTACGCATACCTCATGCGTAGGTTATTCAAGGTGCAGTTTGGTATTCTTGTGCCGGATGAGGTGGAGGCTAGTGTGCCGGGGTTCGTTTTGGATGCAGTTTTGTGTAGGACTTGGCTAAGGGATCTTGGGTGGCTCGGGTGAGCACCTCCCTTTGTGCAAGGGTGCACAAGATGTTATAAAAAGGCAGGTGGCCTGTCTATTGTAAAATTGGTTAAATGTGAGACTTGGTTCGGCCAAGACACACTGTTGTGTTGTAATCTGATATTCTTAATAAAATTGTTGGACAGACTTTTAGGGAGTTGCCCCTCCCTTTATACTTGTTTGCAATTGTTGATGTTCTCGGTTAATTGCATATGGATAATGAATGAGTATGGGCTTCATTAAAGTATAAAAGATAATGCTTTTACTTGGTTGCGAAACACAAACTAAGTATGTTAATGTTGGAGTAGGCGTAGTCCACGAATGTTAGTATTGTTAAAAAGAAAGCGTTCGGTGGTGCCGCACCTCGCTACAAGCGGTTGGAAGACTACCGCAGGTGTAGGGGCGTGACAGTTGGTATCAGAGCTCGGTTGGAGCTGGTGAAGCAAGTGTGGGTACACTTGGAAATTTGACAGTGATATTTGAGCAGGGTTGCTCGTGACAGTGGAAGCAGGTTTAGTAGAGGTGAAGCTCGATGCTTAGACCAAGCTGAACGATAAGGCATGGCAAGTTTGGGAGAAGGTGGAAGGAAGCTCTTGCTTACCTTGGACAGGTTGAAAAGGTTGAAGGAAGAGAAGCCCCGTATCCGTGAAGAACTTGAAGCCTTGGAAAAGAATGTTGAGGAAGAGCTTCTTCGACTCGGTTGGGCAATGGAGCAAGGTGAAGTTACAAATTGTGCTAACAAGGAAGAGGAAGCCGTGATAGATGAAGATGTTGCAGACATGACTACAATGGAGGATGAACTTGAGATTGATCAAGTTGAACCAGGATCGTGCAGTTTGCCAACATGGATGGATGAGGTCACTCACATGGAGGAGCCTCATGATGATGAAGTAAGTGATGATACTTGTGTTTCATTTGGGAATTTGAGAGATGGATCATGTGCAGGGAAGGGCAAAGCCAGTTTGCCAAGGCAAGAGGACATCTTACCATGGATGACTATGATGGAACCTTGTATGGAGAAGCAGGGATTGTCGATTGTTGCAGGGCTTGTTGGGGCTGGTTGTGACCTTATGGTAGAAGGTACAAAGGCTCGTGACAAGGGTGGAACATGATGATCGTTGTGGAAGATTGGGTCATGCTTTAGCCACATGGAGAATTGGCTAAGTGCCCGGCATGACTCGTGGACAGAATGAGGAGGGTACACACTTGTGATGTTTTGGGTGGACTTCTCATGGCCGAGACCAAGAGCAGTCTTGGTGGACACTTTGGTGGAGGGGCTATGATGGAAGGGACTCGTGATGACATGATGATATGGTTGGGTGACCGAGTTCACTAGACTGAAGATTGCAACTTGGATGAGGATGACCGATGGTTGTGATGAGTCTACTTGGTTGGACTACATGGACAACTTAGTCATGGACATCAGGTTGGAGGCATGGAGCATGGCGGTCTTATCCAGGGACATTGTGTGGGAGCACTTGTACAGGTGTCATGGACATCCAATAAGGAGTGCCAAGGCAGGAATGTTGTGCAGATGGATTTGCTGGTGTGACATGGAGACTTATTACTTATGAGCCGATGGAGAGGTTGTGCACTCTTGTACAACAAGACCATGGACTTGGATGGAGTTGTGAGCAGATTATGGAGCATTCCTACTACATGGAGATGTTGGTTGGAGATGACTCATGGAGCTCATGATGACATGAGATTGTTGTGACTTTTAGGGACTTCATATATGGTGGACTTAGAGGATTTGATGCATTGAGGAGTTGAGGTCAGAGACTTTGATGCAGTATGGGATGCATACTTTCAAAGTACATGTATGGGCATAGCTTGGAAGAGTGACTTGATGTAGAGGATCGGTATGAGGCACTTTGGAGTGATAAAGTTACAACGATGGTGATGATGATGCCTTGGTGGTTGCACTTGGGCATGGGTTGAGCCGAGACTCAACTACTTTGACACATGGATAGATGAGACAAGTGCATACTTGTTTCTATGGAGACTTGAGGATAGCACATTGCAGATGATGAAGAGGCGTCATGGACCTGAATGGGGCACATCGAGAGTTGGAGATGGTCTCTTCACATGGAGGAGACACACATATGGACAACATGTTGCAGATGAGATGGATGGAGTTTCCATGGACCTGAGCATGGATTATGGAGATAGATTCTTGTTGAGTCAAGGATGTGACAGAATGTTTTGAGAAACAACTGATGTGGGCATCGTGTTGGAGTATCATGGCAGCAGTTCACATGAGGACACATGGTGAGGACAAGAGGTCGGTAATCATGGATCGAGATGACATCTGATGAAGATACATACCTTGGTATGGTGAGCTTGGTGGCAGTGGTCACTAGGCCGGGACATAGTGGAGAAAGAGTCTCTACATATGTTGCAGCGATGTTTGCCTTGTGTAGAAAGGTCGACGTCATGGATGATGATGATCTTGGTGGATGGCTACCGGGATGGTATGTTGTCGAGGACGAAGGTCGACATCATGGATGATGATGATCTTGGTGGATGGCTACCGGGATGGTATGTTGTCGAGGACGACAACGATTTCAGGTGGAGGAGGATGTAAGGCCTTCGTGAAGTGAACGCGACGGGTGCCGGCGAACGATCGTGCACGAGGGCGCGGGCAGGCGTGCGGACGGGCGCACGGGCGGGCGAACGCACATGGAAGTGCGATGAGGTTGCGACGGGACTGCGACATTATGTGACAATATATATGCGACGTTGAGGACACTTATGCGACTAAGCGTTAGGCGTGAAGACATATATATGCGAAGTTAAGATTACATGAAGCCGACATATAAAAGGAGATACGTGTGGGCATGTGTGGTCGGCCATGGGGCTGCACACCCCTTGGTACATACGTATGGAGTGTATAAATATGTGAGCTTGGGAGCTCATTTATCAACCATCAAACTCTCATGGATATCTACGCATAAGAGGAAGGTAAAAACTGCACAAGGGGTAAAAGGACTACGCATACCTCATGCGTAGGTTATTCAAGGTGCAGTTTGGTATTCTTGTGCCGGATGAGGTGGAGGCTAGTGTGTCGGGGTTCGTTTTGGATGCAGTTTTGTGTCGAACTTGGCTAAGGGATCTTGGGTGGCTCGGGTGAGCACCTCCCTTCGTGCAAGGGTGCACAAGATGTTGTAAAAAGGCAGGTGGCCTGTCTATTGTAAAATTGGTTAAGTGTGAGACTTGGTTCGGCCAAGACACACTGTTTTATTGTAATATGATATTCTTAATAAAATTGTTGGGCAGACTTTTAGGGAGTTGCCCCTCCCTTTATACTTGTTTGCAATTGTTGATGTTCTCGGTTAATTGCATATGGATAATGAATGAGTATGGGCTTCATTAAAGTATAAAGGATAATGCTTTTACTTGGTTGCGAAACACAAACTAAGTATGTTAATGTTGGAGTAGGCGTAGTCCACGAATGTTAGTATTGTTAAAAAGAAAGCGTTCGGTGGTGCCGCACCTCGCTACAAGCGGTTGGAAGACTACCGCAGGTGTAGGGGCGTGACATAGGGGGTCCCACAAGAACAAGGGACCAAGTAGACACCCTTCATGTCTTTGGGGTTAACAAGATCTTTAATCGATCGAAAAGAATTACGAATAGTTTAGAAGGGTCTAAATAATCTTAATAATATAAAATAATTATAAATATTTTATGTAACATTCAAAAAAATCTAAATATAAACTTTAATTAAAAAAAATATAACCCATATAACTTGTATGTTGCCGCTCCTTTCAAAAATAACGTTACACAAAACTTATCGATTCATGGCGTGCACCTCACACAAAATAAAACCTACACGTTATTTCAAGAAAGTTATGCTTAAACATAATTAAATGAAGAAGTGAGGTTGGATGTAGGAGCTTCATAGAAAGAAAGTTCATTCTGTAAAGAAGTCCATATTTAATTACAAGAAATTATATACGACCATACAGCTTGTAAATCAATAAATGCAAAAATATGTACTATTGACCAAATCTCAGGGGAATGTATCTTTCCAAGTATTGACGGTGTATATATATATATAGATAGGTGGGGTAGAGAATTAAGTGTTTTCTTAAATTAAATTATATAAACTGTGATTTTTTTTTTATTGGTTTAAAATATATTTAATATTGTGATGGAGATTTTTGGAATTAATTTGTGGTCAATGTTTTTAGATACAATGTTTCAGATAATTATTTCATTTATTATTAATGATAAATTATTTAAATTACATATTTAAAATTGTTTTTATAAATTTTTATTAAATTTTAAATAAAAATTGTGGAGTTATTTACGGAAGCAGAAGAATTGTCCGCACGATTAAATTTGGTTGGAATCCGGTAAAAATATTTCAAAAATTTTAGTAGATGCAGTGTTTGAATAGTGTTTTTGATAGTGGAAATAGATTCAGCATAATCAAAAACGTCTAAAAACACCTAAAATTATGAATTTGATAACTTTTACTTGGATTTACAAAAACCCTACCGAGTGAAATTTCCATAACTTTAAAAAAAAACATAATTTTAAAACTGCTGCAAAAATTACCACCACGCTACAACGTTCTAATTTTCAGAATGTTTTTTTTCCAAGTGGTACACTCGTGATTTATCACCAAACGGAATTTTACCCATCAAGGAAATAAATACAGCACATAATAAAGTCGGGTGTTGGCCATTTTTGAGTGGTCAACTTTGTAAGTTATCAGATAAAGAGATATCAACCGCTGTACTTACACGTCGTAAACTTTACACTTTCAAATGGCAAATCCTATTTCAAGTCGTGAACTTTACACTTTCAAAAGGCAAATCCTATTTCAAGTGCAAATCGGGGAAAGTTCATAGGAGATCAAAATATCTATTAATTATATTTGATACTCTGATGCTATAGTTACAATTTCTACCTGCCAGTCAAAATTGCAATAATATCAACTACATAATTAAGATCCACATAAATTTAATTAAAGAGTCCGCCAGTGATCAAATTATGATCCAGATAAATTTAATTAAAGAGTCCGCCAGTGATCAAAGCCATTTGGCACAATTAAAGATGAGGGAGAATGAAAATTGGTAGTTTAAATTGAATTGGATAGTGAAATGGAATGTGAGAAACCAGATAAATATTAAACACCATTTAACTCGCTGTATTCACTTCGCATCTTCAAGCATGTCAGTAGTATTTATCATTCAATGAATGATGGAGAGTGGCCAGTAGTATAGTATTTATTAATGAATGATGGAAAGATTAAGGGAGAGTAATACACACAAAGCAAGCCAGTAATGCAGGGGCTGGTGGTTGCGGTTGATTTGAGGTGGGGCTCTGATTGCGTTTATTTCCTCATTTCCAGGAAACAAAATGCGACGTCGGCCTAGCGGCTGATAATCATGGTGGAAAACGTGTGGGTCATCATACATATAAATGTGACTACACATCCTCCCAGCACTCGGAAAATGTCAATCCACTCAAGTGGTTCCAACCCCTTTAAAACAGACCCATTACAGCCGCGCTCGGAACGATTCCCTTTTCAGTTGCTGAAGATGAAGGGAGGAATTAATGATGAGGATTATAATTATGATCCAGAAGAATGCGCAAGGACGGCCCAAGAACTGATTCCACTGGTAATTTCAGAGGCCTGTTCCACAAAGGTCTTCGCGGGAAAATGGCAGACGATCACAACGAAGCTGAAAGTCCTGAATCTGACCATAACCAGCGTGACTACGGAGCCTTCTTGTTCTTGGGCAGATAATTCTTTAATGAAGGAGCTTCTGCCCAAAATTGTATCTACCCTGAAAGAGGCGAGAGACCACGCAAAGAAATGCAGAGAGCTTTCGTACAGCGGGAAGCTTTTGATGCAGAGCGACCTCGACGTGGTCGTCAATAAACTCAATCTTCATCAGCGCGATTTAGAAATTCTGGTAAAGAGCGGGGTGTTGAGAGAATCCAGTAGCGCCATCGTGGTGTCGAGGCCGGGCCCCGGGGCGAGCAGGGACGATGTGAGCTTCTTCATGAAAGATCTCTTTGCGAGGCTTCAGATTGGTAATACCCAGCTCAAAGAGAAGGCCTTGATTTCTCTTGTACAAATTCTGCAGGAGAATGATAAGGATATTGTTAGAGATGAAGGGCTTGATATTGGATACTTGGTACATTTGCTGGATTCAAATATTGCTACTATTAGGGAATACTCGGTTCTTGCAGTATCGATTCTTGCTAAGTCGGATGCCTGCAAGGCTTGTCTGGTTGGAGAGGGTGTTAATGTTATAGCACCGTTGATTAGGTTGTTGGAGTCCGGAACTTCTGTGGCCAGTGAAAAGGCTGCAGAGGCCTTGCTGGGATTGACTGTTGTGAGTTGGGAAGTGAATCACATAGATAGGGAGAATGCATGGGCGGTTTCTGCATATGGTGGGCTCTCGCCTCTCATCAAAATTTGTCGAAATGGGTCTTCAGAATTGCAGGCTTTTGGGTCAGCAGTGTTGAGGAATTTGGCGTTCGTGGAGCACATAAGAGGGAGCTATCCCAGTGTTAATTAATCTTGTGCAGTCCGGAACACCCCCTGCACAGGAGTCTTCTGCAGAATGTTTGCATTTGTTGGCTTCCAATCATGAAAACTTGAGGCAGATTATCTGTAGAGAAGGCGGGGTTGAATCCCTTGTTCGGATGTTGGAAAAAGCACCGAATACCCACGTCCAAGAGATTGCACTGAGGACAATCCACAGCCTCTCGCAATCCATATTCTCTAGAAACCTTTTGATGTCCTCTGGATTTGTTAAGCAGCTCATAGTTCTCCTCAAAAGTGGGTCTTCTGCAATTCAAGAGTTGGCAGCCTCGGCCATCTGTAATCTATCACAGACAGATGAAATAAAGAGAGCATTAGGGGAGGCAGGGTGCGTTGGTCTGCTTGCACAGATGTTGGATGGCAAGCCTAGCGTCTCTCAACAACTTGCTGTAAGGGCACTCTCTAGTCTATTTGTTGTCGATACAAACAGAAAAGAATTCATTAAAAATGATGACCATGTATCTTGTCTGGTGCGGTTATTAGATCCTCAAAATGAAACAGTGACAAAGACATTCCCCATTTCTGCGTTGTTGGCCCTCTCCTACAGCAACAGTTGCAGGAAGAGGATTGTGTCTGCGGGAGCTTGCCAATACCTTAAGATACTGGCAGGGATGGAGGTTGTCGGAGCAAAAAAGACTCTTCGGAAACTAGCAGGGAGCAGGCTTCGCAAGATTTTTAGCGCCAGATGGTGAGACTGATCTAGTATGCAGGTAATGTTAAAAGAACCCATACCATATTATACATAGAGGCAATAGGAAACAGAGCAAACATGCATTCAAACAACAAAATAAACACAGATAACCTTAAGATAATGAGACCGATTTTAGTAAATCTATACACCCAAAATAGGTACAATGATGCATTCTTCCCCCAACAACCCTATTTGACCCCGTCCTCCATATGTTACATTTTTGAATTTTTCCCACAACCACCCTATTTGACCCCATTCTCCATATGTTACAATCTTCCCACAACAACCATATTTAATCCCATCCTCTTTATAATAATGCAATCTTCCCACGAGAACTCTATTTAATCTCATCTTCCATATGCTACAATCTTCTCACAACAACCATATTTGACTCCATCCTCTGTATGTAACCTCTGTATGTAACAATGCATCAGTTATGTAATTGTCTGTTTAAAAACAGTCTTTTACTTGAGAACAGATTCAATGGTGTTCCATTTTCCTTAATACATCAAAGGCTCTAAAAAAATTTCACTTGAAATAGATGAAGAGCACTACTGAAAAAAACTTTGAAATAGAGAACGAAACGAGGAAATCTCATTTCTATGAACTACTTTACTACTGAAGTATTTTGATGCTACACCTTTTTGTTTTCAAATAACAAATGGCATTTGCACCAATTTTAAAGTCTTTCTTGAAAAACAGGATACCATTCCCCTGATATTCCTTAACCATACGACCATGTTCCAAATATTCCTTAACCACTGTTCATCAATTTCAAGCTGTTGTTTGTTGCGACAATAGTATCCGTCTCGGTTTACTCTTCTCTTCTATTGAAGTTATAGAATTTACTTTTGAATTGGGTTTAGGTTCCACAAGAGTTCATATCTTCTCTTTAGACTTCATAAAAATTGGCAGTTCTTATTTTGTTTGACAGCAGAATGTGTCAAGGTTTTTCTCTGGGAACTGTTATGCTGAATCTGTTCAACTCATTCACAATTTTTATTTTCGGCTTTTGCTTGCATTATGCTAGGATATTGGATTCTAAAATCCAAGTTCTGCTTTAGTTTTTCTCTATAAATCTAGACTCTTGACAGGCACCTCTATTATTTCTAGAATTGATATTTGCAAGCTTTCAACTATATGTAAATTTATGTAATGAATGAATATTTTCAACGTCTCAAAATTTGTTTTGACTGGTGTTTTTTGTCTTCAGTAATATTATTCTGTTGTCTATGCTCCGTGTTTCTCTGGTTTACTTGTAGACTTGTAGTGAAAGAACATTTGTTTTGTCATTTCTCAAGTACCTGAAATGACCACTTCTCTGCATTTGACATTTAAAATTTCTACCCATCACTCTTTCTGTATTTTGTCTGAATTTCTGAAAATTCCTTAGAAAATGGTTGCTTCTTTGAATTTGAGCATAACTTGTATTCA
This sequence comes from Pinus tabuliformis, assembly GCA_031772625.1. Lineage (NCBI taxonomy): Eukaryota > Viridiplantae > Streptophyta > Pinopsida > Pinales > Pinaceae > Pinus > Pinus tabuliformis. Next base: position 1,613,935,938 of record CM062804.1, read on the forward strand.
GAAAACTGTTTTATCTACAATCATACTGAAGTTCTTTGAATCAGTAATTAAATATGGCTTCTGCCATTACAAATTACAATTGACTAAAAAAAGAAATAGAGTCTCTTCCTTTTTTAGTTATAATATTGTTACCATAATTGATCAGGTCGGCACTCTGTTTCTGCAGATGAGTAGGGTTGAATATTAGGGACAGAAAAGAAAGTGATCTTCTAGTTATAATCGCATTGAAGCTAGTCAGCATCTAAAATATCATATTATTACCACCATTAATCAGGTTCGCACTCTGTTTCTGTAGAGATGGGGGGGGGGAGAAAAGAAAGTGATCCTCTAGTTATGAACGCTTGGAAGCTGCTCAGCATCTAAACCGGAATGAATGAAGTTGCTGTTTTAGCATGTTGGTGCAACTACTTCAAATCTCAAATGACTCGTGTATAGTGTATAATGTGTCAACAAACAGTTGATACACATAGTTAGTATACATAGTTGTCATGGTGTAGTTTTAAATTATGTGTGGGACAAAAGACTTCAGAAAAGAAGCATTTTGGAAAGTATGTGTAGTATATTTAATTTCTTTTTAAATTAAATCATCAATAAATCATGTACATTTTTCATATATACAGAGAATCTATTTATCATCCAGAGTCCAGATAGGAAAGAACAGCACACATCTTACATGACTTAAACATGATAACATTCTTGAATGTGGGAGCAGTTTTAGTATGTTGCTGCAATCACTTGGGAACTTAAATAATGTTGGAGAAATATATCATGCAATATAATTTTCAACACTGTTAGTATGTTGCAAACACTTGGTAACTTGGGGAAATATGTTAGGCAATGTTTATAGACAAACAGAAATCTAATATAATCTCAACAATTTAATTTAACTCCAACTCAGCTTAATGATCACTTTATTGACCATGATTCTGAAAATTTTGCACTTCTCGAAATTTGCCTTAATTACACAGTAAGGATATCAATTGTCCACTCTTTGTGGGACAACATCATAGTCCGTTCTCATTGTTCCTTGCCGTACGCTTTATAACAGTGTGGCAATGTATATCAATGTGGGTTTGGGTCAAGTGCATAGAACTATGGATTTTTCAAAACCTTCAATATACTTGGGAGAAATGATTCTACCTGTAATTAGATTCTTAGTATTAGTAGTCTTAGAGGTTGTTATAAACCTCACTCGCAATTTTATTTAAAAAGGAAAAACTGGAAAAGAGTCATTTCAGAACCATTGTATTGGGTAATATTATTATAATCATTGTATTGGATAATATTATTATAATAATGATAATAATAATTTAATTTTAAATTAAAAAATATTTAGACGAAAGCTTTATTTCTGTACAATAATATAACTGTTAAAATATATGAAAATATACATATTCTATCCAATTTGTAATTTTTTAAATATAAAATAACAAATTGAATCTAATTAAATACTTAGAACAATGAACTCAGCATGGGCAAGAACAATGGAGTAATAGCAATTAAATTTCAGCAATATACAGCAGTTTATCTGATAACAGATTTTAGAGCAGGCTAACAACAAATATATATATATATATATATATATATATATATATATATATTTTTTTTTGAAGTTAATAGGGTGCTAAGAGCCGTAAAACTCAGCCTAAGCAGAACAGTTTTGTAATAACGGTAAAATTCCTGCAATATTAAGCAGTTTATCTGATGACATATTTGAGGACACTGACAACGAAATAAATTCCAGGATAACACCTGAACTTTTAAAATCCAAATGGAACTTTGAGGTGTAGAATGCTCGCTCACCCTAATTCCATGGGCAACCTGGACACTGCTGGCATATTTCTCTATTTGCCTGGCAAACTAACATGATAAGATGATGATTAATGTCCATTAAAATTTATAGGATTTACTGGGATTAATAAAAAAAATTAAAATTTTATTGGTAGGTTAAAAAAGAATTCACAGAAACTATTTTATATCATTATAATTTTGCTGGAGTAAATTTTTTCTAATAATAAAACAAATAATTTTGCTGGAGTAAATTTTTTTTAATAATAAAACAAATATTTCGAAGATTAAATCAAATATGAATATAAAATAAACCATCTAAAAATACTTTTCATCTTCCAACTTTCAACAAAATAACAAAACCCTCAACCACAACCAAAAAAATGAAAGAAAGAAATCGACATGCTATTGTTGTGAAGGAACTACCCTCATAAAACCCCTAACCAAGCGTCTTATAAAATATTGATCATGTCACAATTTATAAACCATTAGAAAGGGACGAGTCTCCTGTAACGCAAACCAAACTGAGAAAATGGTTTCACTAATTGTAAACTCCACATGGTCCAAGCCTTACAAGAGGGAAGCCCCATTTTGCCCCTCCCCGCAACTCCCCTCGACTATTTCATAAAATTGTTTCTCCTCTGAAAGCAGAGTAAATTTCCTTCAATTCCAAAGGAAGCTTAATCAACTTGCGGGTGACCTCCACAAGCTTCCCCTGCCAGTGATGCTGAACCTGGCAATGGCAATCTCATGAAGTTTACCCTCACACCGTGCATCTCATGAGGATGCTACCTCGGCTTGCTGGTGCACATCGAGGAAAGCGTGGGAGAAAGGCGATCACGGTCACCTGGTGTTTCTTGCGGCGGTGTCCAGTGGTTATTCCGTGGTGGGTCATGGACTATGCTTCTGTACGTCACTGTGTGAGTATATCTTCACATTCATTGCTTTGCATTGGATCCTTCTTCCGTCGCGCGTCTCTTTCTGACATATATGTTGTCGTCAGCCTGTATATGACTTCCCCTCGCTTTTTATGTTGATGCATTTCAGTTTATCAGTCTACGTCTCTGTACCATCTCTTTGAAGCATCATTCCATGTCGAGATGTGTACCATCTCTTTGAAGCATCATTCCATGTCGAGATGTTGGAGAGGGGATCTTATGGTGCAGTAGAAAAATGATCTATTCTAGGAAGATATAGAGACTTAATTTTTTTTAAACAGTAAGGAATGTTTTTGACTTGAAATAGCTTTTCATGTATTTATTAAATTAATAATAAGTAAGTTAAATTTTTTTAAAGCTTGGGTAAGATTTTCTGATTTTTATGTTTTTACATGTCAAGCGTTCACTCTACTACAGGGAGGGCACACAAAATTTGAACCTAAGACTTTTTGTAAGATGAGATTTCATTTCCACCGCTATTACTACCAAGTAACATAAGATTTGAACTCATAACATCCAGTACGCTACCCAGGTAGACGAATAAGTTAATTTATTAATGTAATAACATAAAAAAAAAAGAAAATTTATTTAAAAAATATAAAATATGATAATTCAGAAAAATTATCTAAGAAATAAAGAAAAATATATTGAAATTTAACCACAATAATTTGATGAAATTATGGTGCTGCAATGTGGGTTGGAAAACCAAACTTAAATTATTATAGAGCAAAACTAAAGCAAAGAATATTAAAAAAAATCCACATAGATAAAAGCAAAGCAAAATTGAAAATGAGATCAATCCCAAGGGAATAATTATGGTCTAGTTCCATTCATATATGATGTCATCGCATTAAAAGAACCCATAATGTGAAATATGATCATAAAAGTGGAAAAAAAATAAGGTTGTTTGGGCCAAAAAAAACTAAGTAACATATGAGCAATTAAAGAGCTTAGAATAAACCTAAACAACATGGTTATGGTAGTGAAGATTTTGATTTTTTTTATTTATCTATATTGTTGATTTTTAAAATATTTGCTAGTTCCATTTATATATAATGTCATTGCATTAAAGGAATCCATAATGTAAAACATGATCATAAAAGTGGAGAAGAAATGCTGGCAAAAAACAATAATATATGAGAAATCGAAGAGCTTTAAATAAACCTAAACAACATGGTTAGGGTAGTGAAGACTTTGATTTCTTTTTGTTTATTTATATTGTCAATTTTTTAAATAGTTGTTTGATGAAAAGAAGATATTGGATTCAATGATGTGTTCGGAAAGAAGTTTAAGGTTGATGTAAGAGAAGTAATTACTTTTTGAGTATAAAAAGAGAGAATAGAAAGATCAAAATTGGGAACCAGTTTGGCAAATTGACATCTAATAATTCTCCTTGTATTTTTATTGAAGTGAAGGAAGCTCCCCATTATGTTACCTTTTCCAAACATCAAAAACCAAATCCTTGGAGATCTCTACATTGGGGTTTAGCACAGTGAGGCAACAAGTCAATGGCAATTGATTGTCATTAATTTAACATTTTATGATGGGTGTGGTTTATGCTTATAAAAAGTTGTTGTTGTTGTTGTTGTTAAGGTAATGGATATTTATATATTATAACAAATTTTCTTTTGTTAAATATTCATCTTGGAATGAACAACAACTTATGTTGTGCATTAGTTATGTGGACAAATTCTCGTCTTTCGGACAAGACAAGATCTCTCGAGATTCAATGACTAAATCTAGTAACAAACAAACAAACTAGTAAATCTTTCCCTAGGTTCATTCCTATTGAATCATAAACAAGAGTACTGAAATATGAAATCCATACCTTTCAAACAAAATGCTTAATGAAGATCTTCACTATGGTTTGATGCAACTTTCCAGTGCTCAGAATCCACATCTGCAAACACAATAACAACAAAGGATCAAAGGCATATGATAGATAAATGACTCAATACATCAGCCCTATTGAACAATATAGTAAGAAAGAAACACTCTTTTGTATTATAATTGAATAAAAATGACAAATACAACCTTATCCTTGATGTTGCAAACCCCCTTCCAATAGTCTCCAATCCTCCTTTAAGTGACACGGTTCCAGCCTCAATTTGATAGGGTAAGTTTACATTCCAAAGTCCTCTATTTTCCTCTGGTTTGTTCTGAATTTATAGGCCAAGAGTAGGAGGTTTGAGATCCTCTTCTCAAGGGTGAGATCCATAAAGAGAGGGATTAAGGTTCCACAAAGAGAGGTTGACCCATAAGTCAAGGGATGAGGCCCAAGTAGGTAGGGGCTCAGATTGGCGGTCATTTTCCTAATGGTGACAAAATGACGTCTAACAGGTTGCTCCCTAAAGTGTAAAGTCAGAAAAAGTGTTTGAGGATTGAAGTGCTTTACCATGCAAAAATTCAAATTAGAGACCACTCGGTTGGAGACCTGAAACAAACAATCAAGGATTACAATACAATATCTTCATATAATCATCACTTGATGTAGGCATTCCCATATTCAGAGTACAATTATATCCAAGAACAAGTACAAAAATGTACAAAGATCCATGTCAATAACAGACTTAGTATGGACACAACCATCAAATATGGATCTATATTTATAGTCATGAATATTTAAAAATCCACACAGTTTGGATGGATGAAACTAGATCTAGGCTCTTGGTCTTCATCTCTATCAATATGTAGTGCAAATCTAACAATGTGAATGAATGTCTCAAAGTTGAACATGGTAGAAACCACCTAATTCAATGATGTGAACCATTAATAGGTGAGAGAGAAACCACCGATAATGACAATGGTTCTGAAGGTACTTTAGTACAATCTATGAAGTGTGAATAAATTTCTTGAAGTCGAACACTCATAGAATCATTCGATCGAAGGTCAATGATGAGAACTTGTCATCGAAAGCGAGAAACCTGCTATTGAGGTGTACAAGCTCCAAGGTACTAAAGGAGGTTTCTAGATCAACTTCTTAGATAATGAGTTGAATTCGATAGGAAGCAATCTGTTGCAAGAGGGCCTACAACATGAAACTCATGTCAAGTTTTGAAAAAACAAATTTTTAGAGTAATTTAGCACTGACTCAGGGATGACCGACGTGATTGAAGACCATGATTCGTAAGGTAATTTTGACTGAGGTTGGACTTTTCTTGAACATATTGGTGACACAACATTTTGACTTGGCAACATTTGACTCAAAGAACCATTATGAAGACTTTCAATGAGGTATGATCAACTGAGAGGCAAATGGATTTCCCAACCCAGACACAAAAGTGACGGAGTGTCATGTTCAAGAGCGACATACTGCCTTTTCACAATACAAAAATAAATGTTTCTTTCCCATTTCCCCCACCATTACTAGAAAGTACCTCTTTATTTTTATGCAAGTTTGAGGAGGATAACATATGCTTGTCATGTAAGATCATCCTTTAAATGAGTCATTCAATGTATTTTTAACGAACCCTATGAAGGAGTGGTTCAGTGTCATCATGATTGACAAGTCTTGCACTATTTACATTTTACGAGTCTAGCGAAGGGGTAACTTGATGTCGTTTTCATTTTTAAAGAGTTTGAAAAAACATAAAAGAAAACTCATGCAATTCTTTCAACATAATGTTTTAATGAGCCCAACGAAAGTAAAGCTTGATGTTTTTCATATTTAGGGAGTCAGAAGAAAAACATAAGTAAACTCCAAAATATCCTTTTTCTTGAATTTAGTCTTTCAAGCCCGAAAAAGGGTAAAATAACTTCAGGGGACAACTCTTTTAGCCATGATCGGCTAAAGTATACCTTTTTTGTAATTAGTCTACTTGGTTCATAAAAAGGGTAAATGTATACCAAGTAGATATCATCTCATTTAATTTAACGAGTTAGAAATACACAAGTATACTAAGCAATCTCTTCATATTTCGAGAGTCAGAAAAGAGCTTAAAGATAGCTCCAAGATTTCGATTTTTTGTAAGTTTAAAGAGCCAAAAAATTTGATAAAAGTATACTCATCACCAAAATGATATTTTTTCACAAATAACCTTATAATCTACACATTCAATCTCAAAATTATCATAATTGCTCGAACAATAGTGAAAAATACATTAAAATATTTTGAATTTAAAAGCTATAGGAAAAAACTATTATTTTAATAGATCTATTTTTCTCATAAAAAGTCAAAAAGTCAAAAATTTCTTTACCACTTAGTTTTTTACCATTTCAGAGCTCCTGAGAGTGCATTTTCACCCAAATCTTCAAGAACATATTTTGATCGATCCAGTGGACCATTTTGAGTATCATTTTCTCCAAGTAAGAGATCATTCCATGTTCTCATCATTCATGGTTTTTATTTTTCATTTTAATGGCGTTTTCTTAATTTTTAAGTGCTTTTTAGAAACTAGGGTGCACTCACGGGCTTGAGCACTTTTCCTTTATCGAGGGTGCGCAACCCGGACTCTCCCAATGCTAAAAAAGTGTGGTTTGCACAATTTTCCCTCAGAAAAAGTGTGACATTGTGCTATGTTTTTGAAGGAAAAAGGCACAAGGCAACGAGGGCATCCAAAAATTGTAAAAAATGGTCAAATTTTTTGCAAAATATTTCAATGTTTGTTCTCTAATTATTTTTCCCTCGTTCATTGCAAATCTCAGTGTGTCAAAATGGAATGGAGAGAGAGAACATGAAGCCCAAGATGTTGATGCATCAAATGTTCCGGCAACAATGCAAGCACTCAGAAATTGTGGCTTGGCAAAACAATTCTTGATTCCAGGTATGAGGGCCCAAATAAATTTGTTGACATGGTTAGTGAGGGCTTGGAATATCCAATACCAGTGATTTTAAATTGGTGATCACAAAATAGCCATTGATGTCGAGGCCATCTATTGCCTAACGGGGCTCTCACTTCGTGGAACCAATACTTCATTATTCGGTGCTAGGTTAGGTGGTGAACCCACAACTTAATACATAAATGAGTATTGTGTTTGTGGATCCCAACTCAGCAGTGGAAGGATTGAGATTAAGTACATCACGTAAATTCCATTGAGGACCATAGCATTTACCGTTTATCATTTATGTGGAAGTGCAACGCTTCACCTAGTCACCAAAGCACAAATGCAAATTTCATTAGAGTGCATGCAACCTACTATGTTCAATTGGTGCCAGGGGGTTTTAGCCAATTTGAAAGGAAATCTCACCAGAGAAAAGAATAGATGGTTAATGCATTTTTTATATGGTGCAATTGTAGAATCCTTTTCCTAGGAGAGACTCCACATACTATGTCCATATGTTTCCATGGAGATATCAGGGCCAAGAGATCCCCGTATGCTACAATGGGTTTCATGGATGGCTCAAAACAGAGGTAGTGGTGGTCCAATGATCAAATACACTCCTATATTTTTTAGATGGTTGAGTTGCCAACTTGTCATGATTGAGGATTACCCATATGCAAGTATGGATTTTAGAGGTGACCCATATATGCCTCTTCCTGTAGGAAATCGATGGGGTGACATAGGTAAAAACTCTCAATTTGTTTTTTTTTTTGTATTTTCAATTTATTTATTTTTAAATCGTATCCAAGACTAATTATCCAAAATTATCATGCAAATGTGGGACTAGTCAGACCAACAACAATGCGATGGAAAACTAGATACGATGAACAACTAGTCCCTATGGAGCAAGATCCAGTTGCAGTAGAGACCCTAGTTGAGATCAAGGGGAACCTAGAGAGGTTAAATTTGGATATCCCAAACATCGGGATTGATGACCTTCCTCCTTGATACCAAAGGCATACAAAATGTGTACATGGGTGGATTGACCCTTTGTTACAATGAGTGGATCGTGCCATCATTTGCTTACCATGAGCGCCATGCTTAGTCTCTAGGCATAGAGCTAGATTTTTTATTTTTGGTTTATCTGCATATTATGATAATAAAGGTTGTGGGACTCATACGACTTGGATGAAGTTTTTTGTAAAAACTCAAAAGAAATTTCAAACATTATAATAATGGAGACTACTTCTATTTTCTCAACTTATTTTGTACAATATGTGAATGATTATTGTTTTCTTTTTACAAATGTTGCAAATGTCGATTTAACACATAATTTGCCAATGCATCAGTTAATGTGTTTAAATGTCTTGGAATATGTTGGTATTCAATGTAATCGAATTCTCTTTCCAAGAGACAGACCCGTAAAAACATTCTTAACATTGAAGAACTTCTAACTGAATAAACACGACTTAAGTGTAATACTATGAGTTGAGAATCTAATCTGATGATTAAATGACGTATACCAAATGAAATGGCATCAGATAAAATTTCAATGATGAGACTGTATTTTTCAATATTATTTGTCATTCAACCTAGGCATATTCCATGTAGACTCACTAATTCATCGGTAGGCGTGTGGATGGCCCAACCCGCGGAAGAAATATTATGAGTGCTATGACTAGTGCCATCAACATAGCCAATATAATTTTGAAGGAGCGTCGACATCTGAAAATCAAGTGTAACACAAGATAAGCAGGAGAAATAGAAGGAGTTTGTAAAAAGAATTAAAATCACCACCCATGTAAAATATGATACAACAATGTACAATGTACTCATGCAGTAAATCAAGCATAGTACTTTTTATCACTCAGAAAGTTTCTCTTGGTTGTGAGAGAAATTCCTAAGGTAACTATTGCAATCCAACTTATAGATTGAAGGCTATCCCCTTAAATATAGAGAGGGCTCTCTCTCTGACAGTCTAATCACTGAATCAACAACTGACTGTACTTTTACACAGTGGATAGATCTTTAGATATGTTGTGTAATGTAGGGTTTGGTTGGGCCAGAGGGAAGTAGTTCATTGGGTGATGGAGTGAAATATCTAGGGTTTAGATAAATTTACCAAGATAATTGGTTGTCTGATCAGGATTGATAAAGGCAAGGTGGATAGAAAATCCTAGACCTTTGTCATTGTTGTAGATGGATGGTGAAAGCAAGGGAACAATCCACTACAATAAGGAATACATATTGAATCATATAGTAGATTTAGAGGATAAATTTGAGAACATTTGAAAAACTCAACTCAACTTAGAGTATCACAACAAAAATGAATTCTGAATCAATTAATCTTTTTCACATACTCAAAAGACATACATTCATGATATTATAAAGAAGAAATTGTGAAAACACACAGAGAATACATACTAAAACCTATTATCATGTGGATCTTTATATCGTTGGACAAATCTACTGATCTTGGCAAACTGAAATGAATAAAGTATTCAAAACACACAGACAGTGACTATCTATTTTCAAAAAACCAATCCTTTCTCCATATTTTTTATGTAATATATAGGAAAATTAAATAAAGTTTCAAATCCACAATTTGTGGAAAGTACTATTTACAATAACCATCAAGATCCAAAATAAATGGATCTGAAAACCCATATTTAGTATGATCCCCAGGTCGAATTTAATGACGTAGCCTTCAACTGTTGACTTGGAATTTTTATAAGAAATAGAATTTCGAGAAATCTGGAAAACCCCTGAAAAATAGGGTCCAAAGGTGAATTCAACTATTCCAAACCATGACACCTGTTAGAAAAATGAGGGATTTTTTTGTTAATTGATCCATTTTCTCCAAAAACCTCTTGTGGTTTTCCAAAATTCATCTCCATTTGTTCGGAAACTGCTTTTGAAAACAATGACTAAAACAAGAAAAAACAGGATTACAAACTTTGTAAAGGTAAGCCTGAAACATTGCTTTGTAGTTTCTAAACCATGATGTATGGGTAAAATATGAAAGAGTCTTTTGTAAGTCATCATGTTCAAAATAAAAACTTTCTTTGGTTTTTTAAAATTAATTACCACCTGCTTGGAATATTTGTTTGAACATAGCCACTAAAACAGGAAAAAAAAAGTGTTGGTAAACCTGTTACTTCTACAATTGACTTTTCAATGACTATGAACTCCAAATTTCTAAATTGTGTTGGGATGCCATCAAAAGAGTGGATGAAATCATGGAAACAACTCAAGTTGTACCCATTGAAGTGTTGAAACATTGGTTCTCATCCTGCGTTTATGAACAAAGTCAACATCTCCGGATACACTTCAAAATACATCCCATCGGCTCAAATATTTTTACATGACCAGGCCGACCCATATTGAAAAGCTAATGGACCTGCAAATGCTTTCACTAACTTTGAAACACTCTAGTCGAAGGTTGTAAGACACTCAACAAGCTTCTTGCACACTAAAACTGCAAATCTGGGTTTTTTGGAAAACTCTGTTTTAGGGAAATTTGTCTTTTAACGGCTCTATTGGGCATGAAAAAGATGGAAACTATCAAATCAAGGATAAGGATGGCTAATATTTTATGAATAAACACTTGGTTGCTCAAAAGAATGGCATTAGTGGGTCGAAAACCAAGTTTTAAAATTTTTCGATACGCGCTACGAAAATATTTCGTAGCACCATCTAAAATTTCACTATAGGTCAAAGCATTGTGAGAAATTAAGCATAAGCTTAGGGTTAGGAGAAAAAATTTTAATGAGATATATTCCTAGGCTTAACTATCAAACTTTACAAAAATACAATAACCCCTTTACATAATCATGACCTTGCAAAAATGGATTGATAACATTGCCTTGAACTGAAGGTGCAAACTTAATGCTAACAATACATTTTTAGGTAAAGCCCATTTCTAGGCTTAGCCAAAGCCCATTTCTGAGCTTAGCCAAAGGAATATTTTCATATTCAAATAGTTCATAAGCACCTTTTGCAAGTGAAAACTTTACAATATAGGGACAATGCCACATGGGTTCGAATTTACAAGCTCCCAACTTGTCGTGTTCTTGATCGTAAACCAAGACCAAGTCACCTACTGAATACGTACGATGATTTAAATTTCAGTCAAATTGTGCCTTAACCTGTTTCTTATGAGTCTCGTTGTTGGCATTGATGATACAGTTGATGGTCACAGTGATTGATGGTTGGCATTGATGTCAACCTAGGCATGTGTTGTAAATGATTATTGCAGGTGGTTTGGTTTGTCTTATGTATGGTTGTTATGGAAGATGTTATGTATGGTTGATGAGTTTACCATGGTATAGGTATCCTTGGAATTGACATTAATTTTTATTAGTTTGGGTGTGGTCCAGGTTGACACTTAGTATTGGCATTATAGGTATTGGTATTACCATGGTATCTGCCTATGGTATTGGCTTGGAGATTACTATGGTATAAGGTTCCGTGGTATTGGTTTAACCACAATATTTACCCATGGTATTGACTTGGAGATTACCATGGTACATGGGTCCATGGTATTGGTATAACCATGGTATTGACTCATGGTATTGACCTCCAGTCTCTTTCCATTCCCGTCAGTACCGACCTTGATTCCGTGTTACAATGGGTATTCTCTAAGTCAGCCCATGCCGGTTTTGAATGCACCACCTGTTTCCCTTAAAGACATAGTTGTCGACCCATCTGCCTTTAAAACTTTGTACCATGCTCTTGGGGCCTTGGTGTGACAGGACATTTCCTCATAAATCGGCGTGGCAGAATGACGGGTTTCGGTTTTCCTTAGCTCCCCTTTGTTTAGCCCTTTGTACTATTGTTTTCTTCATAGGACTGGGGACTGCGACTAGGGGCTTAGCCTTCGGGTGTTGATACTTTTAGAACTACGTCAAGGGGCCTTTTTCCTTTGTAGCAAAAAATCCTGCACTTCGACACTTTTCGAGGATTGCCACTAAGATTTCCCTTTGAACCCTCCAATCGCCGATTAGCGGGGTCGGGCCCACCGGAGGTATCGCAATCGCACTATGAGAGGGGAAAGTCCCTCCATAGTGCAGGCCGACTTGTTCGGACATGAAATCCTCATGTGGTAGAACAAATAAAACATTGCATTCGGGAGGTTTTCTCGCATATCACATTCGTAGGCCAGGAGAGACTGAGGTGTACGAGTGCCTTAACTTGTGCGATCCTTGATCCCCAATTTGCGGGGGGTGACATCATCACTTCCACGTGCCGCCCTGTGAGTGGTGACACATGTCACCTAGAACCTTGAAAAAGTCGAATCTAAGTGACACATGTCGTCCGTACTTGTCGCACCACCTTCAGTACTACCATGTGGAGGAGAGAGAAAGGGTTCACCCATCCTTGGTTTTTCCATGCATTTCCATTGTTAATACTTTTCGGCCTCCCTCGGTGCTTTTACACTGGATCACAAAATTGGCAGTTCGTCGGGCTTTTAAAGTGGTAGCCCCTCTGTTTTGTCGATTGTCGATATTGCGGGACTGTTGTGAAGTTATGGGATGGGGGATCACGACACTGTAGGATTGTGAGGTCACAGGGGCTATGGGATGCAAGATTTCCCACAATCGATTGCTAATAAGTTGTTCTACCACATGGAGGAGGGAGAAAAAGGCTCGTCGGTCCCTGTTTTGCATAGATTTCCTTTGTAAAATGATTTCAGCCTGCCTCGTTGATTTTACACTATATCGCAGAATCGCAACCCCACAGGTTTTCTTGAGTGGCAGCCCTTCTACTCTGCCGATTCGTTGATGGCTGGTAATGCTGGATTTACTGTGCCTGGGACCGATTTGCGATCTTCCTTAGTCCTTTGGGCTTTTCTCTTTGTTTTCTAGCTTCTCAAGGGGTAGTTTAAATTTGCTCTATCATCTGATCTGGAAGTCCATTTTTGGACTTCCATATACCGTTGGAAAGCTATTGCTGAGCACTATGCAATGGGGAGGGTCCGATTAAGATCTGATAGCTTTTATGTCTTGGGAAATGGCTTCAAATTCACTGCTCTTGGGCAACCTTGACCAACTGAAACCCACAATGTAGTGAGTGACAACATTGGCTCCTACTGGGGACAATGTCTTGCTGGCAAGGTCCTAAGAACCTGCAGACTAGTAAGTTTCCTTCCATTGGGCATGGAGTCATTCTTAAACAAAATATAAGTCTTTGAAAGTGGACTTTTTCACTCATAAACTTGGAAATTCAAATAAAAATTACAATACGTTCACATCGCTATTTACAATGAGTGTAAAATAGATACTTCTAATTTTGAAAATAAAATTTGAGGAACTGACCATTTACTGGCAGTTCCAACAATTCACCATCCAAGTTTTCAAGCAAGTGTTCTTTCCCCTATCTTCTGCAATCTTGAAGGGGTTGAACCATAGCGAATCAAATTTCCCATGTTTGCCTTTATCCTCCCATCGGACATCCCACCTGAGAACCAAATCTCCTGGCTGAAAAGGTTGGTCCTTTGCCCTCTTGTCGAACAGAGATTTCATTTTCTGTTGGTAATTGGACAGCTTGGTCCCAACCTATTCTCTGTTTTCGTGAAGCTCAACCAACTAATTTATCCTTCTAGTTAAGGAATTTGGCTCTTCCTCTGCTTCTTGTAGTAATCTCACCACCGACATTGCTAATTGGATTGGGAAGACTACAGCCTTACCATATACTAGCTCAAAAGGTGATTTCCCCGTGGATCGTTTAGGTGTTACCCGGTTGGCCCATAGGGAAAACTTCAGTTGGGAGTCCTAGTTTCTTTGATTTTCAGTAATGATCATTTTCAACACCCTTATGAAAGTCTTGTTGGAGGACTCAACCAAGCCATTACCTTGAGCATAATAGGCAGTGGAGTGCCCGATGATGATATTGAACTTATGGAAAAAGCTGGTGAACTTGGCAGATTTGAAGACTTGGGCATTATTAGTGATCATTTTGGAGGGACACCCAAAATGAGATAATATGTTATCCTCCATGAATTTGATTACCATTGCATAGCATTTCTGGTTGGGATAGCCTCTACCCACTTGGTGAAATAGTTAGTGGCTGTCAGTATCCATTTTTGTTGGCCACTGGATGGTGGGTTTATTTCTTCAATGAAGTCTAGTCCCCACTATCCAAATGGTTCCTCCACATGTACTAGAATCAGGGGGAGAGGAGAAAACTTTTGTCTTTCAACAAATACTTGGAACTTCTGGCACAATCTAACTTGGGAATGAACATTCCCAAATGATGTGCACCAATATTGTAGCAAGAATGTTGCAACTCCTGGGGATACCAACTTTACTTCATCAACCCAGGGTTCGTACAAACTTGGAGGTGACAGTGTTGTGTACAAAAATAGATGTAATGGGTCCACTCTTTGTCACTATTGAATTGGGTGATAGACCACTAGGGTTTCTCAAACCAACCTTCTATTAATTTAGAAGAAGTTTGATTACCAATTGAGAAAGGAAAATTTTACCCTAATTAAGAGGATTGAAATGCTACCTACTACAGTAATGAAAGACTGAAATATATGCCTAAAACACACAACTCATCTAGCTATTTGTTAAGATACCTTGCTTCAAAAGAATTCGCATTCAACACGTGAAATCCTAACTAACCTAAGCATGAAATCTGATCTAATCAAACACTTAATTGTTGTGCACATGAATAAGCATAACAACCTTTTTCTTTTTGTCTTTTTGTGAAAACATGAATGCTAATCCTTCTTGATTACATGGCAGGTGAGATAGGTGTAGAGAGAGATGGTTGTGATAGGTCAAATAGCTTGGGAGGAAAGTAGGGGTCTTCTCCTAGATTTTGTGATGCATTTCTCACAAATCAGGCTCAAAACATGCCACTACAGGTTGTTCTACAGGATGTCCTAATTCGCCTACAGGATCCCCTGTTTTCCTATAGGAACAGGCCAAAAGCATAAGGAGTGATTTGGATGGTGGTATGGAGCTTATGGAAGGTGAGTGATGGAAGGAATAAGGTAGGGGAGTGCTTGAAACTCACTCAAAACTCAAATCAAAGCTCTATGATGGTTGGATTTGTTCAACAAGCATGGCAAGTTGTTATTGTGAAATTATAACTCAGATTGTGAACTTAGTGGCCTTTGGTCCCTGAAGGGAGGATGAGGTAAGATCCACCTATTATCATCCTTTTTTGATATTTCCTTATCTCTCTAATTCTATTGTTAAAGCTATGCACAAATGGAAGCAAAATAATCAAATTCACCAATATTTGCAATGTAACAATGCCAAAATCAATTCAACAAGTAATCTATGAAATAACCTAAGCATACAAGTACAATAAGTGGAACCTCTGCTGCTAGGGTTGGGTCCTAACCCAAGAGCTTCAGCCCTTTCAGTCAACTCAATGTTGAATCAAGGAAATGCTCATTTTCATTAACATATCAAAAAATACATAACAATGTTTTGTCACAATCCTTCAACTCGAAAGAGCTTAGCTATATTGCATAAAAAATCTGAATCCTGATGAGGCTCTAGGCCTCCTTATTTATAAAACTGAAGTTTCCAACAACTTCTTTAAATTTAGGGAGTCTTGGCTCCCAATCTTAAGATTAACTGGTTCTTAACTATCACTCACTCGGCTGCCAATGATCCTCATGATTCCGCTGCCTCCAACTCCGAGCTGGTGTGATTTGATTGAGGGATCTTCGAATGAGTGAGGATTTAATGAGGGAGATCCATCTCCTATAATCTCTCCTTCTTGTGTTAGGTCCCTATAATACTAGTGATTCCCCCATTACTATTGTCATTGTAGCCCTTATTGTTATTATTGTGCCCCATAGAAGCCCACTATTGTTATTTTTGTGCCCTTATATTATTATTGTTATGTCGGTTTTAATTATATTCTGACCCTTAGACTCCTATATATAGAAAGAAGGTTTTCTTCATTTGTATCATCCAAGATTTTTTCATTTGTGTAATATAAAAGAGGTTTCCCCCTTGAAGAGGTTGATTTTGAAGTTGTTGAACTATCTTTTCTATCTATTTGTTAGTTGGTTTCATAACATTTGGTATTAGAGCTTGGATTCTAGGGTTTCGCTGCTCCAAAATAGGTTATCGTGGAATTTTCGCTATAACTTTTTTCTACGACGTTTTAGAAGCTTAAAAAAATCCATGTGAGCCGAAATAATGAGGATCCTCAGGTCTGAATTTCAGATCTTGTCTCGCTATATTTTCAGATATATGATCCAAGGAAGTTAGGGTTTTTTCAGGCTCCCAAATTACATCCTAAACAAGTGACCTTGGGAAAATCGTCATAACTTTCTCTATGAAACAGTGACACGTGGCACTTCATACAAGTTCGCTTTATTGAAAAAGTGTATAACTAGGTCATCTTGGGAGATTGGGCATAATGCTTTCTTGGAGAATCCAATTTCCATCAAACTGGTGGCATTGGAAAGAAGACTCTAAGGGCTACCATAGTTCGCAATTTTAGACCTTGGAGATCCACAATTTCATAGATACATCAGATTTAATATCGAGCTCCTACAAAGTGAAAAAATGTGTAGTTTTTTGTATTTTTTTGCATAAGTTTGGTTTGAAAAATTAGTTTGGAGGAATTCAAAAGGCATAGTGAAGAATAATTATCATTAATTGATGCCTCGAAGAAATAAAATAGAAACACCAAGTAAGCAACCTAAAATATCTAGCATGACTCATGAAGAAGAGGAAGAAACGCACCATGACATATCAAAATTACGAGACCAAGTGCAACAAATTTCACTCTCACAAAAAGTAACAGAAGCTAATATGGATGGTTTAAAGAAAGGCGTGGAAGATAAGATGGATGGTCTAAAGAAAGGCATGGAAGCTAAGATAGATGGTATGAAAGACAACATTGAATATTTGAGGAAGGACATGGAAGGTTTGACAAAGTTGCTACAAGAAAGGCTTCCTAATGGCAAAAAGGTAATAGAGAAAACTCATGATGAGAACAAAATATATGTTAATCATGATTTCATAGACTCTAATAGTGGATTTAAGACCCATCAAGTTCCAAAGATCGATATGAGGAAGTTTGATGGCAAGGATCTCGTAACATGGATACTACAGATGGAGCAATATTTCGATTTCCATAATGTGCAAAACACACAAACAGTATGCATTACAACTTTATATTTGGAACCAAATCAGTTTGTATGGTATCGATGAATTTTCTCTCTTAAACAAATTGTTACTTGGGCAATTTTTATGGAAGAAATGATAGCACATTATGAGGATACAAAAAGCAACACTTTTTTTAGCCAATTGATAAATCTGAAACAAACAGGTTCAATAATGGAGCACATTGAGGACTTCCAAAAATTGAATATAAGGGTAAAAGATATTCCAGAGGAACATAGGATTGATGTGTTCATAGGGAATTCAAAGGATAACATCCACCATGAGGTTCACCTTTGGTAGCCTGATTCATTGGAGAAGACATTTAGGTTGGCAAGAAAAATGGAAAGCAAAATTATGACAACAAGGAAGCCTACCAATCACAACTATAAAGATGGAAGTGTTGTTGCCCCTAGCCTTCCACAACCTACAAGGTTGACACTACAACAATTGGAAGAAAAAAGAGCAAAAGGGATTTGTCACAGTTGTGATAGCAAATACACTAAAGGTCATAAGTGTGCTGAGAAGAAATTATTTTACATATATTGTGAAGAGGAGGAAGAAAAGGAACAAGAAATGTCAAAAGAAGAGGATATACACCATGAACCAACCCTAGAGAAAGAAGAAATGAATCCAACCATATCTTGTAATTCATTGGTCAGAATTACCACTCCTCAAACTATCAAGATAGAAGGACATATCAAGAAGAAAAATGTAATAGTGTTGATTGATTTGGGAAGTACCCATAATTTTATTCATTGTAAGATAGCCAAGGAATTGAATTGATTCCTATATCCCGCACCAGAGTGTCAAGTGATGGTTGCAAGGGGAGGAACCATAAATTATTCTAGAAAGAGCCATAATATCAAGCTATCCATGGGAGAATATGTATTGAATAGCCCAATGCTTTCCATTCCAATGGGTGGTGCTGATGTTGTACTAGGAGCCCAATGGCTACAATCCTTGGGTACAATAGTTTTTAATCTTCAAGAAATTTTCATGAATTTTTTTTTTGAAAGGAAAGGAAGTTGAATTAAGGGGCATCGTAGGGAATCTGATAAATATAATCAACTCTAACGGAATGACAAAGATTCTAAAGAAAGAACAATGAGGCGTAATTGCACAATTATGTTCGCCAGAGGTTCCCACATCGAAATCATCTATTTCTCCAGATCTCCAAAAAGACCTGGACAATCATTACAAGGTATTTGAGACTTCGAAAGGCCTCCCACCTATTCGTGATCATGACCGTGCTATTCATTTGATTCCAGGAAGTTTTCCTCCGAACATCAAGCTTTACAGATATCCCTATGCCCAAAAGAGTGAAATTGAACGTATGGTTGCAAAAATGCTAGAGGTTGGTATAATTCAACCTAGTCAAAGTTCTTTCTTTGCTCCACTAGTATTGGTGCAAAAAAAGGATGGATCATGGCGTATGTGTCCAGATTATAGGGAGATCAACAAGATCACTATTAAAGATAAATTTCCCATTCCTGTCATTGATGAATTATTGGATGAATTATATGGATCAATTTACTTTACCAAGTTGGATATTCGTTCAGGATATCATCAAATCAGAATGAAGACTGAAGACCTTCTGAAAACAACATTTAGAACTTATGAGGGTCATTATGAATTTTTTGTCATGCCTTTTGGCCTTACCAATGCACCTTCTACATTTCAAGTTTTGATGAATTCAATTTTCAAACCCTTCCTTAGAAAATTTGTGTTAGTATTTTTTGATGATATACTAATCTACAACAAGTTTTGGAAGAATCATGTTCAACATGTTGATAGGGTGCTCAAAGTATTGGAGGAAAAAAAATTATATGCAAAAAGCTCCAAATGTTTCTTTGCAGTACAAGAGGTGGAATATCTAGGTGATATTGTATCTCATGAAGGTGTTAAGGTAGACCCTAATAAAATTAAAGCCATTAAGGAATGGAAAATCCCCACATCCATAAAGTGTATGCGAGCATTTCTCAGGTTGACAGGGTATTATCGCAAGTTTGTTAAGAATTATGGGAGAATAGCAGCACCTCTAACAACATTATTGAAGAAAGATGCATTTTCATGGACTCCAGAAGCAACAAAGGCCTTTAAACATCTTAAAGAGGCAATGTGCCAAGCACCGGTCTTAGCTACGCGATACTTCACAAAAACCTTTATTGTGGAATGTGATGCCTCAGGAAATGGAATTGGTGTTGTTTTAATGCAAGAAGAAAGACCCATTGCTTTCGAAAGTCATCCAATCAAAGGAAGGTATTTACACAAAGCTATTTATGAGAAGGAAATGTTGCAATACTACATGCATTTAAGAAATGGCGACCCTACCTAATGGGAAGACAATTCAAGATAAAAAAAGATCATGATAGTCTTAAATACTTTTTATAAAAAAAAGATTATCTTCAGAAGAGCAGCAAAAATGGGTCACAAAGATGTTGGTTATGACTTTGAAATCATCTACAAAAAAGGGAAGCAAAATGTTGTGGTAGATGCACTCGCAAGAAAGGATGAGGATGTGGAAGCATTACTTTGCACCATTTCTATTATCCAACCAGTTTGGATAAATGAAGCAAGGGATGAACGGAAGAATGACGAAGAAGTGTGAGAACTCATTCAAAAGTTACAACAAGATCCCAGTACATTTGCTACATTTAGTTGGAAAAATGATTCGTTGTGGTACAAAGATCTCTTATACCTAGGTAAGAATTCCCAACTCAAACAAAAGATTCTTATGGAATTGCACACTTCTCCCTTACGAGGGCACTCAGGATTTTTAAAAACTTACCACAGGGTTAAGAAGGATTTTTTTGGGATGGCCTTAAATCGGATATTCAAAATTTTTTGGCGGAATGTTTGGTTTGCCAACAAAATAAAGTTGAAACAATTAAGACCCCAGGTCTATTACAACCTTTATCCATTCCAAGCCAATGTTGGGATGAGGTTTCAATGGATTTTATCATAGGTTTACCCAAGTCCAAAGGAAAGAGTGTCATCATGGTGGTAGCTGACAGACTTACCAAGTATGCACACTTTTGTGCATTATCTCATCCATTTAAAGCCAATACAGTTTATATGGCATTTATGGAAACAATTCAAAATCACAATGGAAACACAAATATTATTGTAAGCGAAAAAGATCACATTTTCACTATAAGTGTTTGGACATAATTATTTTCTTGCATGAGTACTTAGTTAGCTCATAGCTCATCTTATCATCCTCAATATGATGGGAAAACTGAGATAGTAAACAAATTTTTGGAAGGATATATTCGTTGCTTTGTCTCTGATAAACAGACACGTTGGGTGAAATGGTTGCCTCTGGTTGAAGGGTGGTATAACACTTTCTTCCATAATGCAACAAAAATGACCCCATTTATGGAAATTTATGAATATCATCCACCATCCATTGCATCATATTTAAGAGAAAATTATAAGGTTCAAGCAGTGGAATATCACATCAAGCATCAACAACAAGTTCTCCAACTCTTAAAGGATAACATCACTTTGGCACAGAATAGAATGAAACAACAGGCAGATCAACATCGCAACGAAAGAAGTTTTGATGTAGGTTATTGGGTATTCCTACGGCTACAACCATATAAACAAATGTCCCTCGAGAAATCTAAGAAGGATAATAAATTATCACCAAAGTATTATGGTCCATACAAGGTGTTGCAAAAGATTGATACTATGGCATACAAACTAGAGCTTCTTGCAGCTTCCCAAGTGCATCCAGTTTTCCATGTTTCATGCTTAAGGAAGGTTATATGTGACAAGCTCCCAGTTCAAACAATATTGCTAGAACTTGATGAGGAAGGAAAAATCATATTGGAACCTGAAGCAGTCACAGAAACAAGAACTCGACAGCTATGAAATCGATCAATTTCAAAGTATCTCATCAAGTGGAAGAACTTACCCACTGAAGATTCCACATGGGAGGATGAGAATTTTATACAAAAGCATCCAGAACTACTCAAGCATTGAGGACAACACTTTTTTGAAGGAGAGGGGCATGTTAGGTCCCTATAATACTAGTGATTCCCCCATTACTATTGTCATTGTAGCCCTTATTGTTATTATTGTGCCCCTATTGTCCCCATATTGTTATTATTGTGCCCCATAGAAGCCCACTATTGTTATTTTTGTGCCCTTATATTATTATTGTTATGTCAACTTTGATTATATTGTGACCCTTAGACTCCTATATATAGAAAGGATGTTTTGTCATTTGTATCATCCAAGAATTTTTCATTTGTGTAATGTAAAGGAGGTTTCCCCCTCGAAGAGGCTGATTTTGAAGTCGTTGATCTATCTTTTCTATCTTTTTGTGAGTTGGTTTCATAACATCTTGTCTCATTCATGTTCCTGCACCTTAATTAGCCATAATTTTCTCCCAAAAACTTATAGTCAATGCATATTAGACCACTAGACATAACATCTTAGTTTTACTCATCTCATTAAGCAAAATATAATTAAAACATGTAAAGAATTATGAGAAGAGTTGATTTTAGTAAGCTTGGAGGTGTATTAAGGTCCATACATTTTACCCAATGATGAGCCTCATCATCACCCCCTACTAAAAATTTTTCTCATCCTCTGAGCAACTCAATCTATGTCCATGTCCTTCATTGCTTTGGTGGCTTCCTTGACATCCCATGCTTCTGTTATAGTCTCTTCCTCTTGTGAATAAAACCCTGCCTTCTTCTCTATCACTTCCCACTACTTTCTTTCTTCTTCTTCTTTCCTTCCTCCCAACATTACCTAAAGCAATGGTGGATTGAGCCTCAAGACAATCCAATTGACTTTGAGTCTTTGTAGTGCTTGCTTATACATTAGGGTTCTATTTAGTGCCTCTCTCATTCTGTCAGGAGAATGATATTCTCTGATTTTTAGGCTGTAAGGCAAGGTGTTCCATCTCCTTTGGAAAGCTTGATGGTTGTCATCTCCTAGAAATCTGAGCATGTCTTCAAAGTGTGTGACTTCCTGTTCTTGTACAGCAAGGTACCTTGGTGCAAGCTTGGGATCATTTGTAATGAGGTTGTGGGTGCTGATGACAGCCATTAGGTTAGATTGTTTTGCTCTGATCATAAGGGGTTATGCCTCTTCTTTTTCCATTACCTTTTTCATCTCTGTATCTCTTGCCTCCTCATGATTCATCCAAGATGCTAAGGCCATCAATTGCAAGTCCCATAGCTTTCGATTTGGGTCCCACATATTTAAACCTGTCAAGGCCAAATTGTGTAGGTAAAACTCAGATATCTTTGCTCTATCTTCCAAGGTGCTTTGATCACATATATTAATGAATTGTATATAGTCTTGGAAGGTCATAGTTACTCTTTGTGCTAGGGTCTTTATCTAAAATTGTAGCCATTATTCCTTGAGGTACAAGGCATAAGACTTTGCTGGCATCCTACACTGGATTACCTCCATGGAAAAACTAGCCATAGTTTCCAATTGGATTTTCCTTTCTTATAGCTTCTTCCTTAGCCATGTGTTCTTAGCCTCTAATCTCAGTTGCTTCTCTGTCTCTTATGCTACTCAGTTCTCTGCCCATCTCCTTCAATTTCTCCTCCATGTGGCCTACATCCTCTAACCCTTTTGATTTAGCAATTTGCATCCACTTGTGTGTCCTTGCCCTCTCTTTTTCAAGTTCAAAGAATAGGGGAATGGAAAAATTATGTGGTATCACCCTACCTCCTTCAATGAACCTATAGTAGGAGCCGAGGTTTGGCTATGGGCTAGGTTCTTTCAGTTCTTTTCCTTCTTCCTTTGTTTCTTATTGAATAATTCCTTCCTGGTACCTTTTCTATGTTTCCTATAGGTTTGATAGAGTTTCCTGTAGGTTTGACAGAGTTTCCTGTAGGTCTGACTATGTCTCCTGTAGGAGACCTTTTCCCTTTGATGAGGCTGACCTTGTGACAGGCCTCCTAACATAGGTGATTGGAGACTTGGGAGAAGCTTGTTTTGATGTTCCTTCTCCTTCATTTTTCTTTAGAGGGGCTACCTTCTCTTGTTTCTTTGGTGAATCCTCAATGAAAATTGGAGTTTTGGTGGGGGTTTGAGGTCTCCCTTATCTAATCCTAGTGCTATTTCTTGTCGTGAAGTACAGTGGGGTTTGTCTTTTCCTCTTCCCCTTTGATTTGACAGGTGTTCTTAGGGCAGTAAGAGCAGTTGTTGCCTCTTTCTCTATAGGCTCTGGAGACACCCTTCGTGATTCTTCTTCCTCTCTGTTTTGAGCTGCAGACCTTTGTTCATCCTTCTGTCATTTTTCCTCTTTTCCATTTTCTTTCTCATCCTCTTCTTTGTCTCCTCCTTCCTCTTCTTTTTCTTCCTCTATTTCTTCACTCTTCTCATATGTTTCTTCTTTTGTTTCCTCCTCTATCTCTTCCTAATTTTCCTCCTCTATTTCTTCTTCATTTTACTCCTCTGTTTCTTCTTCTTTTTCCTCTTATGTTTCTTATTCTCCCTCACTAGCAGTAAGGATTTTGTCATATTCAATAGCTTGAATTGCTCCTTTTTCCTGCATGTCTGTAAATGTTGTCCATGCAATATGGAATCTTAATTTTTGTAGAGCATCTTCAAGGATGATTTTGATCAACCCATGATGGGCTAGTTGCTGATGTTTTCCCTCTTGCACTTTGATGCTCATGTCTATCATGGATTGTAGAAGAAAATAGGGTATACTCAATCTGTTATGAGGAGGTGTGTTCTACCCAAATCTCAGATCTTGGAGAATTCTGGAGTGGTATCCATACACTACACTATATCATCCTTCACATGAAATATATTTGATGAGGTGGTAACTGAATTCATTTCAAGGGTATGGAATGCTCTCCCTTCTAACCCCATTTTTGTCCTCTATTGGTTCTTCTCCTTCTAAAAAGAAGCTTTTCTTTGCAAGGGTGTTGTTACCCTTGTCTTCTTTCGTCCAGGTAACCCTAGGGGGAGTGTAGTGACTCTACTTATAACCTCAGGGGTAATTGCTACTAATAAATCCTTCACCATAGTAGTGGCATTGGTCCTAGTGAGGAGTATGAGTCATAGGGCCAATTATCTGGCCACATCATCATCATATCCTCTCATCCTCTAAAAGAACCCCATCCATTGATGCCTTGTGAAAATTTCCACCATGGGAGGATGCTGGTGGATCCTTGTTGTGCTTGTGGGTTTTGTCTTGTTGAAACCTCATGTCATATTTCCCTGGTAATTATAGAGGCTTGTGTGGATACAGTTAAATAATTATGGTAGGTGAGGAAGTTTTGAATTTTGACTTTTAGTGACATGCAATACAATTCTTCTATCCTGAGATGCACTGTAAATTCCTAACCAAATTGAGGATTTCCTTTTTTTTTCAAATGGAAAATATGGAAGGTATGGCTCCTACCTCACTTTGCTACGTTCTGGTGAGGATAACCCTTGATTTGAGCTCCCTTAGTGTCCACTGATAGCTCTGTAGGTTGATTCCTCTATATCCTGTAGGCTTCTTGTAGGTTTCTTGCATGTTGTAGATGCTCACTGTTTCCTGTAGGTGCTATTTGAGGAAGGCCGAGAGAAACCTCTTTATTCAATGGATCCTCAAAGTTGCCTTTTCTTTCTTTGTATGGGAATCAATGTTTATTTCCATTTATGGGTGATCGTGTGGGGTGGTGTGCTAGCTGGCCAAGTACGAGCACCTTCTTTTGGACCGTTGGTCCCACTATCAGTCCATCATTTCACTTTACCTCGTAATCATCTCCCACTCCTATCCTCCATAACTTAACCATTTTTGGATTTATTCCCTTTTCCTTTTATTTGACTTTTTCCACGTGTGGAGTGGTCTAACTCTTTTCTTCTCGTTGACTAGACGAAGGTGGCCAAGTTAACTAGCCACCTTTACTTATAAAATCAACTCTCGCATTATTCCTATAGTTTTGATCATATCATACTTATGAGAGAGAATGAATAAGATGGCATACTTATGGGTAAAGTGCTTCGGTGATGAATGTTGGAGAGTGGTGTCTCTTTGTTGTGCTTTTCAATCTGCATATTTCATTGTGTATTGCTTCTTTTGATGCTCTGTTCCTTTTGATGTGCAGGTGATGAACCTTGTTGTTGGTGATCTTCATGTTGCTGCTGAGCTCTAGAGGAGCTTCTTCATCCTTGTAGTCCCTGTTCTGAAGATGGTTGCAATCTCTATGGTTTCCTTTGTGGGATAGGCTGCTACAGGATGTCTACAAGATGTCCTGTCGCTGCCTCTCCCTTAAACTTTCATATTTTTTCTTAGCTGTTAAACACACATGGGCAGCCAGTTTCTCTTGAGCTGTGGGAGATATAGAACATGATCCAGAAGAAAGTCTGGAAGACTAGGCAGTTTAAGCCTGATTGTGCCAAGCCCTGATGGCTTGATTTTTGACTGATCTACAAAGTATACTGCTCCATCAACATTGTCAGTGAAATCTTCAAAAAAATCTTCCGTATGAGTCATATGACAGGTTTCTCCTGAATCAAGTAACCAATCATTTTTCGAAGAAGCAAGTGAAGCATTAAACAAATCTTCATTTACTCCAATGTTACATTGTGCCTCAATATAGTGAGCAGATTCAGGTGCTTTACCTTTGTTTGTATCATCAGTTTTACCTTTCTGCTGGTTTCTTTTCTGCTCAATTTTGTCCCATGGTAGCTTGCATGTAGAAGCATCATGTGATCCATTTCGTTTGCAGCGAATGCAATGCAGATCTGCTTTTTCTGCTTGAGAATGTCTGCCCCCCCTGCCTCTGAAGTATCTTCCTCTTTCTCTTCGTCCACCTCTTCCTCTTGTAGAATCTTGAGCAGGATGCTTTTCTTTATGAGCAAGGCAAACAGTCTCTTCAGAAGATTCAAGGACTGTCTTCTTTCCCAAGGCTTTCTCTCTTTCAGCAAACTTTTTCACAAGAGAGTCAAAGGTTATATCTTTAAGATTTCCATTTGCTTGTAAAGACTCAAGATAATTGGAGTAAGTAGGATAGAGTGCCTTGAGAAAAGCAATAAGAGGAATATCCAGCTCAACCTTAGTGGATTTGATATCATGCATTATGGATTTTACTTCAGATGCAAGAGCAAGAGGATCATTATTTTTTAGTTCAAGAGTGAAGAGTTTAATCATGAGCTGAACAACTTCAAGTGCAGAATGTGAGTCATAGAGTTCTTTCAGTTTTTGTAAAGCTTCAAAGGCAGTTGAATATGATGAAATATGGCGACTTACTTCTTCATTTACAGATGCTGCGATTAATGCATAGGCTTTGTTGTTCTTGTTTTCCCAAATGACGAGCTCTTTGTCTGATGTAGGCTGCACTGGGTCATTGTCTCCTTCTCCGACACACACTCCTTTCCACAACTCATTGAAGATGAGGGTGTGTTTTATCATCCGGGACCATTCAGGATAGTTCTCTTTGCCAGTGAGAACTATTCCTACCATAGAGATGATTGAATGCATTCTGTAAAAAAAATACTTCTGCTGATAAAAAAAAACTTCCTTACGTTACAGCCTTATGCACTATATTTTAAATCCCTCTAATATTTGATAGAAGTATCAGCATTACATATCACTGTAGACCTTCGTTACAAATAAACTATATCAATATACAAATTGTGTATTGAGCAAACAGAGTATTCCTTTATCTCAGTATATGAAAATTTTTAATGAAGCCTGCGGCTTATCACATTGAAGTATCCCCATTGCACTAGTTCAGACATCAATCAGGTTTCATAAATGGATGATCGTCTTTAAAAATGCACATGTATGTGCCCAACACATATACGAATTCAAAAAATGCAACTTATGGAGAGCACCATGCAAGAACACATATATCACAATTAAAATTCACGGTCTTCATTCCACCAATGCGCATACAGAATCAATGCTTCAACCATTCACTGGTATATATTACGACATGCACCTTGCTTCCTCTGCACCACGCTTTGAGAATATAGATCAATGCTTAATCAAAGGACCAATGCACATATTTGTATTCGTGGACCGGTATACATGCTCTCTCAAACCCAACGAATCAGATTCGATACCACGGTCTCACACCACGGTCTCGGGATACCACGATCTCGTCTTCGACTTTGGGGTGTTGGAGGAGCAGCCAGAAGAACCAGGAGAGTGCTACAGACGTTGTGTCACGACCTGCAAAGATAAAATTTACGCAAACGTCTCGCAGGAATTTTTCAGAATACAAAACCCATGCTCGTCTCGAGATTTCATGAACACAGACAACAAGTCCTCCGGCAACTTGTAATCGGCTCCAGCGCTTATTAATACCACGGTTTCGGTCTCACACCACAGTTCGACTTGACTTAACAAAAGATTCAAAAATTGCAGTTCTGATCAGGGTTTGCAACAGGATACGTATACCTCCAATGCTCCATAGATACCTCAAGAAATGACGATTTGATATGCTCAGAAATCAATGGAGAGTTTTCATGATCCAACAGGATTGTAGCAGATAACTGAATACAAAATCTCAATCAACAAAAATCACTTATGCGTAAACAATTTTTCGATCAATGCATAGTAAAAACGACCAATTCAAAGGCACTGAGCATAGCAAACCAGTTGCAATGTTTACCATACGGCCTGACCCATCCATTCGGATTTTCTCAGGCTGAGAGGTGTCTTCAGAATGGCTCCAGTGGATAGAACGACAGAGGCGTTAACCCTTCCAGGTTCCAGGTTCCTTCCCCTCCTTAATCTGAAGGGTTATGTATGAGTCCAAGAAGAGAGCTGTAATACAAAATGTGCAAATATGCATGGAAACACTAGGCTGAATGCGCTCTATGAAATGTTGGTAAAAAGGGCGGTGGTTTAAGGATGACCACCAACACTGGAACGCTTAGTGCAGTTCCTGGAACTCTTCCAAAACTGGCAAGAAACTGAAGTTTTTTTGCTAGAGGAAGTGATCCTATTGTTTTAAAGAGGGAAACCTTCAACCAATAAAGGGAGGTCTCACCCCATATAAAAGGGAGAACTTCAACCTGAAAAGGGAAGTCTCAACCTGTGATGGTTTAAGGATAACCAACAACTCTGGAATGCTTAATGCAATTCCTGAAACTCTTCCAAAACTGGCAAGAAGCTGGTGTCTTCTGCTAGAGGAAGTGTTCTCAATTGTGTTCCTGGAATTCTTCCAAAACTAACAAGAAGTTGAAGTCTTCTGCTAGAGGAAGTGTCCCAGATTGCCAACTGAAGGCATGTTCAGGGGCATCTTTGTCTCTAGCTACAACTCTGAAACTGGTGTGGCAGGTTGTGGCTTAGGCTCACTTGATGTGGCTTTGAAGCTTGTAGATGACCATCATTTCCCCCCTGTCAGATACAAGGTGAGATGATGGAGAAAACTCAATTGCAAGACTGTTCAATACTCTGGAACAAGTTCTGACATGTGTTTGGAATATCTTCTTGGATGTTGATGCCCATTGCCAAGAAGCGATCCATCCAAGATGAATCTTTGTTCTTGCAAGACGTTTGTTTTTGAAGCATCTGTTTGAAGAATGACTGGTTTTATGATAGTGCTTAAATGGATGAAGATCAAAACAGTGATCTTTCAGATGGCCAACTCGGTCACAGTGTTGGAATTTCACAATCTGTTGTTGTTGTTGTTGTTGTGGAAGAGGAGCAGATTCTGGAACAGCTGAAGCTGAACTGTTATGAGGAGTAGCTGAACTGTCATGAATGAATCCAGCACTCTGAAACTGAATGGGCTTGGCATAGTCTGGAATATGAAAGGACAAGTCCTTGTCATATCCAAGACCAGTTATGTGCTTGTTGTGGACAAGCTGTTCCCAAGGTCTGATGATGGGCTTAGGAAGTGTAGACTGAGTTTCTGCATCTGCATGTACAATTGCTGCTTTATTTGAATGAACAGTAACATTATTGACTTGTTGTTGATGGGTTGCAGTCTCAATGTTCTGAACAAAAACAGGTTCAGAATGATGTCTATTTTGATGTAGCTCTTCTTGCTGTAGCTGTGATTCAATCTGCAAAAAATCAATCTTTTCCTGTGCATTTTGTAGACATGTCTGAATTTCTGAGAGAAAATCCTTACTGATTTTGACTGTCCCATCAACAGTGGAAAAGATTAGACTATTTAATAACTGTAATGCATCATCAATTTGCTCCATTTAATGACAATGTTGCACAAATATCTCACACAATGCCAAATAACCGCAACTTTAAAGAATATAGACAGCCCCCAATGCTTATGAACATTGAACTCTGTCGTTCCAATTAATCCTCCAATTGATGAGGGTGCCCTTTTAACAGCTCAGACCACATTAATAGAAATGTCTCAGTTCTTTGATGGAATGGATGAGGATGGAAATCTTCGAAATACCAATGGACATGACAAAGATGGAGATGCTGGTTATTTTGAAAAATAATGCAAAGTGGCACCTTCTAGTAATGGCAAGCAGCAATGCTATAAGGGAAGGTGCAATCAGTGGTAAACAAGGAACCCAACCGGAATAACTGAGAGAAAACCACAAGGAGTCCTGAGTTTGTATGGTTTGGTCCACTGTTCAACAGAGCATTGCTATAAGGGAAGGTGCAATCAGTGCTCAGAGAAGAATGGTTGAACGAATGCTGGGATTTCAGTCGTTTAACAAACAACTCAGTGCGGTACGAGAGATCAACAAACTTCTAGAAAATGCTCGTTCTGTTGCTTCCAGGGATAATGGTAAATCTGTTTGTACAACTATAGAGTGGCTGGAGAGAAATAACATTCTCCATCACACGTTGCGATCCCAGGTCCAAAATATTATGAGGCTTCTGCGAGACATTATATGGCTCGATAATGAGAAACCCTTTTACAAGGGTCAGGTTTCTCGACAGATGCGCCTGCAGCAGCTAATTAATGATCATAACTTGATTGATCTGGTTGTAAGCAGTCTTGTGCAGTATATTGCTATGCCGCATAAATTTACTCTTTCAAAACCTCTAAGCACACTCCTCTTAACTACAGATCTCTTACGTTTGCCGTTGTATGGAACTGGAAAGCATCAAATGCGCAGGACATTAGCTTCACTTGTCAACTTTTTAAATCTTTCAATCGAGCTTGAAAACAACGGCGTTATGGAATCGGGAGCTTCGAACCCCCGGAGCCCTGCCCATTAACCCTGTCAAGCGCTCAAAGCACAAATAAAACAGAGACTTGGCTCTGGAGCCTGAAAGATACTCTCCTTTTCTCTTCTCGAAGCTTTTCAACGTGAAAATATGCAATTTACCCACTGGACAACCTGAAAATAACAGTCTCTCGAGTCTTTCCACCTCTAGACCACCAAAGATATAAGCACTCCGAACGTCAAACTCTCAAAACCCTTGCGTTGTACTACAAACATCGTACGATACACAATGTCCCTCTCGCTCCAATCTTTAAGCATCGCAACACTGGAAATTTAAACTTCAGGAATTCAAAGTCCCCTTACTGACTAATTCTCTCAGCATCAAAATGAACTCAGACCTCAAAATAATCGTAGTCCAACTCGAAGACATCCAAATACACTCGGCAGAAGCTTCAAATCATCAAAATAAAAGCACTCCCAGCAGCAAAACTCCGTGATTTGTTCAATTACAAGACTAGAAACAGGAATACTTCGATTTCCTTATTTTTGAGATTCGAAATTGCTTAGACTCTGCCCTTTGTCATGAAATTTCACTTTTAATGAAATCTTGGAAAGTCTTGCTCAGAACGTCCATAAACTTACCAGCAATGATGCACCCCGAGGCCGATTTAACCGCCGAAAAACCACAGTCTTGTTTCTCGAGCAATAACCACAACTGTAGTTGCTCATTCAGCATCCGCAGACCATAACGACTCCATACCATCAACGCCTGAAAGTTTTACTGTCTTTTTTTTCAGAAAAATGAAATGGCTCCTTCCACCATTCACGCAGCCTCAGTTTGAAGAATCTCAAACGTTCACCATGTCAGGCGTTTAACCATGTCAGGCGTTAACCAACGGATGCACAATAGCAGACAGATGCGTTATGGCAGAGTATGGGACAGAGGAGTTACAAGTCACGCCAAAAAAGGAGCCTGGGACCTGTGCTCCGATACAGCGTGCCACAGCGTTCAAGTTTAATGGCTATTCAAACACATTCAGTAACGCAGGTGAGAATAATCAGGTGAATTGTCAGGCAGTAGAGGCGCAGGTGTAATGACGCTCTTTTTTTAAACGTTTATGACAGTCAGAGAGCGATTATTGTATTTAGAAGAACAGGCAGGCAGAATTAATGGAGCGTTACAGGTAATGAAGACTAGGCCAGCACTATTCAAGGCAGCTCAGACCGATTGCTCAGGGAATAACAACATCTCATTTTTTAACTAAAGGATAAACCCGGAGGAAGAAAACTACACAGGCCACACATCATGGCTCCGATACCATGTTAAACACACATGGGTAGCCAAAACAATATGAAAGATAAGCATGCAAGTACGATTTTATTAACAAATGGTTTACATTTATAGTACATGTAGTGACCGTTGGGTTTCACATCCCAAGGTCTCTTGGACTGCTTTGGTCTATTTGGCTTCCACACTAACCCATTTAGGATTAGGTGTCCAACATCAGCTCTAAAGTATAAGGGGTGTTGAAATGAGTGGATAAAGGTGATACAAAATGGTAGGTGAGGGATGTTTCCTTTGGGTATGGTTCCTCTTTCCTTCTTTTCTTTCTCTTTTGTTTTTTCTTATCTTCTTTTTCTTTTGTAATCTATATTTTTTGAACGGATTTCTTTGATGGATGCAGAGGCGACATGGTGATGAAAGGAATGGATGTGGTGTGGTGAGGTAAATGTTTTTTCATCTAGACACAGGCTTGTTTCATCACTTTTCTCTCGGACTTCCCTTCTTGTGGTTTTCAAGGTCAACTCTCATTCCTACAGGAAACTCTTGTAGGATTACAGGGAATCTTGTAGAAAACATAGAGTTTGTGTGAAATGAGCTGGAGGGGTTTATAAATGGAAGACTAGGTGAATAATGGAGGATATGAGATGGGTGGATTAAAACATGGCTCTTGTAGGTCCTGTTGTCCTTCTCATGCTATGCTTATCCTCCTCTTGCAGACCTGCAAAACAGAATTGCCATCTTTTGTATCTTTTCTCTCTTTTTATTATATATATATATATATAACAACTAGTCTGCCTCCAAGGAAGTTTTCATCCTAGTTTCCTTCCTTGGGTGCCTCAAAAGAGGTTTTTATCTAGAGATCATTTTATTTTTCTCTCCCTTTTTTTAACACCCTTGGGCCGCCTCAAGAGGTTTTCAACCCAACAGTGGGACTAAGGTGCCTCATGGAGGTTTTCACTTAAGTCTCTTTATTTTTTCTCATTTTTTGTTTCTTCTTTATTTTCTTTTTTCTGCAGGGACTTGGTGGGGTGGAATCTGAGACTTTCTCTACCACCATCACTGTCTTGCTGATGCTATTGATGAATTCTTGCCTTGACAAGGGCTTCTTATAGATCTTTAATCTATACCCATTGACAAGAAAAGGGATAGCCTCTGCATCAATGGTTCTTATATACACAACACCATTATCAGGACACTTTTCTATTTCATAAGGCCCTAACCATCTAGTCCTTAACTTGTCTTTAAAATCTTTGTACTAGGAATCATACAACAAAGCCCAATCACCTTCTTGAAACTGTTTGTCTTTTATATTATTGTCATACCAAAATTTCCTTTGAACTTGAGTCACCTCTTTGTGTAGGAGGGCCTGCATCCTAAATTCATATAACCCATTCAACTGGAGCAATATTTCTTGTTGTGCCCTGGTGATATCCAGATCTAGTTGTGTTGCCATCCTTAAGGTGTTGTATTCAAATTCAATGGACAGTAGGGCTTTCTTCCCATAGACCAACTCATAAGGATTGAAGCCAGTGGTGGTCTTCTAGGTGGTATTGTAGGCCTAGGTGGCCTCAACTAATCTCTTTACCCAATCCTTTCTGCTGCTGCTAATCACCTTGGTTAGAATGTCTTCAAATGCTCTGTTGGTTACCTCCACTTGTCCATTAGACCGTGGGTGGTAAGGAGTGGATGTTTTGTGCTTGATCTTGTGCTGGCTTAACATATTTTCAATCATGTGAGATGTAAATTGACTACCTTGATCAATGACCAATTATCTAGGGTACCCAAACTTATAAAACACATTTTCCCTTAAGAATTCAACCACTTTTTCTTCTGTTTCTACTTTGATGGCTTTGGCTTCAGCCCATTTGGTTAAGTAGTCAGTGCACACAATGATGTACTGCTTCTGTTTGGATGGAGATTCAATGGGCCTGATGAAATCCATGCCCCACTTGTCAAATGGCTCGAAATTCGCTTGAGGTTGCAGAGGAATCTCATCCCTTATGGTAGGTTTCCCCATCCTTCGGCACCAATCACACTAATTGGTATACCTCATCACATCTTGGTGAAGAGTGGGCCATTAATAACCAGCTTGCAGTACCTTGAATGTTTTTCTTTTGGCTGCAAAGTCACCTCCACAAGGCCCATCATGACAGGCCAAAAGGATGTCGAGACTTCCTCCTCCTTGACACATCTTCTTAGAATTTGATCCAGACCTAGCTTGAAGAGATTTCCCCCGATCCCAGTGAATGGGGTGTTCTTTCTTATGATCCTGCTCTTTTCCTTGGAGGACAAGTTTGGTGGAAACTGTGCAGACACCAAGTAGTTTGCTATGTCAGTAAACCATGGAGAGAGAACTGAAATGGTGAATAAATGTTCATTTGGTAGCTGATCATCAACCATTCCTTCCTCCCCTGCAGGCTAATTCAATCTAGATAAAAAAATCTGCAACAACATTCTCCTTATCAGGCTTATCAATAATAGTTAAATCAAATTGTTGCAATAAAAGTAACCATCTAATAATCTGGGCATTTACATCAGGTTTATTCATCAAGTATTTAATTGCAGCATGGTCAGTATGTACAAATGTTTGGTAACCGGTATTGTAATGCCTAATTTTATTCAATCAATGCACAAAAGCTAGGAGCTCTTTTTCATTTAATGTGTAGTTCAGCTCGACTTTCGACAGATTCTTACTGATGAAGTAAATGGCATAAGGTAGCTTGTCATCTATCTTTCCTAAAGCTACTTCCATGGCTTTGTGAGAGGCATCAACATGTATATGAAAAGGAATTTGGGCCTCGGAGAATAGGTGCAGTAGTCAACTTGTTCTTTAGGGTGTCCAAGGCTTCTTGACAACTTTCTGACCATAAAAATTCAGAGTCTTTGACCAATAACCCAAATAAAGGAGAAGCTAACTTGCTGAAATCTTTTATAGATATCATATAGTATCCGGCTAAACCTAAAAAACTTCTGACATCCCTTTGTTTTTGTGGAGTCAAGACCCTTTTGATGATGGCTATCTTATTTGGGTTTACCTGCAGTCCTTCCTGGGATGTTGAGTGACCTAGAATAGTCCTCGTAGTCATTAAGAACACACAATCTTTAGGACTAATGGATAAGTTAATTTCAATGCATTTATTAGGCACCTTACCTAGGTTAGAGAGAGCCTCCTGGAAATCAAACCCATAGGGTTTAAAGTCATCCATATAAATTTCGACTGCATCATGGACTAGCTCTGCAAAGATACTCAGGACTACCCTCTGGAAAGTGGCAGGGGCATTGCATAACCAAAAGGAAGGACCCTATAAGATAAATTACCCCAAGGACAGGTGAAGGTGGTTTTATCCTGGTCCTCTGGGCTAATCTGGATTTCATTGTACCTGTTGAACCCATCTAAGAAGGAGAAGAACGTTTTCCCTGCCAGGCCATCTAACACTTGTTCAATGAAAGGTAGAGGAAAATGGTCCTTCTTTATTGCTTTTTTTAACTCTTTGTTATCAACACAAATCCTCCACTTTCCATTTTTCTTTGGAACCAACACCAAAGGAGACACCTACTCATTATCCGAGATATGGTAAATGAATCCTACATCTAGAAACTTTTGCAACTCTTCTTTGACTATATCCTTGAGAGCTGGATTCATTCTCCTTTGGGATTGCTCGACTAGTTTTCAACCTTCTTGATGTAAATGTGGTGAGTACACACCAAGGGGTGCACTCCCTTCATTTCTTTGTAATTCCAAGCAAAGGCATCCAAATTCTCTCTTAGCATATTACATAACTCTTCTTCTTAGTGTACAGAGAGAGAGGGCTTGATTTTTAGTGTTCTTTCAGGGCCGAATTCTATTGTCTTGACACGAGTAGGGTTTGAGTCATCTAAGCATAGATCAATCCAATGGTTGTTCTTGTTTTCCTTCACTACTTCCTCCAAAGACATGGTGTTGGGAGTTGGATTTTGGAGGATGTGTTCAATCAAATCATCTTCATGAGGGTGTCCTCCTCCCATGGTAATTTCTAGGGTATAGAATTGGGTGGAGTAGACTTCATATTCTTCCTCCTCTTCTAACCATAAAGGTAAGTCATGTTCTAAATATGGTTGAGTAGGAGGGTATAGGACCTACTGATTGGATAGATGCCCATTTTTTTAGTCATGTTTCCAGCCCTGCAGCTAATGTAGGCATCGATAGTGGCTAACCAAGGCCTCCCAAGTATGAGAGGATAACCATTAAATTTGGTCTTAGGTTGGAGAACTCAAAAGTCTATAGGGTACTCCCAAGAATCAATGGAGACCATCACATCCTCAACAATCCCCTCAGGGGCTACTATGGATCAGTCTGCAAGCTGCAAGACTGTCGTGGTCTTTCTTAATGAACCTTGGAGATTCAGATTGAGCATGGTGTCTTTATTCATTACATTAATGGCAACCCCAATATCAATCAAGGTATGTGGGACAATGGTTCCATTGATGTGTACATCTACTACAGGGCTTCCAAGCTCTAAATACTTTGGGTAAATTACCTGCCCCAGCATTACGTCAGATAGTTGTCCAATGACATTAATGGTAGGGGTGTCTCTTTTTCGCCTCCATGGATGTTTGAAACACTTCTCTTTAATGAGTTTTTTGTAAATAGGTACATCCTTAATATCTTGGAGAAGTGGGATTTTGACACATAGATTTTTCAATTCACCTAGGAGTTCATTCTCTTCTGGGGTATGCTAGACTGGATAAGTTAATATTTCAAGAGAGTGTGGTGGATTCACTCTAGGCATACTTTCCTCTCTTTCCTCCTCACTCTCCCTAGGTGGAGATGGAGGTTGGTTATCCGAGAGCACTCTCCCAGACCTAACATTGATTTCCTGAATTTCCACAGCATAAGTAGGGTAGGATATCTCTCCACTGTAGAACTATTGTGTATGTCTGTTGTTCAGGTTCGGGTTTGGTTGGGCAGACATCTAAGGTTGTTTAGGTGGAGCAGGGTGTAAAATTTGTGGTTGAGTAGGAGGTGAAGGAAACAAAGTTGGAGCATTGTTGTATGGGGGCCTCCACTCCTGGGGTGGTGCATTCCCCTGAGGTTGTGGAGGACTATATGGCTGAAATGGTTGGTTAGTCAGCTGGGAATAGTACTGAGGTGCAAAAGACTAGGGAGAAGGTGTAGACCAAGAAGGATGAGCATGGGGGCCCCAAGAGGGAATGGATGTGTTTTGGTTAGGGTTGTAATATGCATAGGATGACCCTTGCATGCCCTGCTAGTATGGTTGAGGCCCATGAGGCCTCCTTTGATTTATGTAGCAGAGTTGTTCAGTCACCCCTTCAGTTCCCTAATACACAAATTTTAGTCCAGGTAGAGAAGGGCACTTGTCTGTGGAGTGGTTTTCTTCACAGACCGAGTAGATTTCTATAAGGTTTAATGGACATTCATTCCACCTCCTTATGAATCTAGGGAAGAAGATGGCTAATTATTTCTATGCTTCCTCTTACTTTGCATAGTGTCCATATACAGGGCAAGGGTTTGCAGTATTTCACTCTTAAAATCTTCCAACATGTTTCCAATTTCACGTTTTATAGATGTGTTGGAAGAGGATGAGCTGGCCATTGTTTGAATAACCTTAACCTTTTTTCTAGCTGCCTAAGAATGGTTCTTAAAAATGGTCTTGATATCCTCATAGGGTAGCTGGTAGATGTCCCCTCCTGATAGCAAGTTTAGGGTATCCAGGAGATCTTCCCTGATCCCCCTGAGTAGGACTAGCTTAAGTGACTCAGGATCAAGTGTGCACCTGGCCCTTTTATAGCTGAGTTGGAATCTTTCCTCATAATCCTCTAAGGACTCATCATGCCCCAAGGTCATTCTAAAAATTTCCTCTTTGGTGTCTTTGGACCTATAGTAATCCCTATACTTTTTGTTGAAAGCTTGTTGCATCTAAGCCCAGGTGGTGATACTATCCCTAGGTAAACCCATGAACCAACGCAGAGTTGCATCCTTGAGAGTGGATGGGAATAATTTCAACTTCTGATCATTAGTGGTGTAATCATAATTTTTTCATATGACAACAAATTCAAACAAGAAAATATCTAGATCTTCTGAGGTCAGGCCATGGAAGTGAGGGAGAGCAAAGGGGCTTATTTTTTTCATCTTGGCATCCCCATTGGTTTCTTTGATAGGAAAATCACCCTCAATTCTTTCTCTATCTCCCCTTTCATTTCTATTTTCAGCCATTATGTCAGTTGGAATGGGTTCTTCTTCTTCCCCTATAGGCTCTTCAAAAATCTCTAGTTGTTCGCCTAAGGGGTCCTCTAATTCACAACCACCGAAGAAGAGGGAAGGTTCACTATTTGAAGTGGTGAGGTTATGTGGTAGAAACTTTCCTAAGTTATCCCTATTGATACGAGGCATGAAAAAAGTGTTTTGTTTTATTTTTCAAGCTTTAAGACTAATTACAGAATGGAAAATACAAACTGAATTGAAACTAACTATTGAATGAAATCACTTGCAGAATGAAAAGGAAACCAAACCAACTTACAACTATCTTGCAAAAATGAAAATAATAGCAGAATGAAAGAGATAAGAAATGGAAGAAATAAAGCAGAAATCGCATCTACTCTAACACCTCCCCGACAACGGCGCCAAAAAGTGATGAGCACTAGTATTGCAACAAGAATCTTGCAACTCCTGGGGCTACCAACTTTACTTCATCAACCCGGGGTTCATACAAACTTGGAGGTGACAATGTTGTATACACAAATAGATGCAATGGGTCCACTCTTTGTCACTGCTGAGTTGGGTGATAGACCACTAGGGTTTCTCAAACCAACCTTCTATTGATTTAGAAGAAGTTTGATTACCAATTGAGAAAGGAGAATTTTACCCTAATTGAGAGGATTGAAATGCTACCTACTACAGTAATGAAAGACTAAAATAGATGCCTAAAACACACAACTCATCTAGCTATTTGTTAAGATACCTTGCTTCAGAAGAATTCTAATTTAACACATGTGAAATCCTAACTAACCTAAGCATGAAATCTGATCTAATCAAACACTTAACTGTTGTGCACATGAATAAGCATAACAACCTTTTTCTTTTTGTCTTTTTGTGAAAACATGAATGCTAATCCTTCTTGATTGCATGGCAGGTGGGATAGGTGTAGATAGAGATGGTTGTGATGGGTCAAATGGCTTGGGAGGCAAGCAAGGGTCTTCTCCTAGCTTTCGTGATGCATTTATCACAAATCAGGCTCAAAACAGGCCACTACAAGTCGTCCTAAAGGATGTCCTAATTCACCTACAGGATCCCCTGTTTTCCTACAGGAACAAACCAAAAGCATAAGGAGTGATTTTGATGGTGGTATGGAGTTTAGGGAAGGCGAGAGATGGAAGGAATAAGGCATAGGAGTGGTTCGAACTCACTCAGAACTCAAATCGAAGCTCTATGATGGTTGGACTTTCTCAACAAGCATGGAAAGTTGTCCTTGTGAAATGATAACTCGTATTGTGAACTTAGTGGACTTTGGCAATCATGGGTGGGTATGGTTTGGCTAAGGCTGGTGATATGAGATCTTCCTGCAATATTGAAACTCTTGCAATATACAGATCATTGTTGGCATTTATCCATAAATCATTTCAAAACAAGAAAGGTTTACAACAACATAGGAAAATAGGATTTCATCATCTATTTTCCGAGTTCGTGCGTGGAAATGCTTGAAGCCTATTATGAAATCACCATGAAATCTAATACGAAGCTTAAGATATCAGAAATGACAACTGCAACCTATCTTCTAAAACTGAAAGATGCTGACCTAATTAGCAGGAAAACCCTAAATTTCATAAGAAACCAGAATTCTGTCTTTTTGGGATGAATGGGAGTTTTTCCTCAAACCATGGTCCATGGAGGGAGGAATGAGGTAAGATCCACTTGTTGTCAGACATTTTTTATATTTACTTCTCTCTCTAATTCTATTGTTAAAGATATGCACAAATGGAAGCAAACTAATCAAATTCACCAATACTTGCAATGTAACAATACCAAAATCAATTCAACAAGTAATCTATGAAATAATCTAAGCATACAAGTATAGTAAGTGGAACCTCTGCTCAGTGTTGGATCAAGGGAATTCTCATTTTCATTAACATATCAAAAAATACATAACAACATTTTTTCACAATCCTTCAACTCAAAAATGCTTAGCTATATTGTATAAAAAATATGAATCCTAATGAGGCTCTGGGCCTCCTTATTTATACAACTGAAGTTTCCAACAATTCCTTAAATATAGGGAGTCTTGGCTCCCAATCTTAAGATTAACTGGTTCTTAACTATCACTGGCTCGAATGCCAATGATTCTCATGGCTCAGTTGCCTGGAACTCCGAGTTGGTGTGATTTGATTGAGGGATCTTCAAATGAGTGAGGATTTAATGAGGGAGATGCATCTCCTATAATCTCTCCTTCTTGTCTCATTCGAGTTCCTGCACCTTAATTAGCCATAATTTTCTCCCAAAAAGCTGCAATCAATGCACATTAGATCACTAGACATAACATATTCCTTTTACTCATCTCATTAAGAAAAATATAATTAAAACATGTAAAGAATTATGAGAAGAGTTGATTTTAGTAAGCTTGGAGGTGTATTAAGGTTTATATATTTTACCCAATGATGAGCCTCATCACCAAATAGTGTAGGCCAATAGAACCCTACCTTAAGTGTCCTCCACAAACTCCTCCATGAAAATATTCTATCACCTTATGGGTTTCACCCTCCACCAAACATAACAGCAATACCCCTGTCGGGTCCTTCTAGTAGAGCAGGCCATTGGATATGATAAATTTATGTGATTGCAACCTCAGGGCTCAGTATTTGGATTTATCTGCCCCCAACGGGAACCTCAAGAATAAGAGATAATGAACAATGTTATGATACCACAGAGATCCCTCATATTTGGTGTAGATTTTATGCTCAGATGTTATAATCCCGCTCTGATGATCCTCGGGTCTTCCCTCCTCTGTGATCAGGTTTATTCCAAGAACTTGCTAGTTGGATTTAGATAAAATCTTGCCCAACCCCTGGCCTTTGATGAGATTGGTAGGCTTTATTTCTAGCTCATATTCTTGTATTTTAGCTATCCATTGTCCTCTATTTCCTTTGTTGTCTCCCTGCACCAGGATGTCCTTGACTGCTGTCATTGGGACAAATGTTGTGATTTTTTATTGCAGCACGTACATACGAAATGCCTTTAGAGCCTTGACTAGTGTGTACACTTTTTTCTCCATTATATTATATTTCGGCTTAACATCCCTCAAGACTTGGCTGAAAAAGGCGATGGGTTGCTCATAACCTTCTTTATTTTTTTGTAGTAACACAATTGTGATAATATGTGGAGAGGCAAAAGAAAAGATGTAGAAAGGTACTGAATAGTCGGGTTTGTCTAGCACCGGGGTCTCGACCAAAGCTTCTTTGATTCTAATGAAAGAATATCTAGAGGCAGAGTTCCACCTGACTTCATTTTCCTTCTTGAGCATGTCTGTAATACCCTTGACAATTTCTGCGTAGTTGGGTATGAACCTCCTCAAGAAATTTATTCTCCCTAGAAAAGCTTGAACTTCTTTCTTATTTCTAGGTAGGGGAATAAGGTTGATGGCTTTGACTCATTCAGGATTGATCTTTACTCCTTCCTGTGCTACTATGTGTCCAAGTAGCTTCCCCTCGGTCAGGGTGAACTGGGATTTCTTAGGATTCAGAGAGAGACCATACCTCCTGCATTTTTCGAAGGTGAGCTCTAAGTGGAGGATGTGCATTTCATTAGTTTTGGAGAAGATTGTGATGTCATCCAAGTATACCACATGAATTTGTCTTGCTCTGCTATGAAAGCTATGTCCATCGGATTTTACAGGGGCTTGAAAGTGCTTGTAGCTACAACAAGGGAGTCTGTCATTCTGTTCCCTTCCCTGGGAAGAAATTGGATATTGAAAGCCAAGAAGAAATTATCAATTAAGTCCCATACTTCATTCCGGTACGTCCTCAGTTTGAGGTGTTTGGCCTGGCATTGGTCTCGGATCTGCCTTACGACTAGCTCAGAGTCTCCATAGACCAATAGGCATTCAATGTTCATATTTCTTGTCGTTTGTAACCCAATGAGAAATGCTTCATACTCTACCACATTGTTGGTCACCTCAAATTTGAGCTTGAACGAGAGGGGTATCATGTTGCCTTCTAGAGATACCAATAATATTCCAGCTCCATTTCCCTCTTTTGAGTTTTCTCCGTCAAAGTACAATTTCCATACTTCGTTCTCATTTAAGTGCTGGTATTTCAACTTCCTTGTCGGGGGTACTGATGCTTCTTCTAAGAGGTTCTCATCTTCTTCTAAGAATAGGTAGGAGAGGTCGCTTTATTTTCCATGAGCTGGGGAGTTTTCTGAGCCTTTAGTTGGGGTCACAATTTTCACAAACCTGTATTCTCTGTACAACCTCCTTTCCTCGCCTCTAAAAGTGGGAATTGTGGCATAAGTCAGATCTAGCTTGATAGAGCCCCCACCTTGGAACCCCAAGATCTTTATAAGAGCATTCTGAACTAAGGAGGAATATCAACCACCACTATGTCCATTACCAAACTCTTCACCGGATCTGAGCTAGGTTCACGATGAGGTCCTTTATCATCCCTAAGAACTTGACTCTCTTGGAGTCGAAAGAGTGCAGGTCCTTGTATGGTCT
Organism: Pinus tabuliformis; assembly: GCA_031772625.1. Taxonomy (NCBI): domain Eukaryota; kingdom Viridiplantae; phylum Streptophyta; class Pinopsida; order Pinales; family Pinaceae; genus Pinus; species Pinus tabuliformis. The sequence goes on from CM062804.1 coordinate 1,613,978,635, forward strand.
GGTTATCTCCAAGCCCAGCTGTTCCATTACCTCTAGTGGCATGAGGTTGTGTGAGGCTCTGGAGTCCAACATGAAGTTGTGTAGTAAAAGATCATGGATCACCAAAGTCACATAGAAAGGTGCAATAGAAGGATCAGCTTCTTCTACATGCAGCCCAAAAAAAACCATTGGCCTCTCCTCTTGGAGATTTAAACTATCATGGGTTGGTTCTGAGGTAGAGGGATGCATGAATTGAGAGACTTGAGCTTTATAAGTAGGATTATTTAGAAGCTCCATCAGAGGGACAAGAATATTTACCTTTTCAAGCTCCCTCTGGAGATTGAATGTAGGTTTGACATTTTCTATACTTTTGGGCTTTGTTCCTTCTTCATTATCACTAGAAGTTTTTGGCGGAGCAAGTGCCTCCTTGTTAATGTGCCCCTCTGCACTATTTCTTTCCTTATTTGTAGAGACTTTCATCTTGGAAGGGTCTAGATTTAGCTTTCCTTTCCCTTTGTCTGGTCCCGGAGGAATAACTTGGGGAGTTGTTTCCTCCTATTGCTCTAGCTCTCTTGACCTCTTCTTTGAATATCTTAGATTATATTTATGTTGTGGTTGTGCTTACATGAACTTTGCAAATCATTTGCAATAGTAATCTATATCATCCTCATATGTTGTTGCTATATCATGATTGACCTCTTTGTGAACCATATTCTCTTGTTCTTCTTCAGGGAAAGAGGAATGTAATTTTCCCTGCATCTCCTATGTATGTGACAATTGCTCATCGGGACCATCTTCTAATTATAAAGGATGAGGGATCTAGTCGAGATGCTCCTTTCTCTCCCTTGGAATTATTTGCAATGGAAGTCTTCTATACTACGGGTTGTAACCTCAGTTGTTGACTTGAGAATTCTGTTTGGAGAGGCTCTTGTTCTCAATCTCAAGCTTTCCAACCTCTTGTGATAAATTCCTGATGAGTTTTCCTAGTTCCTCCATCTTCAGGTCTAGTGATTCTCTATCTTGATCAGAAGAAGATGCCTCTTCTTTCCCTCTTTTTTCTCAGTAGTTTCTTTCTTTCCTCTTGAATCTCCTGCTGAGGTGAAATTTTCCTTCACCTCAAGTGCATCGAATTAGAGTTGATCTAGAGTGATAGACCTCCTTTCCCTCAAATTAAAGCCAAATTTAGACTCAACTGCTCCCTAGAAGGCTAATCGGGCAGTAGCTAGAGGAGGCTTTATCTCAGCTGGAAAGTTATTGTATTGCTTATTGAACCTCTTTATAAATTATGAGATATCCTCTTTTGGCTTCTTCTTTATGGCGTTAAACTCTGTGAGGAGGTACTCATGATTTCTCTTTTCAGCCCATTTCTGTGTGAAGGAGTTTTCAAGTTCCTCCCAGGTAGTGATGGAAGCATTGGCTAGGGATTTGAACCACTTTCTAGCCTCTCCATCGAGGGATTGTACAAAAAGTCTCATGACCACATCCAATTGTTCTACGTTTATGTTCCCAACAAAAGCACTGAAGGTTTCAATGTGAATCTATGTCGTGTTGTCATCATCTCCATTCAACCTAGGTAGCTTCTTTAGGTAGTCTTGGGGCATTTCACTCAGGGGCTGAGGTAAATTTAGAGGTGCATATTTATTTATCAAAAAACCTGGAAGAGCCATCTGGATAAATGGAGGGGGATTAAGGTTTACCTGAGCAACTTGGCCCAAAAGCACAATGGTGGGAGTGGCTAGACCGATTGCAGGGTATGTCAGGGCCTTAGGAACAACTCTTGAGTAGTGAGTAACAAAGGCTTGAGATCTAGACGAGGAGGCTTCATAGGCTGGTGAGATGGTGGTATCAGCAGGGGGTTTTCTCTTTCCAAGCTTTCCTGAAAATTAATTTTTCTGGGTAAGATACGAACGGGGCTTTCTACTTAGATGTATATGAGCGAGTGTGAGGTATTTTAAAATCTAGGATGATAATTGATAATGGGAGTTTGTGGAGTCTCCAAGGTGATGTGAATGCAGTCAGAGCAGACTTTTCTCACATACACAAAGAGTGCTCAATTTTTCGTATCCCAAGGGAAAGATCCTTCAATACATTCCCAGGCAATGGCCGAAAAGATGTTGTAGCTCCTAGAGACAACCTTGGATTTTTTACAAGACTAGTGCCTATATGGATTATTGATATTATGTCTTTAAAAGGTTGTTATTCATGAATCATAGCACGTAGCCTCTCTTCTACCCATTATATCTACTTCTAACTCAGATAAGTATAGTAATTCTTAAAGTTGCAAGCTCTATGTGTTAAAGCATAGAATTCTTGAAGTTTTAAGCTACATATGATGAGTTACTCCTTCTCCTTATCCTTTATCATTTCTCTACAAAATCTTATTAAACTGTAAGTCCTGGGACTACTCAGAGATTTTCATATGGGAAGAAGTACCAAGAAATTCATGTCTTACTCCTTTAGGTGAATGAATGTAAGCAATCCAAGGCTGTCTTTGGGAGCTACAACAGCAGGTCTGTAATTTCATCCTTTTCTATAGTAACCCTAGTTCATACGAGTGGCTAGAAGATGGAAAATTTTTCCTCCTTTCTACTTTGCTTGACTTGACTTCTTTTTCTTGTTATTCCATCTTGCAAAGGATACCTTCCTTGGCACAAAACTTGACCCTTGATGGTGGTTGCAATTTGATACTTGTTGTTGCAGAAGGATGCCCTAATACTTCACACCTGTGAAGAATATAGCCTGAAAACATACCCAAAAGTGCTTCTTTCTTCCTTCCTTGTGATAATGAATGTAGAATGTGTGAGTTTCCCAAGAATGCTTCAAGCGTGGAACCGTTCTTTGGATGAGCTAGGGTTTTGAGGTCTTCTTTATTTTCTCTTCAATGATTGATGCTCTTCATGTTTCTAAGATGATCTCTTCATACTTCAGCCCTTAAGGATCCTTTTTGTGCTACCCTTTTTTGATGTAGTCACCTTAGCTCTGAAACCATGTTGAGAAATCTAGGGGCAACAAGTGTAGGTGATTTCTCTTACTTTGATAATTGTGTGTGACGTGTTTTTTAACTTGATTAAATTCTTCTTTCCTTTATTATTATTAGTGTTATTTATAATCAAACATCTACCAAAACATAAAGAATAGTGAGACAATAGGACACAAGATGTAGGCGATCATCCAGGGCCAAAATCTCTCCAACTAAGAGGAAAACCCGTTAGAATTCTTCTCTTCTTATAGAAATTAAATTGATGAATTCCAAGACCTATGACCCTTAACCAAGACCCTCCACTACCAAGTCAATTTTTTCCTTCTTGAATGGCTTCCAGGAACAAACTTTGACCTTCCGGCAACTTCTCCAATAACTTCAACCCCAACAACAATTTATGCAACTTCGTCCTTGATGTAGCTTCAACTTAGCAGCTTCGACCTTGCAACTTCACAGCTTCAACCTTGCAGCTTCACAGCTTCGATGCAGCTTCAGAATTTTTCTTTGTTGGCATTATGTTACTGGTATGGCTATATGTTACAGATGTTGTACTTGATGGCAACTCCCGTGGCAAGGCTCTCAATTTATTGAAAATTAAGAAGCACGCAGGAAATCAGTTCAGAAGGTGCGTACCCGCAGGTACACCATGCAGGGACCGCGTCCAGATACGCAGGCCAGCCGTTCAGAAGGTGCGTCCCCCCAGTGCACACATTTCAAGGCAGAGAAAAGCACACGTGGGGTTTCTTATATTTTACTCCTGGTATTTAGCCGACGGTATTGGGTTAATATGGTGTCGGCTCGTGGTATTGTTCCATGATTTTAGGAGGAGCTTGCCTATATAAAGCAAAGGAGATCACTTGGCTAAGCATCTTTTGCAATTGAATATCTTTAGATATGAAATATTGGGTTATGGTCTTAAAAGCTTGATCTATATAAAAGGGAAGTTGAAGGCGAATCTGTGAAGGATGATCTCTCGAGCGCATGATCAGATCTGAGCAACTGTGCCACTCTGGTGGACTGCCTACTTTGCCCTAATCAGAAGGCCGCAGGTGTTTAACAGAAGAACTGCGTGGGTACGCAGTGCAGAAACAGGAGATCTGTGTCGGTACGCAGAGCAGAAGAAGGAGAGTTGCGTCGGTACGCAGAGCGACTAAGGTTCAGGTGCGTCCGCATAGTAAAAGTACGCGGCGCGATAGTATTTTTGGGTGCGTCCCTGCAGTAACAATACGCGGCGCGATAATGTCTCTGGGTGCGTCCCTGCAGTAATAGTATGCAGTGCAGTTGAAGGAACAGTGCGTGGGCACGCAGTGCAGCAGAAGGATCTCTGCGGGTATACGCAGGGAAGCAGAAGGTGAACTGCGTAGCGACGCAGGCCACAGAAGGGAAAACTGCGTAGCGACGCAGGCCACAGAAGGGAAAACTGCGTATCTATTCTGTTGATTGAATTTTTCTGTTGATAAGGTGTTCTGGGTTAGTTCTGTTATTGCTGATCTGATAACTGTAGTGGACTGTAACTTTTATGTACTTGATGATCATTTGATGCTTTATGAAAAGAAGTAGGGGGTTGTAGCTCCCTTCCAGGAGAGACTGGAAAACGAGAGAGAGAGAGAGAGTTGTAGCTCTCTGCAGGTTACAGCCTGCGTACTGGTAAAGGACTGCACCAGTATAAAACCATTGTAAAAGAAGTTTCTAATTTGAAAGAATATAGAGACATATTGCAGCAGGTGGTTTTCACCCACATTGGGTTTCCACCTTACATCTTGTGTTCTTTGGTGTGACTATCTGTTTTTCCTTGTTCATGCTCATTATTTTATGGTACTGACATGCAAAAATAATTCAAAGAACAAATAAGGAAGATTTATTAAAAGAATTAGATAATACTGATTCACCCCCCCCCTCTCAGTATTATTGTCAACAATTGGTATCAGAGCAGGTCCTTCAAAGAAGCTTGATCGCTTGAAGGTAGATCGTTCATCATGAGCAACTACGAGAGAGAAGCATCAATCAGGCCACCGGTTTTTGATGGGACAAACTTCAATTATTGGAAGGTAAGAGTTACTGCCTATCTTCAATCTCTTGGTACAGAAGTTTGGGACATCGTAGAGACAGGCTATGCTTTTCCTTCAGCTACTCCTACAGATGCAGTCGAGAAAAAGAAGTATGAAACAAATGCGAAAGCAGTCAGTACTCTATTAGGATGTATATCTCAATTAGAATTCATGAAGGTAATGCACTATAAATCCGCAAAAGAGATATGGGACAAAATTGTCACGAGCTATGAAGGAGACGAACAGGTAAAACGTGCTAAACTTCAAACTCTCATAATTCAGTATGAGACTCTCAAAATGTATAATGATGAAAGTGTGGCTAACTATTTTCTTCGGGTAGATGAGGTTGTTAATTGTATGAAAAATTTGGGTGAAGAAATAAAAGAGGCTATTGTGGTTGAAAAGGTCCTAAGATCATTATCCCCCAAGTTTGAATCTAAAGTATCTGCAATAGAAGAAAAGGAAAATCTACGAATTCTTACTATGTCTCAGCTACATGGAATTCTAACTGCTTATGAAATGAGAAAGGGAGGTCCATCAGACAGAAGAGAAGCTGCTTTCAAGGCATCAGGCAAAGGAGATTATTATGAAGCAAGCCACGTCCCAGAAGAAGAGGAAGAAGAATCAAATTTTGTCAGAAATCTTCAAAGGGGTTCTGGAAGGTTCAGAGGTAAGTTACCTTTTAAATGCTTTTCTTGTGGAAGAGTAGGTCATTATGCTGCAAAATGTCCTTATAAGGATAAAGGAAAGGAACCTGCTAGATGGAACAAGAAACAGAACGCAAATAAGAAAAGCTACTACACTCATGAAGATAGTGATGGTCTATCAAACAGTGATGAAGATGAACAAGGTAATGAATATAAATTGTTAATGGCATTTGAAGATGATGATTATATGGATGCTATAGATGTGGATAACCTTTATGATGAAATTACTAGACTCAAGAGATGTATAGAAGAAAAGAACATGATCATTGATACTCTACAATTTCAAATTGATGAAAAGGAAAAACATCTTGAAAAATTAGAAGGTGAAATTGTTGGTCTTAGAAAAGAGATTGAGAAAACAAAAGCTATTAATCTCAAGTTTGTCAAAGGATCTGAAACTTTGGATGAGATTATCAATGTGCAGCGGTCTCCACTAAACAAAACAAGTCTGGGCTATAATGGAGAAACTTCTCAAGCATCCACCTCAAAAAGTTATCTTGATGCAGCAAGAAGAAATGAGCAAAAGCACAATGAAGATCATAAGGTAAAGTAGGGATGAATTACAAACAGAAACTATCAGGGGCAATCCATCTTAAGGGTGAACAAAAGCTACAACCAGCCACAGGTAAAATCTTCTCAATTTGGTTCAAGAATAGATGAAAATAGAAATTACAATCAGTTGGCTGGTAGATTCGATAACCGCAGAAGTTTCTTCAATGGACAATGCTTTTCTTGCCATAACTTTGGTCACAAAGCAGCTCAATGTGTTGCATATAAAACGATCATGACTAGGGAAGCTCAAAAACAAAGAAGTATGACAGGAATTACAAAAAGAACCTATAACAACTTCTCGGTTCTTGAAAATGAAGTTGAGTGCTCTATTTGCAATAACTTTGGTCATGAAGACTCTGAATGCAGGAGCAGGTTACAGCAGAAAAAGGAACAAGCCTCAAGCACCAAAACATGGAGAATAAAGGAACCACAAACAGAAAGATGTGGGATAGCATTTTATGCAGAGGGACAGGAAAATCTATGGTACATTGACAGTGGATGTTCGAAGCATATGACAGGTGATAAAGAAAAACTTGAGTCTTATTCTGCTCTAGAAAAGGGAAAGAAAGTCTCTTTTGGAAATGATACTCCTGCAACTATAAAAGGAAAAGGCATTGCTCAGTTAAAAGAAAAGGTCAAGGCTGGAAATGTTTTGTATGTTGATGGATTGAAGCATAATCTTCTAAGTGTCAGCCAGATGTGTGATCAAAGAACCGAGGTTATATTCAGATCAAATGGATGTCTTGTTCGTGATCTTGATACAGGTAAAACAGTGATCAAAGGAAAAAGAACTCCAAATAATCTGTACATATTTGAAGAAGGACAACAACAATGCTATCTGAGCAAGGATGATGAGCACTGGTTATGGCATCGGAGGTTGGGGCATCTAAGCTTTTCACAAATAAGGAAAGCATGCAAATATCAGGCAGTTCGCGATCTTCTAGATATCAAAATTCCTGACAACACCATATGCAAATCATGTCAGTTTGGAAAACGAACCAGAACTAACTTTCCAGAGAAGGAAGGATCAGCTAGCATGCCTCTTGAGCTAGTACATACAGATACATGCGGTCCATTCAGGAAAAGAACACCTAGAGGAGAAGAATACTTGATATTATTCATTGATGATTTCTCCAGGTTTGTCTGGCTAGGACTTATGAAGCACAAAGATGAAGCATTCGAAAAATTCAAATCCTTCAAAGCCTTGGTGGAAAATGAATCAGGTCACAAAATTAAGTGCCTTAGATCCGACAGAGGTGGGGAGTTTACCTCAAATGAATTTTTCGATTTCTGTGAAGAACATGGGATTAGAAGAGAATTCTCTACAGCTAGAACTCCTCAGCAAAATGGAGTTGTGGAAATAATGAACAGAACAGTCCAACAAATGGCTCGTGCTATGCTTGATGAATCAGGAACTCCCGCAACTTTCTGGGGTGAAGCTGCACATGCTGCGGTTGTTATTCTTATCAAAACAAATGTCCAGGTGAACAGCACTCAAACTCCTCATGAGCTCTGGAGTGGTAGGACTCCTTCAGTAAAGCACTTCAAAATCTTTGGGAGCAAATGCTATATCAAGAATACTGATGAGCAGCTTGGCAAACTTGAACCTAGAGCAGATGAAGGTATTCTTCTTGGTTACTCTCCACATAGCAAAGCATACAAATGCTACAATAAAAGACTTGGCAGAATTGTTGACAGCATTGATGTAGTGGTTGATGAGAAGGGATACATTCCTAGGCAAGTACATCATGAAGACATCGAAGAAGATGAAGGCTACCCCCAACGACAGAATGATGAAGAAGAACCTCAAGAAGAACCAGAGGAGCAAACAAGAATAGAAGAAAAGACTCCATCCAGATATGTTCAGAAGAACCATCCAGAATCTCAGATTATGGGGCAGAAAGAAGCAGGTGTACAAATAAGAAGAACAGTTGCAGAAGCTTCAAGCTATTTGGCATTACTCTCCTCTACTGAACCACAAAATGTGAAAGAGGCATGCAAAGATGAATGTTGGGTGAAAGCAATGGATGAAGAACTTGAGCAAATCGAAAAGAACAACACTTGGGAGCTGGTTCCTAGACCAAAAGATAAGAATGTTATCGGGACAAAATGGGTCTTCAAAAACAAATTGAATGAAAATGGTGAAGTAATTAGAAACAAAGCCAGACTTGTTTGTAAAGGGTATGCGCAGCAAGAAGGAATAGACTTTGAAGAAACCTTTGCTCCTGTTGCAAGACTTGAGGCCATCCGAATGTTCCTTGCTCTCTCAAGTTTTCAAAACTTCAAAGTATTTCAAATGGACGTGAAATCAGCCTTTCTGAATGGAGACTTGGAAGAAGAAGTGTACATTGAACAGCCAGATGGTTTCATTCTTGGAAATGATCCAAATCTTGTATGCAGATTGAAAAAGGCTCTCTATGGTCTCAAACAAGCTCCAAGGGCTTGGTACTACCGTTTGGAAAAATATCTTCATCAACAAGGCTTTTCAAAAGGATCGGCAGATAGCAATCTTTATATAAGAGTTGAAAATGACAAATTGCTAATACTTGTTGTGTATGTAGATGACATTATTTTTGGAGCAATGAAGAAGCTATGAGTCAAAGCTTTGCCTCGGTCATGCAGAAAGAATTTGAAATGTCTTTGCTAGGAGAACTGACATATTTCCTTGGTTTGCAAATCCAACAAAAAGAAGGAGGAATCTTTTTATCTCAAACCAAGTATCTCAAACAGATTTTGAAGAAATATGATATGGAAGATGCAAAACCTGTATGTACACCCATGGTCACAGGATGTAGCCTCAGTGCAAATGATGAATCTGAAGCAGTACATCAACCAACCTACAGATCTATGATTGGAAGTTTACTTTATTTGACAGGTACCCGACCGGACATCATGCATGCAGTTGGAATAGTTGGAAGATTTCAGGCAAATCCGAAGGAGACTCATCTTCAGGCAGTGAAGAGAATCTTCAAATATCTTCAAGGGACTCAAAATTATGGCTTATGGTATCCTAGAGATACAGATCTTACACTTCATGCTTATACAGATGCAGATTGGGCCGGAAGCGTGGATGACAGGAAAAGTACAAGTGGTGGTGCGTTCTTTATGGGTTCCAGACTGGTATCTTGGTTCAGCAAGAAACAGAGTTCGATTGCCTTGTCTACAGCTGAAGCGGAATATGTTGCTGCTGCATCTTGTTGCACTCAACTCCTTTGGATGATGTAGACTTTGCAGGATTTTCAAATCACTTGTACACCACCTATCCCCATCTTATGTGATAATACAAGTGCAATCAACATCTCAAAGAATCTGGTTATGCATTCGAAAACCAAGCACATACCAATCAAGTACCATTTTCTCCAGGAACAAGTACTTGAACAGAAGGTCAAGTTGGAGTATGTTCCTTCTAAGGAACAAGTTGCTGATATTCTCACCAAACCATTGCCCAGGGACACTTTTGAATACCTCAGGAAAAAGCTGGGGGTTGTTGATGCATCATCTTATTGTTGAACCTCTTCTGATTGATGGTACAGGTTCAGGGGGAGCATATAATGCATTGTTGGCATTATGGAGGATGGTCAGAAGGAGATCTTGGAAATAGCTGCAATATGTCTCTATCTCTTTCATGGTGGATTATGGTTCTTTGTTGCAGATCTGGTTCATTTTCAGGGGGAGCATGATCTTAGGGGGAGCATACCCCTTTGCCCTTGATGTCAAAGGGGGAGAATGAAGCTGAAGTTTGTGAGGTTGCCATCAAGTCCAAAGGGGGAGATTGTTGGCATTATGTTACTGGTATGGCTATATGTTACAGATGTTGTACTTGATGGCAACTCCCGTGGCAAGGCTCTCAATTTATTGAAAATTAAGAAGTACGCAGGAAATCAGTTCAGAAGGTGCGTACCCGCAGGTACACCATGCAGGGACCGCGTCCAGATACGCAGGCCAGCCGTTCAGGAGGTGCGTCCCCCCAGTGCACACATTTCAAGGCAGAGAAAAGCACACGTGGGGTTTCTTATATTTTACTCCTGGTATTTAGCCGACGGTATTGGGTTATTATGGTGTCGGCTCGTGGTATTGTTCCATGATTTTAGGAGGAGCTTGCCTATATAAAGCAAAGGAGATCACTTGGCTAAGCATCTTTTGCAATTGAATATCTTTAGATCTGAAATATTGGGTTATGGTCTTAAAAGCTTGATCTATATAAAAGGGAAGTTGAAGGCGAATCTGTGAAGGATGATCTCTCGAGCGCATGATCAGATCTGAGCAACTGTGCCACTCTGGTGGACTGCCTACTTTGCCCTAATCAGAAGGCCGCAGGTGTTTAACAGAAGAACTGCGTGGGTACGCAGTGCAGAAACAGGAGATCTGCGTCGGTATGCAGAGCAGAAACAGGAGACCTGCGTCGGTACGCAGAGCAGAAGAAGAAGACCTGCGTAGGTATGCAGAGCAGAAGAAGGAGAGTTGCGTCGGTACGCAGAGCGACTAAGGTTCAGGTGCGTCCACATAGTAAAAGTACGAGGCGCGATAGTATTTTTTGGTGCGTCCCTGCAGTAACAATACGTGGCGCGATAATTTCTCTGGGTGCGTCCCTGCAGTAATAGTACGCAGTGCGGTTGAAGGAACAGTGCGTGGGCACGCAATGCAGCAGAAGGATCTCTGCGGGTATACGCAGGGAAGCAGAAGGTGAACTGCGTAGCGACGCAGGCCACAGAAGGGAAAACTGCGTATCTGTTCTGTTGATTGAATTTTTCTGTTGATAAGGTGTTATGGGTTAGTTCTGTTATTGCTGATCTGATAACTGTAGTGGACTATAACTTTTATGTACTTGATGATCATTTGATGCTTTATGAAAAGAAGTAGGGGGTTGTAGCTCCCTTCCAGGAGAGACTGGAAAACGAGAGAGAGAGAGAGTTGTAGCTCTCTGCAGGTTGCAGCCTGCGTACTGGTAAAGGACTGCACCAGTATAAAACCATTGTAAAAGAAGTTTCTAATTTGAAAGAAGATAGAGACATATTGCAGCAGGTGGTTTTCACCCACATTGGGTTTCCACCTTACATCTTGTGTTCTTTGGTGTGACTATCTGTTTTTCCTTGTTCATGCTCATTATTTTATGGTACTGACATGCAAAAATAATTCAAAGAACAAATAAGGAAGATTTATTAAAAGAATTAGATAATACTGATTCACCCCCCCCCCCTCTCAGTATTATTGTCAACAGTCTTTCCAAGTAACTTTAAAATCCCTAACAAATGGGGGAGAGAGAAAGAGAGGCCCAAAACTTTGAACTTATTCTTCTTCTCCTTCTTCATCCTTTTCTAGCTTCTATCTTGAGGAGATTGAATTTGCTTGAGTGAGTCTCCAAATGATGTCGAGTTCCTTCTTATTTATAAGCTTGTGAGGGGTACAGATTTCTCTCTTTAGGTCGACTTGTCCCTTCATGTAGGTCGGCTCAATATTTGCACCATGAAGAGGTCTTGGAGGGTCTTTTGAGTCAAATAAATTTTCTCTACAATATGTAACATGCCCAAATGGTTTTTCAATACATGAAAATGACTCAACTGACTTTATAATAAACCTAGAAGCACTCAATGGGTGCTTTCCTAAAAAAAATTGCCCTTGAGCATGAAACACATGCCTCAAGAATAACAATAATAAATTTAGTTTTCTCTTTTCATTAAATACATAAAATAATGATTACATATGTCATTATGAAGACTGAACCTAGTACATATTTAACAATTATTGACGAATCTCCTCTCATTAAGTCAGACAATGTAGAAGATGTTTTGAAATAGGAACAGGTATAGAAAAAATTACAATTAAAATAAATCAACATATTCAGTTGGACACCTAACCATATACATACACAAGGAAGCAAGAAGAAGCTTCTAATGATAAATATGTCATAGTTGCTAAAGGCATTCAAGAAAATATGGAAATTCTATAGCCAATATCAAGAAGATATATATAGGAGAGAAATCCTACTAAAAGTTATATTGATTTTAATTCATCTATTTCTTTGGTTACTGATGCCAATTAGCCTTCTTGTTATCATGAAGCAATAGATGATATCAATAGTGCTAAACGTAAGGTGGAAATGAAAGAAGATATGGATGACCTTTATTTGGTTTGTACAAGGAATGAAATGAAATGAAGGAAAGTAAATGGAACACACATACAAAAATATAGCAGAGACTACAATAATATGGTGAAAATTCAACTTCTATTAATAAATGAAATGGAAAAATATTGTAGAACACAAACTGGTTGAAAGAATGTCCTTTTAACATAAATAAAAAAATACTAGAGGTCCAAAAACCTAACCCTAGAAGATGAAATGTCAAAAGTTTTATGAACCTCAAGGTGGTTAGTTGGTACATCAACTTTCTAAGCGCATAATTTTTGCATACAATATCCATTTGGGGTTCATGATATCTTGTTGGAAAGAATTATCTGAGGACTAAGAATTTTGACAAGGTTCGGGGCATATCATAGCAACCCTTAGCCCCCCAAATTTCCAAAAAACATCATTTATGACCTCAAAACAACTTGGAAGTTTGGGACCCAAAAAAATAGAAAAACTACCAAGAAGATAGAGAACAATTGAGGCAATGGAAGAGGTGGGTTGCCACCAATATCCACTTGGATCAGCCTTGGGGAAGACTAGAGCTTGGGACTTGGTAGAACTTCCTAAAGAAAGAGTATTCAATGCAAATGGGTTTACAATTTGAAGAAAGGAATTGATGGCGATGCTGAAAGGTATAAAGCTAGATTAGGCGCCAAAATATACTCTCATATGGAAGGCATATATTTCAATGAAAATTTTTGGGTTGGTTGTTAAACGCATGTTTGTTCTTATTGTGTTGGCACTAATTTCTTTGCTTGATTTGGAGTCAGAGAAATTAGATGTGAACACAACATTTCTACATGGAGATTTGGACAAGGAGATATACATGGAATAGTTGGAAGGTTTTATGCAACATCACAAAAGAAGATTAGTTTTCAAGCTCAAGAAATAATTGTATGGCTTGAAGCAATCACCTAAGAAATGGTACAAAAAATTTGATTCCTTCATAATGATCTAGAACTATACTAGAAGTGAGTATGACCATTGTGTGTACTTCAAAAGTTTGAATGGCATATCCATTATCTTAGTGCTATATGTTGTCAGCATGCTTTTTGCAAGATGTTGTTGCGGCTACAACCACCCTCCAAAATTTTTCCTTAGCCTGTTTTGGAGCCTCCCTACCAACCTTCATAGAAGCTTGCCTTGCTTCATCAAGTCCTCAAGTTTCAATGTCTTTCTTGCTCAAAGGCAGCCCATCGATCACAATTTGATCTTTTCGCTTCACAGGCTATTCACCCAGACTTGTTCCAGCTGTAGGTTGAGCAACTTACCCTTGAAAATTGTGCATTCCTGGAGGGAAACTAGCCTTTCCCTCCAGGAATTGCGTAATCCTCTCTGATAGCTTACTGGTCTCCAGCATTGCGCAATCCTGCCAGCCAACCCTCCCAGCAAGATTTGCACAATGTTTCCCATCAATAGGCTGTTCAGCCCAGGATTTGCACAAATCTGGGCAGCAGTTAGCTGCTTTTCCCAAAAATTGTGCAAATCTCTTGGGTAGCCAGCCCAACTCCCAGCTAGAAATGCACATTTTTCTCTAGTAGTCAAGTAGTCTCTTGCATGTGCAGCTGATTTGACCGGTTCCCTCCGGGACTGAGCAAAACATACTTGCATGCATAGGTTATTTCTCCCAAGGCAGCATGCGAAGGCATCCCTTGTTTCAGGGATATATGTTTATCAGTTGGAGGTTGCATGCAAGGAACAATTCAGAAACCCCCCTGCAAGTGTCGCTTCCCCTAGATTTGTGGCATGCGCATCACAACATTGATGTTATAAAAACTCATAAACTGGATGCTACAGAGCTCATTCCTCACATCAACCTTGTAGCTCTGACATCCCACATCACATCTAGGAGCAGTCAGCACATTCAACTCAGTTGTTTTGGGGTAAGCTCGCTTCCCATGCCTTGTGCTACATTTCTGTCGTTTTTTGTGTTTTTGCTTGTGGGAATATTATTTGCTTGATTTTTTTGAATGTTTGTTGTCATTTACATATATTATAGCTTGTCCTAGCTCTCTTTTAATTTTCGTCGCTATCTCACTACTGTCGCATGCATGAAACTGTTTTGCACGGACGTTCACCCAACCGAAAAATAACCTCACCACATGTATGCTGATCTGTTTTCTCAATCTTTAATTCATGTTTTGCATGCATTGTTTATCACTTATGCTATCACTTAGTATCACCATGCATTTCATCGACTTGCTTTTGGTTGCCCGTCGGCGAGTCGGGCCAACCTTGGCCTAGGCTCTACCCCCATCAAGACTACATTGCACAATCTAGGGAAGGAAGGCTCACATTCCTCTCCAGATTTGCGGATTTTGGCCCAGCATTGGCCTACTAGATTGAATTGCACATTTCTAGAGGTTAGTGGCTGCTTGGCCCAAAAATTTGTGCAAATCTGTCCCTGTGCTAGTAGTCTTTCTTTGCTGGAATCATGCATTGCAAAATCCCAGCAGCCAACTGCCCAACTGGATTGTGCATTTCGCAAATCTAGCAGTCAGTCAGTCTCCCAGCAACCTAGACTGTGCCTTGTGCAGTCTTGGAAGTCAGTCTCCCGGCCTCCCGGCTGAAATTGCCCAAACTTCATGATCATTCACCCAGGTATGTTGCAAGTCAGTTCTCATGTTCATTTTGGTTTTTGACTGATAGATTGCTTGCTATGAGTGTTTCCATGTCTCCAAGTATCACAAGTTTTCATCTACCTCTCAGTAGTACAAGTACAATGGTTTCAAAGAGAGCAGAGATGAAGACACCATTCAGAGCACGCTTGGGGATGTAGTCGATCAAGTGTTCATGGGATTACCTACTCACCAAGACATCTAGTTGTTCATGGACAAGGACATCAAGCAGCAACATCACAGTGAGCATCATCATGAACAACAACTGAAGGCAGCATACCGAATTCAATGAATGCAACAAATGCAACGAATGCAAGAGGAAGGTTGTTGACAACATAGAGGCGGAACAAAGTTGCAAGATCAAGCAGATCCACTGATAACGAAAGCAACTTTGGAGACTCAGGCTATGATGTGATGACACGACATGAAGATCACATGAAGGAAAAATATGGAACAAAGGAGTTGCATGTGTTGAAGCAGCAACTCAAGAAGAACATGAAGCTGCATAAACATTCCAATGAGCTGCAGCAGGAACAGGAATAGCAATGGGTGCAACATGCACTCGCGGATGAAATTGTGCCAGTACGAGTTAAGGATCTCTCCCAACAACTGACATAGAGAAAACATGGTGAGAAACGTTGTTGATCGCATGCAAGGGATCCAAAAACATGCATGTCGTTGAGCACCTGCATGCAATCCAACCCATTCAACACACTCACCAAGGCGAAGACAAGAAACAAGTCCAACTAGGGTTGAACATGTACTTCGGCAAGTTGATGCACATGACCACTAGCACACACTTGAAGATCATCATGGACACTATGCATCGGTGTGTTGTCGGTTCAACCATACCCAAGAAGACCATGCACATGTTAGTAGACGAGTTGGATGAAGGGGTCGAACCAATGCACCATTTGCAGCAAGGGTAAGAGTTCACTTAAGGAAGATGTCACCATGAGGTGCATGCACATCATAACGGACAACCAAGCTTGGAATTAGCTCACCACCTTCACCATCACAAGAATGTCAAAGAGTTGGTCTCATCACAGCGGACTGAGTGTTAGTGATGTCTTGCAAGGCTTTCTCAAGCCATGTTGTCTCACATGAGTACATGTGCACTGTAATGTTGAGTCATGTCAAGTGTAAGTTGAGTGTCAACAGTTGGATGTAGCAGTCATAGAGTAGGTGAAGAGTCATGAGGGTAGTTGAACTGTCACAAAGGGGAATGTCAAGGGTCACCCCACCCTTTGCTATAAATAGTCGCTCATAACTCATTGTAAGGGCTTTTGGTCAGCCAAGATTCTCCTAAGACTATCTTGAAGAAGGCTTGGACAATATTGTAACACGCCTTGGCTTCTCCACTACACGGAGCTAGTATATCCCTTTGGAGGAGCAGGCAGATGTGGTTGTAATGTTCCATTGCTAGGGATAGCAAGTTTACATCGTGTATTGTATGATTGTGACTTACACTTCTTTATCTAATAAAAGACAACACATTTTCATGCATATGTTGTTTTTGTAGTTGGACTGCTCCGATTGCCTTAATGATATATGTTGTTTAACTTATGTACTTGTATATGAACTGATTTGTATGCAATTATATGAATCTTGTTGTTAATGTGTTGCATATGTTGTTAATGTTGTCACCGTCTGTGTCGACTACTCTGCCAGACATCAAACGGACATTTCTCTAAACCTTGTTATATCAACCGTCACATTCATCTCGAACTTATCCATGAGTTTTGTTCCTATTATCATACCTTGTATGTTGTGACTGTCACATCTATGTCAACTGCTTTGTCGGAAGCTATGCATGTCCTTTGTGTTGTGTGCTCCTAGCCGAGTTGGGACTGATCCCTTTCAACTTGGAACTCACCTTTACCTTCCTCTCCCTTCGAAGTGTTGGAACCTCCCATACTCATTCCTTGACTCATTGCATCGGTCACACCCTTGCTACTGACAAAGTTATCTTACTTGCCTCTATGCGACATCGCGGTCAAGGCATTACATTATGACCCACTATTGGGACTCCTACACCAAACGGTCTGAGGTCTAATTGGGACTTATTATTGGGGAGAGCCCCTTGACATGTTGGCGGGTCTAGCACCATCAACATTTCTAGTGCTAGAAGGAGGGCCTGATGACAAGCAGTGTCCTCTCATCCAGTTTTGAACCTTTTCATATCTTTCATGGAATCTTGCATTCTTCTTCCCCTGAGGTGTTTTTCGAATCGTGAAGATGTCTCCATCTCGGGGAAGCTTTTCAATCTCTTGTCCACTCACATGTATGATGGTGAAGGCAAAGTGGCCTGGCCTGAGCACTTACATAACTTCCTTTCCATGATTTATGAGGAAGATGAGTTTACTAACGAACAGGCTAGTCTACTGCTTGCATTCACACTTCGCGAATCCCCATTTCATTGGGTGCTCAGCCTACTGGTTGACACCATGCACTCATGTGAGCACTTCTATGATTTTATTGAAGACATGTTCTATCACTTTGATCCAGACCATCTTGACTAGAAATTGTTACAGCAATGGAGGGCTCCGAATGAATCCGTTATTGATTTTTGGCAGCGCTTCTGTGACTTGCAGTTTCAAGCTCCGAGGAGCCAGATGAAGTTTTCTTATCTTTGGTGTTGACATTATGAAACGGGTTTGGCACTATGACACAGGTGTTTTCCTTGATGGAAACTCACTCAGATGACAAATCTTAGTTTAGGCTCTCAAAATGAAGGAAAAAGAGATATACGCAAGTTCCACTTAACCAAGCCGCGTATACACGGGGGTTCACCGACCAAAAGGAGCGTATGCGTATACACGCACTTTCACGCAAGGAAAGACGTGTACATGTTGGAGAATTTGGTTTTGGTCCGTGGTATTTGGACCATGGTATTTTGACCCATGGTATTGGTCCAAGGTATCTTGTCTGAAGTGTTGACCCTAGGTATTTGGTCCAAGGTATTGATTCTAAGTAGTTTTCGACCATGGTATTGAGTAAGGCCTAAGACTATAAAAGGAGGAGGAGATCATTAGGCAAAGGTACTCAAGTATTGAATATCTAATGAAGAGAAAGATCTAGAATACTGGTCATTGGGTTATGGTGCATAACTGGATCTGAATCAAGGAAGAACCTGAGCGCTTGAAGAAGGATAAGTTCTATTGATGGGTCAAGATCTTAAAGCTTGAAGAGAAGTATATCTATGTCGTTTTGATCTTTTATCTGAATAATTGGCGCATGTTGTAATCTATAAATCTAGTGATCTGGGTATAACTGATGTCTGAATAGTTGTAAAGGTTAAATCATCTTTTACAAATTTGTACGCCGGTTCATTACAACAAGGGCGAGTATACATGCTAGTTCGACATTTCAAAACCGCGTATATGCAGGTTTGTCTTAAGGACAGTGCGTATGAACGCAGGTTCGACACATTGAAGTAGCGTACACTTGATAAAATATGTTTTAGATACTTCTGTTTGCTGTTGCAGTGCTCTGGGTTTTGGCTTGGGTTCTGGTTACTATTATTGTGTTCTGGTTACAGCATTCAAAAAACTGATTGTTTGATTCAGTTTTGGTTGGTGCAAAGGAGATTGGTTGATGCAGATATATTTGATGGTTGATTGAAGTTATTGATGGATCCAGTCTGAAAATTTATGAAACGTGGTCCCTGGAAGAAAAGAGAAGGTTGTAGCCTTCTGTAGGTCAGCACCTATGTACTAGTAAACACATCAGCTAGTACAAGAGCTAGGGGTTTGTAGCTCCCTTCCAGGAGAAGCTGGAGAACGAGAGAAGGTTGTAGCCTTCTGCAGGTAGAAGCCTGCGTATTGGTATAAGACTACACCAGTACAAAAATATTGTAAAAAGAAGTTTCTTATTAAAAGAAGATAGAGACAAATTGCAGTAGGTGGTTTTCACCCACATTGGGTTGTGTTCTTGTGTGTGATTTTCTGCTCTGTTTTTACTGTACCTGGTTACTGTTATATGGTTTTGATGCATAGATTAAAGATCAACATTTGATGAATTAACTAAATTATAAGTCTGTAGGATATACACAAGTTTCTATAAATACAGTTTCGTATATACGCAAGTTTCATTAACTGAAGTAGCGTATACAAATCTGATTGTGAAAAGAAATATTATTGACTTACTAATACTGATTCACCCGCCCCTCTCAGTATTAGTTCCAACATTTGGGACCAGTTTGAATATTGTCTTAAGAAATCTTCCCGTCGCAAGGGAAAGCTTAATGTCAAGCCTTGATCAACCTTCTTTGTTGATGGAATTGCACAATCCCATGTGGGAGCAGGCATCGTCTCAATGGATTGTCTGCCTCCCTCTTATTCAACAGTTCCACCATCACCCAATGATGCTGAGAATCATGTTTGAACATCTATTCAACTTTCACACCCTCCCAACATAACTCCACTCAATTTTCACGCAGAGTTGGTTGTGAGTCTTTTGAGTTCTCATATGCATTCTTTTTTTCAACCTCCATCTTCACACTCAGGTGTTCCTCCAGATGATGTTGTCTTATGTTCTTCCATTACGGACTCCTCACTTGTTGTGAATAAGGAACAACCCACTGACAGAGTTGGTGTTTCACAACCAACATGCATTGTCATTCATGAAGAGTATGAGTGGGAGCTTGAACATCAACACTCGGCAAAGGATGACTCCCTTCCATCCGAGCCCCCTCCATTCCTTCCTATCTTCTTTGGTGAACCTGTCATCCATGATTTTGCATGTGTGTCTTCATCCACGGATACACCCCTTGTTGATCACTCGCAGGACTCACCGAATGCTATTCCATCATTCGACAGCGGAGAGGATAAGTAATTGATTAAAGATCCACTTGATCCTTCATCTGTCTTTTCCAGAAACACAAAGGATGAGTTTGTTCGCTTTTCATCTACCCCTCTGTTTGATTCATCTGATCATGAGGATGCCAAAGAATTCATTGATTTTTCTGATCGTGGCGGTCGTGATCCATTTGCTTTCAATTTTGATCATCATCACGAATATATTGCAGTTGATCTTTCGAAGCCACCGGTTTATGATGATCTACTCGATGATGAAGTTGAGACACCCAAGACTGTAGAGGCACTTCAGCCTGAGCTAATGGTTATGTCAGGCCCTCTCTCTCTTGGGTTTAGTCTCACTTCCACACATGAAACTATTCAATCACCCAAGGCTCCTCATCACTCGTCTGTATGCATTGAAGATCCACCTCGCACATAGATCACACTTCCTCCACTCGAACTGCACAATCCCATTACTCATGCATTGGATGAGTCTTACATTGCAAGCACTTGTTCATGATGCAAGTTATCTTTGTTTCTTTTTTTTTCTTGCATGTCTCAGTCAAGAGTGTGCTTTTGCTTCAAATTTGCACGTAGTGTCACACAACATCATGATAAGTCCATGGAATGTCTGTCATGCACATGCACTCACTTATGTCCCGTGGGCACTTTGAAACCCAAAGTGTAGCTGTCTTCACTGTCATATCTTTCTTATATGTTGGTCTGCACAACTAGGTTACTCTTGGACCAAGCCTTCACCCACATGGGTCTACCAATGCGCCGGTGGCTACATTGGAAGTATCACTTCAGGTGATTAGGCCCATGCACCATTAGTGTAGGAATAAGAGTAGTGTTTTCTTTCAGTTGTTTGCTTGCATTCTTGTTTACTTTCATGCTTTGTTTGCTTGTATGTTTTCTTGCTTTGCTCTCATTTTTTCTTATGCTTTTGTTTGGCTTTGTTGTTAGTTCATTCGCTTGTTTCATTCATAGGTTAGTTCGCATGAAACCATGTGTGACTCATGAAACGAGTTGGGTAAAGTACAAGAGGGTTTGTACAACTATCGCTACTTGGTTATCTATCATCTTGCCTCTGTATGATGAACTTTTTACTCTTAGTCCATGATACATCAAAGGAAAATGTGTACTCTTTGACGTGAACCTTGGTGAAAACACAATGCTTGTGCGCTAACTAGTGTCACCTTCTCTAGTCGGTTATTTTTGGGTCAACCCTTGTCAGCTCAGTCAAGTAGAGTAAGGTGAGGGGGAAAACCTTAACAGGCACGTTAGAGATATAATAAAATAATTCTTTGTTGGAACAACCTCCTCTGATATCAATAAGTCGGGATCCCTCTTCTGCCTCTGAAATGAATAAGTGCTATGCACAGTGAAAATGAAAAATGAAAAAATGAAAAGTCAAAAAATTCAAAATTCAAAATGAATAAGGCAAAAGAAGAGAAAGGCTTGCTACACAGGGAGGTGATGCAAGTAACTCTATCGGGGTACCTATCAGGTTCACTGGCAATAGCGCCATGCTTGTGTTCCTATGTGACTCCACCAGGGTACTGTCCAGGCCTGCTGGCAGTGGTACGACCATATTGCTTGTGCACCTATATACCCCTCAACCCCAATTGAAAAAACTATGTTTCCTTAGCTTGGAATGTGTGTCAATCGACCAAGGGCTTGGCAAATGCTACATCTTACAATCAAGTTAGTGTGAAACCAAGATGAGCTAAGAACTGAACAATACTTCCAGAGGTGTTAGACTTGATTTTCACGAACAAGGTCTATGGAGAGAGCTGGAGTTCTACCAGTGTGTCACCAAGTGTTGTAGCGGCTACAACCACCCTCCAAAATTTTTCCTTAGCCTGTTTTGGAGCCTCCCTACCAACCTTCAACAACAGCTTGCCTTGCTTCATCAAGTCCTCAAGCTTCAATGTCTTTCTTGCTCAAAGGCAGCCTGTCGATCACAATTTGATCTTTTCCCTTCACAGGTTGTTGACCCTGACTTGGTCCAACTGTAGGTTGAGCAACTTCCCCTTGAAAATTGCACATTCCTGGAGGGCAACCATCGTTTCCCTCCACAAATTGTGCAATCCTCTTTGACAGCCCGCTGGTCTCCAGGATTGCGCAATCCTGCCAGCCAACTCTCTGAGCAGGATTTGCGCACTTTTTCCCATCAACAGGTTGTTCAGCCCAGGATTTGTGCAAATCTGGTAGCAATCAGTTTCTCTGCCCAGAAATTGCACAAATCTCTTGGGCAGCTAGCCCAAATCCCAGCCAGAAATGCGCAATTTTCTCCAGCAGTCAAGCAGTCTCTTGCATGTGTGTTTGAGTCGATGGGTTCCCTCTGAGACTAAGCAAAACAGACTTGCATGCATGGCTTGTTTCTCCCAAGGCAGCATGCAAAGGCATCCCTTGTTTCAGGGATCTATGTTTACCAGTTGGAGGTTCCATGCAAGGAACAATTTAGAAACCTCCCTCCAAGTGTCACTTCCCCTAAATTTGTTACATGCGCGTCACAACCTCGATGTTATAAAAACTCATCAACCAAATGCTATAGAGCTCATTCCTCACATCAACCTTGTAGCTCTGACATCCCACATCACATCTAGGAGAATTTGGCACATTCAACTCAGTTGTTTTGGGGTAAGCTCACTTCCCATGCCTGTTGCTGCATTTCTGTCATTTTTTGTGTTTTCGCTTGTGCAAGTATTTTTTTCTTGATTTATTTAAATGCTTGTTGTTGTTTACATATATTCTAGCTTGTCCTAGCTCTGTTTAATTTTTTGTCACTATCTCACTGTTTTCGCATGCATGAAATTGTTTTGCACGAACATTCACCCAACCAGAAAATGACCTCACCCACATGCATGTTGATCTGTTTTCTCAATCTTCCATTCATGTTTTGCATGCACTGTTTATCACTTCTACTATCACTTAGTGTCACCATGCATTTCATCTACTTACTTGCTTTCGGTTTCCCGTCGGCGAGTCAAGCCAACCTTGGCCCAAGCTCTGCCCCTGCCAAGACTGCATTGTGAAATCTGGAGAGGGAAGGCTCACCTTCCTCTCCAAATTTGCGCATTCTTGCCCAACACTGGCCTCCTAGACTGAATTTCACATTTTTGGAGGTCAGCCACTGTTTGGCCCAAAACTTTGCGCAAATCTATCCCTGGGTTAGTAGTCTTTCCTAGCTAGAATGACGCATTGTGTAATCCCAGCAGCCAACTTCCCAACTGGATTGTGCATTTTGCAGATCCAACAGTCAGTCAGTATCCCATCAGCCCAGACTGTGCCTTATGCAATCTTGGCAGTCTGTCTCCTAACCTACTTGCTAAAATTGCGTAACCTTCATGATCATTCACCCAGGTATGTTGCAAATCAGCTCTCATGTTCATTTTGGTTTTCGACTGACACATTGCTTGCTATGAGTTTTGACATGTCTCCAGGTATCACAGGTGTTCATCTACCTCTCAGCAGTACAGGTACAATGGTTTCCAAGAGAGTAGAGATCAAGACACCGTTTAGAGCACGCTTGGGGATGCAGTCGATCAAGTGTCCATGGGATTACCTACTCACGAAGACATCAAGTTGTTCATGGACAAGGACATCAAGCAACTGCATCAGAGCGAGCAGCATCATGAACAACATATGAAGGTAGCATATTGAATGCAGCGAATGCAAGAGGAAGGTTTTTGACAACATAGAGGTAGAACAAAGTTGCAAGATCAAGCAGTTCCACTGATAATGAAAGCAACTTTGGAGACTCAGGATATGAAGTGACGACGCGACATGAATATCGCGCGAAGTTAGAAGATGGAGAAAAGAAGGATTTTCATGTGTTGAAGCAACAACTCAAGGAGAACATGAAGTTGCACAGATAGTCCAATGAGTTGCAGCAGGAATAGGAACAGTAGTGGGCGCAACATGCACTCGCGAATGAAAGTGCATCAGTATGAGTTCAGGATCTATCCCAACAGCTGACATAGAGAAAACATGGTGAGAAATGTTTTTGATCACATGTAAGGGATCCAATAGCATGCATGTTGTTGAGTGCACACATGCAATCCAACCCATTCAACACACTCACCAAGGTGAAGACAAGAAACAAGTCCAACTGGGGCTGAACATGTACTTCGACAAGTTGATGCACATGGCCACCAGGACGCACTTGAAGATCAGCACAGACACTATGCATTAGTGTGTTGTCGGTTCAACCATACCCAAGAATACCATGCACATGTTAGCAGATGAGTTAGATGAAGGGGCTAAACCAATGCATTGGTTGCAACTTAGGAAAGAATTCACTTCAGCAAGATGTCACCATGAGGTGCATGCACATCATCACAGACGACCAAGCTTGGCATTATCTCACCACCTTCACCATCACAAGAATGTCAAAGAGTTGGTCTCATCGTAGCGGACCAAGTGTCAATGATGTCTTGCAAGGCTTGCTCAATCCATGTTATCTCACATGAGTACATGTGCATCGTAATATTGAGTCATGTCAAGTGTAAGTCGAGTGTCAACAGTTGGATGTAACAGTCATATAGTGGGTGAAGAGTCATGAGGGTAGTTGAACTATCACAAAGGGGAATTTCAAGGGTCACCCCACCCTTTGCTATAAATAGTCCCTCATAACTCATTGTAAGGCCTTTTGGTCAACCAAGCTTCTACTAAGACTATCTTGAAGAAGGCTTGGACAGTATTGTAACATGCCTTGGCTTCTCCACTGCACGGAGCTAGTATATCTCTTTGGAGGAGCAGGAAGATGTGGCTGTAACGTTCCACTGATGGGGCTAGCAGGTTTACATGGTCTATTGTATGATTGTGACTTACACTTCTTTATATAATAAAATCCAGCACATTTTCATGCATATGTTGTTATTATAGTTGGACTGCTCCGGTTTCCTTAATGATATATGTTGTTTAATTTATGTACTTGTATATGAACTGATTGGTATACAATTATATGAATATTGTTGTTAATGTGTTGCATATGTTTTTAATGTTGTCACCATCCATGTCGACTACTCTACCGGATATCAAATAGACCTTCCTCTGAACCTTGTTATATCAATCGTCACATTCGTCTCAGATTGATCCGTGAGTGTTGTTCGTGTTATCTTACCTTGTATGTTGTGACTGCCACATCCGTGTTGAATTCTTTGCTGGAAGCTATGCATGTCCTTTGTGTTTTGTGTTCCTAGCTAGGTTGGGACTGATCCCTTTCAACCTAGAACTCACCTTCACCTTCCTCTCCCTTCGAAGTGTTGGAACCTCTCATACTCATTCCTTGACTCATTGCATCAATCACACCCTTGCTACTGACAAAGTTATCTTACCTGCCTCTGTGTGACATCACGGTCAAGGCATTACCTTACGATCCACTGTTGGGACTCCTACACCAAACGCTCTGAGGTTTAATTGGGACTTCTTACTAGGGAGATCCCCTTGACATGTTGGCAGGTCCAGCATTGTCCACACAAGCAGAAGCATGGACGAGATCAAAAGGTTGAGGGATCAAATGGCTAGGACCTTTATTATGAAGGATCTAGGAATAGAAAAACAAATCTTAGGCATTGAAATACATAGAGATAGAGAAAATGGTAAGCATATGTTTTCACAACAAGATTATGTTGTGAAAGTACTTGTAAAATTAGGATGAATAATGTAAAGCATCTCAATATCCCTTTGTCTTCCCATTTTAAACTTTCTTCATAGTCATGTCCTAGTAGTAAGGTAAAAAAAGTTTATATGTCTCATGTACCTTATGCTAATGTAGTAGGAAGCTTGATGTATGCGATGGTATGTACAACACTAGATATTTCACATGTAATGGGTGTTGTCAACAAGTACATGGAAAATCCAGAAAAGAACATTGGAATGTAGAGAAATGGGTCTTTCAATATCTTAGAGGCACTAGTTATTATTGCATTACCTATAATGGTTGTAATTATTATGTTTGTTGCTATGTTGATTCATATTTTTCTAGTTATTTGGAAAAGAGGAGGTCTACTTCAGGATATGTCTTTACTCTTGTAGTGGGGGCTATTAGTTGGATGTAAAAGCTACAGGAAATAGTTGCCTTATCCACCACAAAGACATAAAATATTATTATCTCACATGCTTGCAAAGAGGAAATTTGGTTGAAGGGTCTTCTAGGTGAATTTGGAAGAATGAAAAACAATGTAATTGTATTCTGCGATAGTCAAAGTGCTATACATTTGGCTACAAATCTAGCTTATCATAGTAAGACTAAGCATATTAATATAAAGTATCATTTTGTAAGACAACTCATTGATGGAGGTGAAGTAGATTTTTAAAAAACTCACACTCAAGAAAATTGTGCAAACATGTTTACGAAACCAATGTTGTTAGAGAAGTTGCAATGGTGTTTGGCTTCTCTTGGCTTACAAAAGAGGTGATGAAAGGACTTTGGCAAGGTCAAGGTATCAAGAAATTATTGTCAAGGTGGAGATTGTTAGAGTATGACAACAATTTAATTAAAAGAAAATGTAAAAGACCAAATTTACCTAAGTATATCATGTCATAGTTACTCTAACAACATTGGTTTACAAAACCAAATCATAGTTATCATAACCAATGTAACGTGACCTACTTCATTTTTATGAAGTCCATGATGTTGAGAGGTTCACCTAGTAATAAAATCCTTGCCTTGCCCGTGGATGTTTCCGTAACAAATTGTCAAGGTTTTATCACAAAATCTATGTGTATTATTATCTTTTCTTGTCGTTGTTTCTCTATTTTAAATGTTTGTACAGATTCAAAATTACCAACATCGTGGATTACAATTTTACCACAATAGGACCCTACTTGGTTAGACTACATATAGTCTCTTGAACTGTAGTTTACGCATAGTCTCAATAGATCCAATCTCTATCTAATAAGCCAAAACTTTGTATAGGTAGGGCTTATGCCCTCTTCTCAAGGCATGCAAACATTGCCAAATGCTAATGGTTCTTATCATGCACACTCTCCCAAAGAACTTGTATTTGAGTTATAAGAAATTTTGAGCATGCCCTTGGTTGCCGTATTGTCAATCTAAACAAAGAATAAAGAGTGGGATTGTGAAATAAGCTTTTACCCTTTAATCGAATCCAATAGAACTTATTTAAGATAAAATAAAGAAGATAACAAACAAATAAAGTCCACAGGGGTAGCTCAATTGGCAAGTGCCATGAAAATGAAGTGTTATGTACCAAGAGATTTGAGGTTCAAATCCCCCTAATTTACTCGTATCTATGAAATGGGTATATGTAGGCACCTAGAAACTATAGTGATAGCAGTCAAAATTGACTTCATATCACGCAAGTACAAAACCAACTTAGTTATTAATTCCATTAGTCAAAAAACAAAAACAAACAAAACAAAACAATCAAATAAAATTGAAATTTATTCAATTATTTTTTAATAAATATTATTAAATATATATATATATATATATATATATATTTTAAATATAAACTTACTTTTACTAAATAATCTCAAAAATTATATAAACATAAAAATACTAAAATTCAAACCAAACTTAATTATATACTAAATGATTTCTCTAACTTCTTGATTTCCTAGTAAATGTTATAAAAACAAAAAATAAATTAAAATTATCAAGTTCATATCAAAATTAACTCAAAAGTCACAACTTCCCTATGACATAAGTCAAATATATGTCAATAGTGGTTTGCTGGCTCGGTGAACGTGGATAGTAACCCTGACCAAAAAAAAACCTTTTAATGGTGGTGCATTTGGGTGTATTAGTCTTACTATGATAAAAAGAGGCCAGCTTAAACAAATAAATATATACAAAATAATAATCAACTAATAATTAAAAATTTGCACAGTTTATTTGACCAAACATTTTTATAATAATTAAAAATTTGCAGAGTTTATTTGACCAATCATTTTTATAAATATTAAAAATTTGCAGAGTTTATTTGACCAATTATTTTTATAGTAATTGTATGTTGTTTTTTATATTGTACGTTTTATTTAATTAAAGAAATTATACATAAAAAAAATTCAAATTTAGTAAAATCTCTTGAATCATTGGTTGTTATTGTAGTTAGTGATTGAGATATCAATATTGAAAAAAAAAATAAAAAAATAAAAATAAAAATAATAATAATGTTTTGTTTTATATATATATATAAAAGTTAGAATAACTATATATATAGATATAGAGTTGCCTATAATGCGATTTTTTAGAGTTTCTGGTGCCGGAATCCTGTGGAAATATTTGAGGTGAAATCTTGATTTGTATTATTTCAAATAGAATTTTGACTATATATATGGACTCAGGAACATTAAAAACCCCTAGGGCACTTCTATTGTGCAAGATTTACCCATCAATCTTGTGATTTCAATGAATTCCAAACGGATTTCAAAGAAACTAAACCGGAAAAATATACCGGAAATCCATCGGAAAAGATTCCAAAAAGTCGCACTAAAGACAACTCATATATATATATATATATATATATATATATATATATATATATATATATATATGAGAGAAGAATTAAAATATATTATTTCTCTTATTAGCTCATCCAAGTGTCATATAGTTACAAAATTATCCACCTCAATAGGAAATTGTATTCAAATATCCAAAGAATAACAAAGACATCATTTTTATGTTGTTGCAACAAAGACAATAAAGAAGAGGTGTTCATATAAAGAAACAAGATAATATTACTCACCCTACGATAGTCATTATTTTATAAACGATTTGGGTTGACCTTATATAGTTTCATTTGTAATTGCCTTTAATATTTCTTTAGATTAGTCTAATTCTATATGTTGGAGAGTCCTAGGCCAATTCACCACCTCTAGGACTATTGAAGGAAATGTAACTAGGTTTGGTCTTCATAAATGTACTTTTGATATTTGTATTTATTCAAGAAAAAAAATATTATTTTTATAATATATGTCAATGAGTTTCTTACTCATTGAAGTAGGTCTATCACATGTTAAAATGCTATAGGTGAGTCAAAGAGTCAAAACAATTTTGTTGAAGACCTTAAGGTTATGTTACATTATGTATATTTATGTATAAGAGTCAAAGAAGACACCTCCAAGCAAAGTCATGTCTCCTCCTAGAAAAGACACTATCAAAAGAAGCAATGGCACCATTAAAAGCACCCATCGAACCAAAGGAAGTCAAGTCGGCCTAAAGGAGGGACGATCCTCTATATATAGAGGTTGTCCACTCCCTCAAACGACAAGAAAACTCACTATGAAATAAACGAATATAGAGGACCATAAAAGAAGCCGAGAAAGGGATGAAGAAGGAGCCTTTAGTGTAGTGAAGAAGCAAGAAGGAAGAGAAAAGGTTTTGGGATTGTTTTAGGGTCAATACCAACCACACATGCAAATAAAAGGAAGGGCCATCTGCGGTTAGGACAGCAGCAAGTCACCTCCCAACATACCTCATCATTTAGGCTACAAACTAGGCTTACTAGGCCTCCTATCCAAGCGAAGAAGGCAGGACCTCAAGTGAAGGAAAGGGGAACCATATAACATCAACAAGACCTTGCACACGTGCGAGAATTAGGGTTGCAGTGTTGTCACACAAAGCCTACAACTATACATCAAGAAGTAACTTTGTGGGTCAAGAGAAGGAAGGAGTATCCTTAGGTGAAGGATATCACTAAGTACAAAAGATAAGTGTCTCTTCTAGAAGGACTGCTAACAGTGGAAGGAAGAATGAAGTGCCGGAAGGAGGACGAAGTGTTAGGGAACCAAGTGTCAGAAGAAGGTGAACAAAGTGTCAAGGAGACATAGTGCAAAGAAAAGGAAGGACTTGACTTGTGCTTGGAGGATCTTCTAATCAAGGGTCTAGGGTTTGGCATTGATCGAAGCTTCAATAAAAGAAAACTTACCGAAAGGTTTTCCTCTCAAGAGAAGAGAGGTTTTGGCCCTGGAAAAGAGCCAATATCTTTTGTTCTTGTTTTATGTTTTTGATAGCAGTTTGATGAAGTACACAAACTTGCATTAATAAGATAAGAAGAATATTAAGCTAACAAAGACAAATTGTAAAAAGACTTCACAAATTTTATCTAGACCTGAAGAATAATTACTCTACATCTCATTGCCCTAGATTCTTCAACATGGTATCAGAGCTAAGGTGACACATCAAGGAAAGGGCATCTCAAGAACACTCATAAGGTGACTCATCAAGGAAGGACATCTACAAAGTTGAAGCATCAAGCCAAGAAGTCTCAATCACTTCAAGGACAAGAAGGTCTACCATCTATCATTCATCAAGGAAGACTACAAAGAAAGAAGAAGAGCCTTACATAAAGGCACCCACAAAGAAGAGAAGATCAAAGAGGGACCTACATCATCTACAAGTCATCAAGAAAATATCATCATCAAGTCAAGTCCACTTGGAGAAGGCAACTTGAAGAACATCAAGATCCTAGGAAGGAAATCCATCAAGTCTTCAAGGAGAAAGCAAATCCACTACATATAAAAATATATCAAGTAAGTATATGTCCCCTTCTGAATATACATCAATGTCGTTTTGCAAGGAAAGCAACAAATTGGTAGGTACCAATAACTTTCTTGCATGGAATAAGAGGACTGATTCACTGCTCAAGGATGATGAACTTCTTGAACATATCAAAGGGAATATCATTATCCCTGCTAAGGAACAAACTCAAGCCTTAGCCAAGTACAATAAGGATAAGACAAAAGCTCAAAGGATTCTAATAGAATCTATCAAGGACTCTCTCATTCCTTATGTCTCCAAATTTGAAACATCAAAAGAAATCTATGATAAACTAGTAGAGCTATTCTCAGTAACCAAAACTAGAGAAGTGATATCTCTAAGAAATGAATTGTACAAGATGAAGATATCAAAGGAAGGAATAGCTCCCTACTTCATGAAGATCTATGAGATGAGATATCAACTTCAATATCTAGGGGAAATCATGTTTGACAAAGAAATGACAATTGTAGTATTCAATGTTCTACCTAAGGATTGGGATAACTTCACATCAAGCATATATTCCAAGAAGGAAGCTACCAAAATAAGTGAAATGTGGTCTCTATACAAGATAGAGGAATCCAGACTCAAATCTAAGGAATATGTGGGATCAAATGAGCAATAATTTTCTACCATGGCCAAGAGAAAAGGAAAATTTGCCAAATTTCGTCCATGAAGAACAAACAACAAAGACATGTCCAAAATCCAATGTTTTGGATGCCAAGAATATGGACACTATAAAATGAATTGTACTAAACTTAAGAAGGGAAACAACAACAACAAGATAAAAAGGGAAGAAGCTCATATGACTCAAGAAATAAAAGAAGTAGGAAGATCCTTCGGATCTCTACTATGACTAAGTCAACCTCGTTGCTTAAGTATTCTTTAAAAGTTTTGAGTAGTATAGGAGCATGTAGGAATATAATAGGATGCACGGCTAAAAATATATCTTCTAGAATATAGGATCATGGTAAATATATCTCAAGATATTCATATAGAAGGAACATACCTAGTATAGTACCTCATCCACTATGAAAGGAAAATTGATCATGAGCAAGAATCTTAGAAGGCCTCCATCATTAAAAGAAAGAAACATGTATAGAATAAGGGTCTTCAAGATCCTCAAATGGAATCTTCAAAAGAATATTCACGAATAAGAAGCAAATGTCTCATTGGGAAGTCCCATTCATGGGATTCAAGAAAAGGATGATATGCCGGCAAGCTAAGATGGAGCAATAAGGGCCATATCAAGGACAACCAAATGAAGCCAAAATGATCAAAGGAGAATTAATATGAGGTATGTATGCATCAAAATTTAGTCATATTATAATATGTACATTATTGAGGCATGTACTACAATGCAATGAAGGTCAACAAAAGGAAATACTCACATAAGGAGTATAGGATTGCTAACTAAGAAGCAAGAAGAAATGTTGGCTAGTCCAGGAAGCAAGCAATGAAGAAGTGCTCCCTCAAAGGAGTAGAAGGTGGTTGAAAAATCTATCCAAGAATAATAAAAAAAAATAAAGGGATCAAGCATGTGAAGAACACCATGATCACAAATAATCACTATTTGACAAGATCCATTAAAGACATCTCCCAAAAGAAGGCATGACAACTTTGACAAACAAAGGAAAAATATCAAAGGACCCCTGACACCTATGAAGGCCTTGGAGATACAAAAGGTGCATTTAATTGATTCTACTCTACAAATATTTCATGATGAAGAAATGCATCCAGCAAAACTTAATGTTGAAGCAATAACAAGATGGAGTCATGAAGGGCTACTCGACCAAAGCATGGGAACAAGCAAGTTCAACGAAGAATCCATGAGAAGAGTATTCTAAAGCATGGACAATATGACAAAGGAGTATCTAGATGAAAAGAGATCCTGATATATGACAAGAAGACCACTTTCCATAAAGGAAGCAATGGCATGACAAACCAGGAAGGAAAGTGATTGATGGATGGTGCCCTACCAAAAGGAAATTTGAACCAAGACTTCATGACATTGAAAGAAAGAATAAGATCGAGTAGCTGAAGGACCCACGAAGAAGAAGTTGTTGATGAATGGACAATTCTTTGGCTAAGAGGGAGTTATAACAAATTCCCAATTATAAAGGAACTTGGACAAGTACCTTGTTAGAAGATACTTGGTCATGTCTTCCTCAATTAAGAGGAAGTGATAGACACAACATTCTTGTCTTCACTTGGGAAGAAAGAATGGGAGGATTTGGTAATCATCCGGCATTCGATACTCTTTAAGAATGTGTAGGGCATTGAAGACAAGAGTAGGCAAGAGGACCAGTATTCTTTAAGGGTTGGGAACACAAGGTAAGAATAGTCCTAGAAGGTCATACTCATGAACACCCAAGTGGGTATGTACCTTGAGAGACAATGACTATGGTGTTTATATGTCATTGGTCTCGCCAACATTGTGCTCTGATCTATTGAGAGATAGATTTGTCAGTCAAGGCCTTGTTGTGGATACAATGTTGGTTACTATGATGCTATAACAAATGGATTGCCAATCTGGTTTCTCTTATGTGAATTCTTCAAGATTGATAATAGCCAAACAGCTTGTAATGTTGTATGAATACCTCCCTAGTTTTTTTTTTTTTGTGTAAAGACTAAACTATTGTATTAAAAAGAAGAAAAATATTTACAAAGAGGATTTAACCTCTGAGGGTGCATTAGCCCACCCTCTATCAGATAAGCAGAGCAGGTGCAAGTGACCACCTGTATTACAAAATGATACCCCATCAAAATAAACAACAGTAGGCAGAATTGTCAACCCAGTAAACCAGAAGCTTGCAGCTTGCTGCTTGGTAGCAGCATTACAAAGGAGAGGAGTAAGGTGACCGTCAGATTCCAGAGCTCTGGAAACACCATGAGCTCTGAAAGGTCCCAAACCCACTGATAAAACTTCAAAAGCTTAGGAGGACGCCAAGCACATTGTAGAACCACCTCTGAAGAGCCCCAAAACATGAAAATTGATCAAAAAAGATGCTTCAGATATTAAGCCTTCGAAGGCTCACCTTGAACACTTTCATTGGCATCGTGCGGGAGAGGTAGCAAATCAAGCATAACTCCATCTCCAATGTCTTCCAATCGAACTCCTGGTGGAAGGACCAGATACAGATGAGTGACAAAACTGTCAGCAGGAGCACAGGGAATAATATGGTCCGGAGGAGGGGCCGTTTGATTACCAGCTTCTTCATTACCGTCCACGTCTTGCATCTGAGCCGAAACCTTTAGGGACACTTTTTCAGAACTGCTGTGGGAGGTGCTAGCTCTCTGGGTCCGAACTTGCTCCCCACAGGCCGCATCCGAGCAGACCATTTCCTCATCTTCCTCAGAAACAATCACAGTAACAATGGCTGAAATTAGCGGCTGATTGCGCCGGCACTTGAAGGTGAATCTGGAGGTGTGTAAAGAACTGTTCAAAGAGGGGCCAGACTCCTCTGAGGGGGGAGAGGAGGGCGCAGCTATCGCTAGCGGGGAGACACGACGAGGAACTGCTCTGTCACGAGCCCCCTGCCCTCTTCTTGTGCCCCAAACACCCCCTCTTCTCGGAACACCTCTCTGACGGGGAGCCATAAGCTGAGAAGACCACAGTTGAGTGACACAGAGAGGCTTAATGCTGATACTGGCCTCAAAGCCAGTGACTCCTGAACTAAAAGACGACTCAGTTACACTATCGCCCAACCAATCCTAGAAAGAGCCAGAGACAAGACTTCTACACCACCCAATCGCCTGCACGACCGAGAGAGATGAAATTCCTGCCCTGACTTCTTTACCAGAGAGGGAGACTGACCTAATAATAACAGAAGATGCGATCTGGTCGAAATTGAGACCTCTATGACTCCTCACAGAGCCAGAGTTGAACGACTTCCCACCCTTAACACTCAAAAACAAAACAACGGACCTTGAATTGAACAAATGGGGAATGTAGTATGCCCTGAGCAGATATTCCTGAGACCAGAGCTGCCAGGAATTGCAACTGCAAACCAGGAGCAGATACCCCATTAAATAGACTTTCGCATAGAACAATCTGGAACGGGACAGGGCAACGCAAGCCGGATCAGAGGACAGAGCGATTAAACTCGCCATGCTTGAAGCCATAACCCACCTACCTTGCAATCTTATCAGCATTTATAACCATTAATGATAAACCAGAGCCGTCCATCGTGACATAATCTTATGCCAGCGGCCCGCTGTGCATGATTTCCGTGCTGCTCAGGCTGACACCCGCATCCGGGTGAATACCTCCCTAGTTAAGAGGGAGTGTTGAAGGAAATGTAACTAGGTTTGGTCTTCATAAATGTACTTTTGATATTTGTATTTATTCAAGAAAAGAAATATTATTTTTATAATATATGTCAATGATTTTCTTGCTCAAGTAGGTTTAGCACATGTTAAAGTGCTATAGGTGAGTCAAAGAGTCAAAAGAATTATGTTGAATACCTTAAGGGTATGTTACATTATATATTTTTATGTATAAGAGTCAAAGAAGACACCTCCAAGCAAAGGAAAATCTCCTCCTAGTAAAGACACCATCAAAAGAAGCAATGGTACCATTAAATCACCCATCGAAGCAAAGGAAGTCAAGTCAGCCTCAAGGTAGCAAGTCGGCCTAAAGGAGGGATAGTCATCTATATATAGAGGTTGTCCACTCCCTCAAATGACAAGAAAACTCACTCTGAAATAAACGAAGATTAAGGACCGAAAAAGAAGCCAAGAAAGGGATGAAGAAGGAGTGTCTAGTGCAGCAAAGAAGAAATAAGGAAGAGAAAAGGTTTTGGGACCGTTTTAGGGTCAATACCAACCATGCGTGCGAAGAAAAGGAAGGGTTATCTACAGTTAGGACAGTAGCAAGTCACATCCCAACATACCTCATCGTTTGGGCTACAAACTAGGCTTACTATGCCTCTTATCCAAGCGAAGAAGGAAGGACCTCAAGCGAAGGAAGGAGGAGCCATATAACATCAACAAAACCTCTCACACATGTGAGAATTAGGGTTGTAGTGTTGTCACAGAAAGCCTACAACTATACATCAAGAAGGAACTATGTTGGTCAAGAGAAGGAAGGAGTATCCTTAGGTGAAGGAACTCTCTAATTATAAAAGATAAGTGTCTCTTCTAGAAGGACTACTAACAGTGGAAGGAAGAATGAAGTTTCGGAAGGAGGACGAAGTGTCGAGGAACCAAGTGTCAGAAGAAGGTGGAAAAATTGTTGGGAGAGAGTGTGCAGAGAAAAGGAATGAATTGACTTATCCTTGGAGGATCTTCTGGTCAAGGGTCTAGGGTTTGGCATTTATCAAGAAAGAAGCTTTAATAAGAGAAAACTTACCAAAGGGTTTTCCTCTCAAGAGAAGAGAGGTTTTGGCCCTTGCAAAGACCCAATATCTTGTGTTCTTGTTTTATGTTTTTGATAACAGTTTGATAAAGTACACACACATGCATTAATAAGAGAAGAAGAAGATTAAGCTAACAAATACAAATTGTAAAAAGACTTGACAAATTGTTATCTATTCCTAAAGAAGAATCACTCTACATCTCATTGCCCTATATTCTTCAACAAGGACCTCTAGAAAAAGAATGCGAACAGATTCTTCACAGCAAATCACATGATTCATAATTCATTTTCTAAGGGGAAATTGGGGAACATGCTTCATAATTAGTATTATAATCAGTATTCATTTTCTTTTGAAGAACACCTTGTTAGAAGTATTATTCATTTTCTCTACTACTTTGCTAAAAAAAAGTAGTGTATACGATGTTCAAAAGTATTTATAGTCTTGTCTCGCTGCTAGTTATGTTAGAAGAAATATTAGATCAAAAGAAACAATACATGCTTAATGAGAATAGTGCATGCATGTATTGTTTTGTATCGGTTAAATATTTTTGGCTATAGAATGGCAAGACAATTGTTTTGTTTCTTTTTTATAGATCATAAGTCTAATGCAGTGGAACAAAAAATCAATAATCAATAATGATACATCAATAATCTCTGAGAATAAAAATGGTAAAAGGTTTTTACGATTTTGTAATTTGACTTGTAGATAAAAGGGATAATTGATTTGTTATATATGGTAAGAACTTTGTAGGATGTATATTTTATGTTTAATCGTCTGCTATTACTTTTTTTGGATATTGGTTTAGGAATATTGACACAACACGTAAAGAAAATAGGTTATAATAATTGGCAATACAGAAAATGGAGGGACTTGGAGCTCCTAAACATTTGAGAGCAGTTGTGCATAGGCTATATGAAAAGGTGAAAGTCAAAATTAGAACTTCAACAGGAATTTCTAAAAGTTTTAAAAGTGATATCGAGGTCAAGCAAGGTTTCCCATTGTCTCCTACCCTTTTTGGTTTATATATCGACAATCTTGAGGAGTGGTTAAATTCGCAAGGAAGCGATGATATCCATTTGAGAAAGTTTGTTATAAGGCTTCTTTTGTATCCATATGACCTTATTCTCATCGCTAAATATGCTCTTAATTTGCAAGAGCACTTACTATCCCTTGAGCATTTTTGTAGAAAGGTGGGGATGCAAGTTAATATTAGCAAAACGAAAGTAGTGGTTTTGTTTAAAAAAAACATAACTAGCATAAGTTCTACTTTGAAGGAAACATTTTGGAAGAAGTTGCAGATTACAAATACCTTGGAATTGACTTCAAAAAAAATCTAAGTTGGGATGGTTGTAGAAATAAAAGAACTTTCGGGGGTTGGAAAGCATTTTATGCTTTTCAAAATAGGTGTAGAGAGATAGAGTTATGGGATTGGGAAACCACTCAAACTCTTTTTGGGATTCTAATGATTCCAGTGATTCTCTATGGTTGTGAATTGTGGGCTAGCAATAAATCCGACATGCAATGGAAACAAATTTAGAAAATTCAGAAGCGTTTGATTACAAACAAATTCAAAATTAAAAGTGCAGTTCTTTATGCTAACTTGTTGAGTGAAACAGGGGATGTTCCTATTGAAGCAATTGCTATGATGCGAGTCATAAGGTATTTAAACAAAAATTGAGCATATGGAGGAGCCTAGATGGCCTAAGCCCTTGTCTTTAATTACAGTTTGTGCAAAAGAAAGAAGACTTGGATGCAAGAAAATAACAAATGGTTTAGTAAATGGGGTATTTGCTTCAACACGTATCCCATAAATAGTAAACAACTAAAAGCTTTTGGTATGGATAAGTTCCACAAGCATACTTGGGATAAGGAGCTAGGGAGAAACAAAAAATACTATATTGAAGTGTTTAATCCCACTCATAATCATCAACAAAAAACGTACATAGATGCCAATATTTCTTGGAGAGCCAAAATTCTTATTGCTCAGTTAAGGACTAATTCTCATCAACTTTTTTATGAAACAGAGCACTGGAAAAGGTCAAAATAAGTGTGGGAGGAAAGAGCATGTATTTTTTGTTCTTTCAAAAAATTGGAAATAGAAAAACACTTCATTTTAGAATGTGAAACCTTCAAAGACAACAGGGAAAGTTATGCATATATTCTAGAAGCTAGCTCTTGAGATAATCTATTTAGCAAAGGGTTTATCGAGAAATTGGGAGTGTTTATTGTGAGGTTTCACAGGAAAAGGGTCAAATACATTAACCAGATGAAGAAGCAATAGGTCCCATAGGCTATCTTTATCCTCGTAGACATTAAAATAATTTCTTTCTTTCTTTCTTTCTATAATGGATCATGATAAAAAATGTAAAGGAGCTAAAAAGCAATAATGAGATAACAGTAGATAGATATTTCATATATGACTATTTTAGAAAACAAGCATCAGGTGCTCATTTATTCATCTGATGTTACCTAATGCTCAAAGTGTTGTTACCCTGGGTATTTGGAAAAGGATTTCTCTTGACCCAAAGATGGCATGTAAGCTTCAACCCGGCTTTGGAAAATCCTTTGTTTAAGTAATACTCAGTCAAATTTCCCACTTTTCCTCATGATATTTGGATGAAAAACATCATAATCAACATAGCCAACACTTTGCATAAATTTATCTACATTAATAATAAATCACTAGTGGAATTTGACAAGTGGGTTTCCTAGGTGCCTGTGGATTTGGATACAGAGATTAGCCTTGACGAGGAAATGATTATCACTTGTGGCAATATATAATATGTGTAGTGTTTGGATTACTAGAAACTTCCTTTTAGGTGTCTTGGATGTTAGTAGGCAGGTCATATTCATAATGCCTATAGTCGTCCTTGCAGATGGAAGGTGGAAACTCATCATCATTGGGCTACCTTTGATATGAAAGACTGTCTTTCTACATAGAAAGGGATATCTAGCTCGCCTAGCTCAATGGCGGTCACTTTTGGCTCTTTCGGGGTAGCTTCTTTGGGCCAACACAAGAAGAACAATTCTAAACCTCCTAGGACAAGACATTATCCTTTGGAATTCAACTCACTCCTTTCTGATTCCATGGAGATTCTGTCAAATGTGAGTGCCACTTCAAATGCTCCTCGACAGGAATCTCATCCCAAGGACACTTTCTCATCCCAGGTAGCCCCTTTGCGAGACTCCTTAATTTCAGTTCTTACGCCTGAAGATATTATTATGTTAGATGAACTCAATCATAGTTCCGCTAATTATGATTCCTTCCCTAATCTGAAGACTGGTTTACTCCAAAAATCTTTTGTTGCTCTTGGCCTTAGGCCTATTTCTAGTTTGTCTTTGGCTATTATTATGACATGGGCCCTAGTTTTCCTAGTTTAATTTCTTCTTGCACCCCTTCTAACCCCTCTTCATTGTCATAACTTGTAGCCAAACCTCCTCCTTCAAATTGTTCCTCACTTGGCTCGACACCTCCTCCTTCTTTCAGGTCAACTCCCTTAGTGTAGATCAACCCTTTTCTTCAGGCTTCCTTGATGTGTCCTCTTTTCCTCCCCCTGCCTCTATGTCCAAAGCATCCTCTATCCCTGTCTCAAATCCTTCTTAAAATTCCCTGCCTTCTTCTATTTTGGATTTTAGAGAAAGATTGAATCCTATTCCTCTCCCAATCCTCAATTCTTTTGTTACCTCTTCTTCCTTGTCAAAGTTTCTAGCTCTCTCTCATGCCTTCATCACTATCAGGGAAAAGAAAAAAGACAACAAGAAATTGATGGCTATAGAAGGTCCCTCTCATGGGACTTCTATTGCCTCTTCCTCTCAAACCTTTGGAGCACAGCTGCCCGTAGTTGGAATTCAAGAATGATAATGTTATCATTGAACATTAGGGGCATCAGGGGGACCGGAAAATTTCTCTCTGAGAAGACTAGTTGAGAATTATCGCCCTTTTGTTATGTTATTTTAGGAAACTATGGTCTCAAGGACCAAAGCTTCAGACTTCTCTAAAATACGTCATGAATGGTGTGTTTGCACATCAAATGTTGAAGGAAAATCCAGAGGATTGGCTTCAATTTGGGATCCTGCTATAGCCACCTTTTCAGGTTTTCAATATAAAGTGGGCCTTATCCTAGAAGGAAAATCAAGAGGCCTTCGAAACCGGTGACTGTTGTTAATTGTTATGGTCCTTACATCGAAAGGAAGTGTTTTTGGGATGCATTCCAAAAAAATGGGCTCCTAGGAAGTGACAAATTGACCCTAGATGGGGACCATAATTTGACATTGTCTTCCAATGAAGTGTGGGGTAGCAAAGCCAACCAGGACCCTCTTGCACTGTACTTTATTTCCCTATTTCAGAATGTGGGACTAGTAGATATTTTTTTGTCCCCGTTAGTTCCTTCTTGGAAAAATGGTAGAGTGGACATAGAAG
The DNA here is from genome assembly GCA_031772625.1 of Pinus tabuliformis. NCBI lineage: Eukaryota > Viridiplantae > Streptophyta > Pinopsida > Pinales > Pinaceae > Pinus > Pinus tabuliformis. The sequence goes on from CM062804.1 coordinate 1,614,018,738, forward strand.
GAATAGAAAAGAAATTATATTGCGTCCTAATGGTAGAAAAGGTCCTTTAATTTTAATCATGTCTAGATTGAAGTTATGTCTTTTGATAAGATTGTTAGGGAATCTTGGTCTACCCTGGAGGAAAATTGTTCCGATTCAGACATGCATCATTTCTCTTTTAACCTAAATCTCCTGAAGAAAATAGTTACCATATGGGAAAAAAAAAAAGAGATCAATGTTGAACTTGGTGCGTTAGTCTAACAGGTGATACAATTCTTAAGCCTTTCCTTTATCACATAAGTGTTTAATACAACAATTATAGAACATTTGGGCTACTTACAATCAAGAAGACTTCATATCCTACAGAGAAATGAAGAAGCTTTGATAATCAAAAGCAGGGCCAATTGGATTTCCAAGGAAAGGTAATTCCAAATTCTTCCATAAATATGCCTCTTATAGAAAAACATCCAACTCCATATGGGAACTTGCAGGTCCAGACGGTTCAACCATTTTGGATAAAGAGGATATAAAAAGGGTTGTGGTCTCTCATTTCTCCAACCTTTTAAAGCAACATTTTGTAAATAATCTTATGGAGCAGCTTCAGGGAATTAATCTATTTCCTAGAATCTTCTTTGATGAGGAGGCTGATTTTATTGGTAGGTAGGTCACTTTGGAGGAGTTAGGTGGTATATTGAAATCATGTGCTAAATAAAAAAGCTCAGGGTCTGATGTTTGCATTGCAAAATTCTTTAAACATTTCTTTGACTTGTTGGGAAATAATTTATTGAAGGTGGTCGAGGAGTCAAGATTTAAATGTAGAATCAAATGTTCTATCAATGCTACATTTCTTTCCTTAATTCCCAAATCCTATAAATCCCTTCATTTTAACCAATTCTAAACCATCTCTTTGTGTAATTTGGTTTACAAAATTATTGCTAAAACTATAGCTAATATAATTAAAGACACATTGGTGTATGTAATCCCTAAGGAACAATTTGGTTTTCTGCATGGGAGACATATTAACGAAGCTATTGGTTTAGTGTGGGGATGTATTCATTCAATTAATCTTAGAAATACCAAAGCCCACATCTTCAAACTTGACCCGATTAAAGTTTATGATAAGGTTAACTAGGATTCCTTAGAATGCTCCTAATCCAAATAGGTTGGGGGTCAAAAGTCTCCAATTGGATAATGGAGTGTGTCTCTTTTACCTCTTTTGTTTCCCTAATTAATGGATCCCCCTCTCAATTTTTTCCTTGTTCTAGATGGATTCAACAGGGTTGTCCCTTATCTCCCCTACTCTTCCTCTTGGTCATGGAATATCTCAACAGATTAATCTCTGAGGAAAAAAGGGAAGGAAGAATTTGTTAGGTCCCTATACTGCTAGTGTAACCCTTATTGTTATTATTGCAACCCCCTTATTGTATTATTGTGCCCATATAGTCCCCATGTTGTTATTATTGTTCCCCATAGAAGCCCACTATTGTTATTGTTGTGCCCCTACAATATTATTGTTATGTAGGCTCTAATTATATTGGGACCCCTTAGACTCCTATATAGAGAAAGGAGGTATTGTCATTGTATCATCAAAGAATTGTTCATTTTTGTAATTTAAAGGAAGTTTCCCCCTCGAAGAGGCTAATTTTGAATTCGTTGATCTATCTTTTCTTCTATTTTGTGAGTTGGTTGCATAACATTTGGTATCAGAGCTTTGGATTTTAGGGATTCGCTGCTTCAAACAGGTCATCGTGGAATTTTCACCATAACTTGTTTTCTACGGTGAAATTAAAACCTATTTGAGCCAAAATCTTAATGAACCTCATTTCCTAATTTCATGTCTTGCCTCGCTATATTTTATAAGATATGATCTAAGGAAGTTAGGGTTTTTTAAGGCTCCTGAATTATATTGCAAACAGGTGACCTGGGAAAAATTGTCATAACTTTCTCTCTAAGAATCATATTGAAATTTCGTAAAATGTTACAGAAATAGGACGGATTTTCATTTTCTGTGTACCTTTCTTAGGTTCAAAGGTCGAAACAATGACATGTGGTACTTCATAAAAGTTTGATCTATGGAACTCGTCTATAATCAGGCCATCGTGGGATATTTGTAATAACTCTTTCTTGGAGAATAAAATCTTGATCAAAATTATGGGGTTGGAAAGAGGACTCAGAGGGATACCACGGGATGAAATTTCAAACCTTGGAGATCCAAAATTATAGAGATACAACAGATTCAATATTGAGCTCCTACAAAGCGAAAAAAGGTGTGTAGTCTTTTTAAAATTTTGTATAAGTTTGGTTTGAAAAATTAGTTTGAAGTAATTCAAAGGGCATAGTGAAGCATAATTATCATTAATTGATGCCCCGAAGAAATAAAATGGAAACACCTAGTAATCAACCTAAAATCTCTACCATGACTCATGAAGAAGAGGAAGAAATGCAACATGATATATCAAAATTACGAGACCAAGTGAAAAAAATTTCACTCTCACAAAAAGTAACAGAAGCTAAGATGGGTGGTTTAAAGAAAGGTGTGGAAGGTAAGATGAATGGTGTGGAAGCTAAGATGAATGGCATGGAATATAAGATTGATGGCGCGAAATCTAATATGGATGGTTTATAAGTAAACATTGAAGATTTGAAGAAAGACATGGAAGGTTTGAAAGGAGGTTTGGAAAAGTTGCTTCAAGAAATGTTTGCTGATGGAAAAAAGGTAGTAGAGGAAACTCATGTTGAGAAAAAAAGAAATATTAATCATGATTCCATAGAATCTAATGTTGGATTGAAGAACCACCATGTTCCAAAGATCGATATGAGGAAGTTTGATGGCAAGGATACTGTAACATGGATACTACAGATGGAGCAATATTTCGATCTCCATAATGTGCAAAACACACAAAAGGTATGCATTGCAACTTTATATTTAGAACCCAATCAATTTGTATGGTATCGATGGCTTTGCTCTCATAAACAAATTGTCACTTGGTTAATTTTATGGAGGAAATGATAGCACATTATGATGATACAAAAAGAAACACCTTCTTTAGCCAATTGATAAATCTCAAACAAAAGGGTTCAATTGTGGAGCATATTGAGGAATTCCAAAAATTGAATATAGGGGTAAAATATATTCTAGAGGAGCATAGAATTGATGTGTTCATAAGGCTTTAAAGGGTAACAGCCAACATGAGGTTCGCCTTTGGGAACCTGATTCATTGGAGAAGGCATTCAGGTCGGCAAGAAAAATTATGGCAACAAGGAAGCGTACCACTCACAACTATAAAGATGGAAGTGTTGATTCCCCTAGCCTTCCACAACCTACAAGTTTGACACCACAACAATTGGAAGAAAAAATAGCAAAAGGGCTATGTTATAGTTGTGATAGTAAATACATTAAAGGTCATAAGTGTGTTGAGAAGAAATTATTTTACATAGATTGTGAAGAGGAGGAAGAAAAGGAACAAGAAACGTCAAAAGAAGAGGATATACACCAGGAACCAACCCTAGAGAAAGAATAAATGAATCTGACCATATCTTGTAATGCATTGGTAGGAATTACCACTCCTCAAACTCTCAAGATAGAAGGACATATCAAGAAGAAAAAGGTAATAGTGTTGATTGATTCGAGTAGTACCCATAATTTTATTCATTGTAAGATAACCAAGGAATTGAATTGTTTCCTCTATCAAGCATCAGAGTGTCAAGTGATAGTTGCAAATGGAGGAACCATAAATTTCTCTGGAAAGTGCCATAATATCAAGCTATCCATGGGAGAATATGTAATGAATAGTTCAATGCTTTCCATTCCAATGGGTGGTGCTGATGTTGTACTAGGAGTCCAATGGCTACAATCTTTGGGTATGATAGCTTTTAATTTTCAAGAATTTTCTTGAAAAAATTTTGGGAAGGAAATGAAGTTGAATTAAGGGGTGTCGCAGGGAAACCAGGAAAGATAATCAACTCTAATATCATGACAAAGCTTCTAAAGAAAGAACAACGGGGTGTAATTGCACAATTATGTTCACTAGAGGTTGCCACATCAAAATAATTTATTTATCTAGATCTCCAAAAAGTTTTGGACAATAATTCCAAGGTATTTGAGACTCCTAAAGGCCTCCCACATATTCATGATCATGATCATGATATTCATTTTATTCCAGGAAGTGTTCCCCCAAACATCAGGCCTTACAAATATCCATATGCCCAAAATAATGAAATTGAATGTATGGTTGCAAAAATACTAGAAGTTGGTATAATTCAACCTAGTCAAAGTTCTTTCTTTGCTCCAGTGGTATTAGTGCACAAGAAGGATGGATCATGGCGCATGTGTCCGGATTATAGGGAGTTCAAAAATCTTACTATTAAAGATAAATTTCCCATTCCTTTCATTGATGAATTATTGGATGAATTACATGGAGCAATTTACTTCACCAAATTGGATCTTCGTTCAGGATATCATCAAATCATAATGAAGACTTAAGGCATTCCGAAAACAACATTTAGAACTCATGAGGGTCATTATGAATTTTTGGTCATGCTTTTTGGACTTACCAATGCACCTTCTACTTTTCAAGGTTTGATGAACTCCATTTTCAAACCCACCCTTAGAGAATTTGTGTTAGTATTTTTTGATGATATACTAATCTACAACAAGCCTTGGAAGGATCATGTTCAACATGTTGACAGGGTGCTAAAACTATTGGAGGAGAAACAATTATATGAAAAAAGATCCAAATGTTTCTTTGGAGTACAAGAGGTGAAATATTTGGGTCTTATTGTATCTCATGAAGGTGTTAAGGTAGACCCTAGAAAAATTAAATCCATTAAGGAATGGAAAATTCCCACATCCATAAATCATCTGCGAGGATTTCTTGGGTTGATAGGGTATTATCACAAGTTTTTTCATAATTATGGGAGAATAGAATCACCTTTAACAACATTACTAAAGAAAGATGCATTTTCATGGACTCCAGAAGCAACGAACACCTTTGAACATCTTAAAGAGGCAATGTGCCAAGCACCAGTTTTAGTTATGCCAGACTTCACAAAAACCTTTATTGTGGAATGTGATGCCTCAGGAAATGGAACTGGTGTTGTTTTAATGTAAGAAGAAAGACCCATTGCTTTCGAAAGTCATCCAATCAAAGGAAAGTATTTACATAAAGCTATTTATGAGAAGGAAATGTTAGCAATACTACATGCACTTAAGAAATGGTGACCTTACCTAATGGGAAGACACTTCAAGGTAAAAACAGATCATGATAGTCTTAAATAATTCTTAGAACAAATATTATCTTCAGAAGAATAAACAAATGGGTCACAAAGATGTTGGGTTATGACTTTGAAATCATCTACAAAAAAGGGAAGCAAAATTGTTGTTGCAGATGCACTCTCAAGAAAGGATGAGGATGTGGAATTATTGTTTTGTGCAATTTCTATTATCCAACCAGATTGGATAAACAAAGCAAGGGATGAATGGAAGAATGACGAAGAAGTGTGGGCACTCATTCAAAAGTTGCAGCAATATCCCAGTACATCTGATACATTTAGCTAGAAAAATTATTCTTTATTGTACAAAGATCACTTAGACCTCTGTAAAAATTCCCAACTCAAACAAAATATTCTTCTAGAATTGCACACCTCTCCCTTAGGAGGGCACTCAGGATTTTCAAAAACTTACCACAAGTTTAAGAAATATTTTTTGTGGGATGGCCTTAAATCTAATATTCAAAAGTGTGGCAGAATGTTTGGTTTTCCAACAAAATAAATTTGAGACAATTAATACCCCAGGTCTGTTACAACCTTTATCAATTCCAAGTCAATGTTGGGAGGAGGTTTCAATGGATTTTATCACAGGTTTAACCAAGTCTGAAGGAAAGAGTGTCATAATGGTGGTAGTTGATAGACTTACCAAGTATGCACACTTTTGTGCATTATCTCATCCATTTAAAGCTAGTACAGTTGCTGCTTCATTTATGGAAACAATTCAAAAGCTACATGGAAAACTAAAGATTATTGTAAGCGAAAGAGATCCCACTTTCACTCGAAATTTTTGGACAGAATTATTTTCTTTTTTGGGTACTTAGTTAGCTCATAAATCATCTTATCATCCTCAATCTAATGGGAAAACTAAGATAGTGAACAAATGTTTGGAAGTGTACCTTCGTTTCTTTGTATCTTATAAAAAAATGCAATGGGTCAATTGGTTGCCTCTAGCTAAATGGTGTTATAACACTTCCTTCCATACTGCAGCAAAAATGGCCCCATTTATGGAAATTTATGGATATCATCCACGTCCATCACATCATCTTTAAAATAAAATTCTAAGGTTCAAGTAGTGGAAGATCACATCAAGCATCAACAACAAGTTCCCAAACTCTTAAAGGATAACCTCACTTTGGCACAGAATAGAATGAAACAACAGGCAGATCAACATCGCAACGAAAGAAGTTTTGATGTAGTTGACTAGTATTTCTACAACTACAACCATACAAACAAATGTCCCTCAAGCAAGATAAGAAGGATAATAAATTATCACCAAAGTATTATGGTCCGTACAAGGTGTTACAAAATTTGGTACTATGGCATACAGATTGGAGCTTCCTGCATCTTCCTGAGTGCACCCCGTTTTCCATTTTTCAAGCTTAAAGAAGGTTATAGGTGAGAAGATACCAGTTCAAACAATATTGCCAGAACTTGATGAGGAAGGAAAAATAATATTGGAACTTGAAGCAGTCACAGAAACAAGAAATCGACAGCTACAAAATCAATTAATTTCATAGTATCTCATCAAGTGGAAGAACTTACCCGCTGAAGATTCCACATGGGAGGATGAGAATTTTATATAGAAGAATCTAGAACTACTCAAGCATTGTAGAAAACATTTTTTGAAGGAGAGGGGCATGTTAGCTCCCTATACTACTAGTGTAACCCCTTATTGTTATTATTGCAACCCCCTTATTGTATTACTATGCCCATATAGTCCCCATGTTGTTATTATTGTGCCCCATAGAAGCCCACTATTGTTATTATTGTGCCCCTAAAATATTATTGTTATGTAGGCTCTGATTGTATTGGGACCCCTTAGACTCCTATATATAGAAAGGAGGTCTTGTCATTTGTATCATAAAAGAATTGTTCATTTGTGTAATGTAAAGGAGGTTTCCCCCTCGAAGAAGCTTATTTTGAAGTTGTTTATCTATCTTTTCTTCTGTTTTGTGAGTTGGTTTCATAATAGAATTAAAAGTATTAAATTCATTGTTGAATTAGTCATTTCCCACCTTTTATTTATGTATGATGTGCTCATTTTAGGGGATGGTTTAGTAGATGAATGGATTTCTTTCAAAAATATTATTTTTACCTTCTGTATGGCGAATGGTATGGAGGTTAGTCTTAACAAATACTGATTTCTCTATAATGGGAATGAGGATACAGTTATAACTACTTTAAAAGGTATATGACCATGCAGGAAGGAGTTTCTAGACATAGGGTTCAAATACCTTGGTTTATGGTTCAAGCCAAACAACTATGAGAAAGAGGAATAGTTATGGTTGATTAAAAAAGTGGAGAAAAAAATTTGTTGTTGGTGCACCAACTGGTTGTCTCTTGGGGATCGGTTGTTGCTAGCAAAATCGGTCATTAATAGCATATGTGTTTTCTTAATGAGTCTGGTTAGTATTCCTTCCTTCATCCCTAAAAAAATCAAACATCACAACATATGTTTCATTTCATCTGGTCAAGAAACGCATTGAAGGATAAAATTCATCTTGTAGGCTGGGAATCCCTCTCAAGTCCTAAATGTCTAGGGGGTTGGAGTCTTACAAATATTTTCTAGTTTGGGAAATCACTTGCTGCAAAAAATATATGGGGATTCCTAATAAACAATGGTCTTTGGAGCTCAATGATTAGGGATAAATACCTCAGAAGATAGTCCTTGATCGATTGGGTTCATAAAGTGGTTGCAAACTACCTTGACACTTCTATTTCTAGTTCCATTATTTGGAAAGGTCTCATGGCCTCTTTTCCTTGGATCTTCAAGTGGCTTTTGTGGAAAGTTGGAAATGGTTGTCATATCTCGTTAGGTAAAGACTCTTTCCTTGGTAGAGTCCCTCATTGTTCCTTTTTTGAACCTTTGGTCAATTCCCTCAATTCTAAAGGCATGTATGTTCTAGCCCAATGTTTAAGCTTTTTCCCTTTTGATTATTCCAAGGTTCATTGGGTCATTGCTTCAGAGTTATCATTACAAAATAATATCGTCTAGAATGGGACCGGTTTTTTACCAATATATCAATGAATGGTTTAAGACTTTCCAATGAAAAGGATAATCTTGTTTGGGCCTAGAATAAATATTCTGGAAAGGTGACTGCAAAAACAACATATATGGAAATCGCCACTTCTTCTTGTTAAATATAAGACTCTTGGTGGCATTTTTAAATCTAGAAATGGAAACTTCCTACAAAACTTAAAACCTTCTTATGGTTAGTATTGAAGAACAAAATTTTATCCTAGGACAACCTTCAAGAAAGGAGATTTCATGGTCCCAACATTTGTGTTCTATGCAATGGAGAAGGGGAAAGTGTAGACCATCTTTTTCTCAAGCGTTGGATAGCTAAAGATCTATGGTCCAATGTCCTTAATGTTATTAGAATTAAAATATCAAAGTTCTTTGAATCCTTTAATGAATTTCTCTTGTTTTGGTATAATAACAAGAGATTGTCCTTCTCTTTCCCCATTTTTATTGTTTGGAAAATATGGAGCCTAATGAATAACTTGATTTTTGAAAATAAACATCCCAACTTGATTTAGGCCACCTCCAAAGTGGAAAGAATATACTACTAAGCTAAAGGTCGAACACGGGAGGAATGCAGTCAGTGCAATTTTTAATCTCCAATATCTTGTTTCCTTCTTCGATGGTGCAGCTCAAAAAGAAAATTGTGCAGGTGGTTTTATTATCATTCTTGACAAGAATCATACTATCTGTTATCACTTAGAAAAAACCTTGGTTGTAAAGGGAAAAAATAAGGTAACCTCTAACTGCTTTAGATTGAAATTTTGCCCTTCAATCTGGAGAGGGATATCTCCTTAAAACTCTACCACTCATTGTCACTCAGTAGTAGGTAATTTAGCTCATTGGCCAGATTTAGTTGGTAACACATGAAATTTGTTTGGAAGGAAGAAGACATGGACCATTGGGCATGGAGTCTTTGACATAAAATTGCTAGCTATAGGCTATATGAACAAGTTTAATAAAGGCAAGATAGCTTTAGGTTTTGCAAGTTATGATAGAAGACAGTAGGGAGTAAACATCAAAAATAGAGCAACCATATGATTTATGTAAGTGACATTTAAGTTGAAAAACATATGAGCAATTTGGAAAATGTAAATCTGAGCTTTCAAAAAGAATTCAAATTTAATCACTTATTTCCAAATACAGAAGACTTATGGATCAAATTTATGGCTTAGAAGAAAAAATACACACTAGAAACACTGACAAGAAACTTATCACACATGAATCTCTGCAAATTGTACAAGTAACATTGTTCACAAAAAATTCTATTAATATCAAAGGTATACACAATACACACGGTTTCTGCAAAAATTTCCAACCCCCTATCTATTTTTCAGAATTGCTTTATAGCCAAAATATTTACAAAAAACTTCAGAAATTAAAGGAAGTTTAACTGTAGTCTAATTCTGGAAAATAAATCCAATTTTTATGCTAATTAAATATACATTTACAAAAATAAGGTTTGCTTCGATGTCTCTTCATAATATATGATTAAACACTAATATCCAAAATGAACTTTAGCTGAAACAATTGCTGAGGAAGAGGCGTTGAAACTGATTGCTACTTTTTTGTCACAAAATCTTCAAAATGTCTTGTTTTATGCCTTGAAAGTCTATTGAAAATAGTTTGTCTTTAGACTTTGGATTTAATCTCATAAAGACAAAATATGTGCAATATTTACCTTTCAGGGACCTTTAAAAACAACTCTTTAATCATTGCTTGAATGTTAGGGTCCATCCCTAACCCCTTTATTTACGTAATAAACCCAAGGGGCCTAGTCAGAGTCATAGTTAGTTAGAGATTCAATAAATCCAGTAAGAGGTTATCCGCATTAATAATAATTGTAAGTGGTTGACCCGCATTATAGAAAAGGAACCACAATTAGTTGTAAATGGGCCATAGTTAATAAATTAAGTGTTGTTATGCAAGGGACCACTAGTAGTTAGGGTTTTGGATGTCATTAAGCTATAAATAGTCTTAGTTAATAGGGGAAATAACATCATGTATTATTTTAATTGAGCTCTGCTCTGTTGGAGGTTTCCCCCTCGAAGAGGCAAGTGAGCTTTATATTGCTTCTGAATAATAAAATATCTTGCAGTTTGCCTAATTTCATGTGATAATTTTCTATTTTGGGTTATGTTGCTTCGTATTTCTGGTATTCTGGATTTCTCACAAGTTAAGAGCATAACAAGTGGTATTAAAGCACTTTCTAGGGACAGTTGTACCTCTAATTTTCGCAACAAAAAAATTTAGGCTAGAGACATGTTTCAGCGTATTTAAACCATGGTATTTGTCATTGAGCACATCAACCTGTGGATTTGGGGAGGCATGAATGCAAAAAATACAAGAGGTGGTCACGCTTGTTGGACTCCCTTGTAAACCCTATGGGTACCCCTTCAAGTAGTAGTGCATTAGGCAGAACTGAACACAGACTGCACTTCCACGTACCCTTGGGTATATCGGAAGCCCCCTAGGATAACAAGAAACCTAGCCTTAGATAAGTCGTCGGTCGGCTTGCTACAACAGTACACTAAGAACAACACTCGGGGAAATTACTTGCATGTACAAAAGGGTAGTTGGGTAGTACGGCTAAGGGTATGGTAGAACATCCTTATTTAATGCCCTAAAATATTGGGTCGAGTATTATTGTTGGACCTCTGCATATATTGTGATCTGTAGCACCTGACACTCCTTTGTGACCCTAGTTCCTTCAGCTATCTAAATATCACCCACTAACTTTTTTCCATATCAAATCATGTTGTTGGGGTTCGACTATCGTTGTCCATATTTGATCCAGTAGTTGGGGTTTTGTCCCCGTCGTATAAGATTAAATTCAGTAGTTTGTATTTTCACAACGCAGATCAGAGTCTTTGTGCAGTGAGGGTTTGGCTGCCATAGTCCAAATCAAATATTTTCAACAAATTCTGTAGTACCAAGACCCTGTGTTTTTGTTGCTACAATCCCAACCCGATTTGCGCAGGATAATTGGAAGTATCAATATTTCTGGAATTCGGCCACTACAGTATTAATCAGCTGGGAGTAAAACTCCTTACGAAGTAAAAAAAAAGGCCATCCCAGAACACTTGTAAGAGACTTATCCCATAAGATTAAGGAAGACTAGTTGGTCACAGTGGTACCATTAACTTGTAACCGCCCAATTTTCTGATGGTCCCAAATTTTTCCCTACACGGATTCAAGTGACCCACATCACTAGACTCCTGGGCTTGCTCTCTTTCCAAGAATATTACTCTTAAGTAAGCTCAAAATTTTACAAGAGCTTGTGTATACTCAGTACCAGGTCTCAAGTTATGGTTGTGGAAAGGCTAACCGAGAAGGTTGACAACCTTGAGAAAAGATTCGATGAGTTCAAGGAGTCCATTACCTCCCAACCCGAAAAAATAATGAATGTTATAACGACGCCTCACAAACTCATGAAGGAAGAGCCTAGTGTTGATGCACACATAGAAGGATAATCCAACCATCACATTCACTTCCATGGAAATCACCACTCTTTGAACCATCAGAAACCCAAGCTGGACATGTACAAATTTGATGGCTCCAACGCTGTAGTGTGCGTAGAAAAAATGGAACTAAACTACATGTGGAAGCCCTTTACTTGGACCAAGAGAGATGACAGTGGTGGCAGTGGCATCATAAATATTATACAGGGAGGGAAACTTGGAACATGTTCTCAAAAGCTATATGTGATTGCTTTGATCGAGAATCTCATTTTTTGGGTCACCTCACTAAGCTCAGGAAAACTGTGAAAATTTCTGAATCTAACAAGTTAGAAATCCTACTGCAGTAAACTTATTTGCATTACCTAATTGTGTTCTTCATTTTAACAAGTTATTTTTAGAAAATATTAAATGAAAATACATTGCAATCTACACCACCATATAGATCAAGTACTGAAAAATAAATGAGACAATCACACAAATGACACACTTATTTTTGGACTAAACATTCCCGGAAAAACCCAATGCCGGAAAACCGGTGCAGCAGCTCTGAGGGTTTTCTATTATTAAGCAGTAGTTCTGAATACAAATACTGGTTTCCCTCCCAACAAACTAGTGACAGAGAAATAAAATGGTGGAAAACCTGAGTGATTTTTAACTCACTTCACCTGGCAGATTCTGGCTAATCAACAGAAAAACTAGTTGGCCTAGGCTACAACTACGCTGCCCCTTCACAGTAACTGCGTAGGCCTAGGTGGAGCTCTTTGAGGCTCTACATCATCTCTTCTTCCCATTGCGTCAGCTTTCCCGGTTGTTCTGATAGTTCCCGACAGTTTCGGCTCTCGACGTGGAAGGAAGCTTTCTCCCTCTGCGCTGGCCCTTATGGCTCTGCGTCAAGGTTGCATGGGCCCAGAATGGCCCAACGACATCTCTTCAGGGCTACTGCACTGCCTCCACAAGCTTATCTTCACCTCTCGGTCAATATTCCTGAACTATCCCTGCCCCTTAGCTGTAGGATCTCCCCACTCAATTTCCTCCTGAGAAGTTCTCACATCAGAAAATCGATTTCCTCAATCTCTCTTTGTGTCTTCTCCAACTAAACCCAAGCCTCCATTTATACTTTTCCTGTTGAGAAATCAACCAGTCGAGATTAAGTCTCTAATCAAAGGCTAATATTAAATTAGAATTGATCCTCGCTTCTTAGAAGCTTCTCACCCATATTTGTAGAAATTTCACCTATAGAACAAACCGATATATGCAATGTCCTAAAGCATAATACTTGTTCTACTTCTACAAAACATTAAGCAGGAGCATAATCGAATCCATGAGCACCATCAAGTAGAAACATGCATAACTAATCAAGAGAAATAATCACACATAACACAAGATATATCCAGGGGAAAGCACCAACATAAAACCCCAACCATGTATTATCAATCAAGTGGAAATCCTCTTCACAATACAAAAAGAATTAGTTCTCAAGCTATTTAGTTCTCAATGAACTATGAAGATATGAAGACATGAAGATCATAGACTACCTAGGCCTCAATATATAGGTCACAAGTCCTCCAATCTCCTATAATACATATTTCTCTTGGAAATAGATCCTTCTCCATGCAAGGAATACTTAATAGAAATATCCAAGCCTCTGATAGTCCATTGTCCCTCATCTGATCTCAACTGGGTCTCTGTTTAAACTGACATGCATCAGTTATCCATGAGGGAATGCTCAGTTATCTGAAATAATAGTTGTCACATGCATGCAAGCATTAACAAACTATATTTCATTATTTTAACAACTTGTTAAAATAATCTAACTAGACTTGACTAAGTAAAACTAAGTCAACTGATTCTCTCATTATAGAACTGAACCTTATCTCCTTTAATCAAGGGATAAATTCCTAAATCAAGGGAGAAAATAATTACATGATCTGACAAAGACTTCAAGTTTAATTTTCCATAATTAATTAACTCATAGAGATTAAAGAATTAATATTTTAAACTGTTGTTAAGACCAAATTCGTTTTTACTTCCTATAGTTAGACCAGGGACTGCTAAAAATAGGAAGGGACCTAGAAATGCTATTTTTAGAACTTTCGATTTTTAGCAGTTTCACCTCTCACCCAATGTGGTCAATGACCTCACTGTCCAAACTGCTATTTTTAGACATGCTATTTTTAGCGGGTCTATTTTTAGCACATTCTAAATTTAACATTTCTTATTGCACATTTTTCAACACTCCCTCTCAACAAGAAAGGCTTTCTCTCAAACCCGATCCTGTAACTCTGAAATGTTCTGCATGCAACACATCTACCTGGTCCACTTGCTCCAACAAAACTTGGAACAAAAACACTCCCAACTGACCACTCTGTTGGGCTAGGAACATACTCTGATGTTGAAGTTGTACCTACTGCTGACAAGTGCTCCCTCTCTGACATCTGCGCTACTACAACATCTCCATGCATCTTGCACCATTGCACACCTCTCTATGCCACCTAGCACTATGCAAAACACTTGTGCCTCTCGCACTGCTGCAGCCTGCTAGCTATGCACTGTCCTGGGATTCCCTGCACCATTGCTCTCTCTGCCGCTCCATCCGCAGCTGCCTCTACCCAATCAGTCAGTTCTTTCTACTCGACTTCGGGGCTCCCTTAGCAAAGTCTCATCCAAGAGGTTGGGTACCTCAAGGATCTTACCCCGCCTCCTTGGGATGATCAATCCACATTACCCCACCTCCTACCTGGAGGTATGGTTGCATGTGATCCCTTAAGCCACCTGGCTCGAAGTTTCCCCCTACTAGAGGTATCTGCATGAGTAGATGTCTCTACTCGATATCCACTCAGCTTCCCCTGTTGTGGTTGCTCCACAAGCTCCTGAAGCTGCTGCACCAATCGTGGCTCCTCCACAATTGTCTGAGACTTCTTCTCGCTCTGCATGTTGAGAGGTAATATACCCTCCCTCTCAACCACCAAGTCTCCATCAGTTGCCTTGCTACTAAAGGCTTTGCATGCATCTTGAACCTCAAGAGCATACAGGTTCTTGATCCGTGAACCAATTTGCTTCACTTGTCTAGTGATGATGTGTCTAAGGAAAACCTTTCCCTTACTGAAGACTACATCATAGCCTTTGTCTTCCAGCATCACGATCAACACCAAGTTTCTCTTCAGTCCTGGGACATACTTGACATCGGTCAAGTTAAGGCGAGATCCATGCTCCCTCTGAAAAATAACCGTGCCTACACCTGAGACACTATACTTCTCATCATTACCCATCGCTATGAGTATCTGGAGATCTTTCTCCTCCAAAGTACTGAACAAACTCTTGTTTCCGGTCATGTGGAAAGAAGCTCCACTGTCAAGAAACCAACCACTTCCCACCATGGATGAAACCATGCATGCGAAGAGTGTGAAATCCAACTCAAACTGTAAAGCAAGTGCCTCACCTTTAGATCCTTCCCTAGATCCCTTCTTGGATTTCCTGCATGGACAATTTGTAGCATAATGGCCCACCTCATGACAACGAAAGCATCGCACTTTCAATTTGTCAACCTTCTTCCCATTATTGGAAGAATTGGATTCAGAAAGAGAAACCTTCTCCTTCCCCTTCTTCACCTTACTCACTAAGGCACAGTTCTCCTCATCATGCATGGAAGAAGAACTGTCTCTGGTCCTCCATCTGATCTCCTCCTGCATCAAATCCGACCATAGTCGTTCCCAATTTGGCAGTTTCTCCCTTCCATTCACCAAGTCCTAGTAGCTATGCTAGCTCTTAGGAAGGCCAAGGAGTGCTAGACTCACCATATCCTCATCCGATGTCATGACCCCTACACTTGCAAGCTCATCCCTACATGTGATGAGCTTGGTCAGATACATAGAGATCGTCTCATCCCTTTCACACTTGATCTTTCGAAGTTTGTCCTTCAGTGCCAGCTTCCTCTGATCACTGCTATTCTGATATAAATCTTTCAATGTTTTCCACATTGCATGCAGAGTCTCCTTCCCATGGAGGCTTGAGACAATGTGATCTCGCACTCCCTCCAAGAGAATTCTCTTAGCTCTAGCCACACACTTCCTCCATTCCACCTGCTCAGTCTTGTCAGTGGCCTTAGGAATTTCTTGATCAATGAAATCCTTAAGGTCATTATCTTCAAAAACTGCCTCCATGCAATCCTTCCAAGCTATATAGTTTGAGCTGCCATCAAGGGCATACTCAAGCCTCAAACCATAGAATGCCATCGATGAAATAGATGTGATAAGAACTTGAGATCTATATCTCGAATAAGAAACTTCGAATTTCTCCTGCTAGTATATTGTTCTTGCTTGATCACCTATGCTCCGATACTATGTAGAATTTCACTTGTAGAACAAACCGATATATGCAATGTCCTAAAGCATAATACTTGTTCTACTTCTACAAAAAATTAAGCAGAAGCATAATCGAATCCATGAGCAACATCAAGTAGAAACATGCATAACTGATCAAAAGAAATAATCACACATAACACAAGATATATCTAGGGGAAAGCACCAGCATAAAACCCCAACCATGTATTATCAATCAAGTGGAAATCCTCTTCACAATACAAAAAGAATTAGCTCTCAAGCTATTTAGTTCTCAATGAACTATGAAGATATGAAGATATGAAGATCATAGACTACCTAGGCCTCAATATATTGGCCACAAGTCCTCCAATCTCCTATAATACATATTTCTCTTGGAAATAGATCCTTCTCCATGCAAGGAATACTTACTAGAAATACCCAAGCATCTGATAGTCCACTGTCCCTCATCTGATCTCAACTGGGTCTCTGTCTGAACTGACATGCATCAGTTATCCATGAGGGAATGCTCAGTTATCTGAAATAATAGTTGTCACATGCATGCAAGCATTAACAAATTATATTTCATTATTTTAACAACTTGTTAAAATAATCTAACTAGACTTGACTAAGTAAAACTAAGCCAACTGATTCTCTCATTATAGAACTGTACCTTATCTCCTTTAATAAAGGGATAAATTCCTAAATCAAGGGAGAAAATAATTGCATGATCTCACAAAGACTCCAAGTTTAATTTTCCATAATTAATTAACTCATAGAGATTAATTAATTAATATTTTAAACTGTTGTTAAGACCAAATTCGTTTTTACTTCCTATAGTTAGACCAGGGACTGCTAAAAATAGGAAGGGACCCAGAAATGCTATTTTTATAACTTTCTGTTTTTAGCAGTTTCACCTCTCACCCAATGTGGCCAATGACCTCATTGGCCAAACTACTATTTTTAGCAGGTCTATTTTTAGCACATTCTAAATTTAACGTTTCTTGTTGCACATTTTTCAACAATATTTTCATTAATACCCATTAATATTTTAATTTTCCTAAGTTTAGACTTTGGAACCCTATTAAAAATATTAATTATTTTAATAAAATAAAATCTGGGTGGAATTTTACCAAACAATTTCTATTTCTTGCAGATATCATGTGTTCTAGCCCCTCCACAAAATTTCGGAGCTATAGTACATCCGATGCTACCCAAAAATCAACACTCCCTCTTAGCGAGGAATGTGCTCTAGCAATACTTCCCAGTATAGGTATCACACTGATCCACGACATCGGTCCTCTACACTGCTGATGCTCAGCCGGCTGCCCCTCATCCACTGCACTGCTTCAATCTGTACTGCTTCGCATACACTACCACTACTACATCTATACTGAAATTCCCTTTCAATACGTTGCATCATGCTGCCTATAGCACTGCCACTACTAACTGCAGCACTGAAACTCAGTTGTTGAGAAGTAAGCAATTGAAAATCCACACAAAATTTGACATACTAATCAGTTTGGATGCCTCTTGACACTGAAGCTACCTCTGTTTCTAATTTGTGCTAACCATCTGATGCTACTGTGTTATTTTTGTATCTACTATGTGCCTCCCACACTGTTGCAACACTCCACTATGTTGCTTCAGACTTTGGCACTCTAGCTCTGCCACTGTTGCTCCATCATCCCTTGCACCAACTGATTCCCACCATTCTGCTACTACCATTAAGGGCTCCCTTAACCGTATGTGATCCAAGAGTTGGGCACCTCATGAATCCTACCCCTCATGTAGTCCTCCAAACTATAGCTCAATATCACCCCACCTCTTCTCTAGAGGTGCATGAGCACTCATGGTACAATCTTCATCGTCCTCTTTATCAGCTTGTGCTAGAGCAGCCTTTGAGTTAGACTTCTCTTCTTTGCCCTTCTTCTAAGGGCACTGTGTGGCAAAATGACCCATTTCTCCACATCTGTAGCATATGACTTTGGATATGTCCTTTTTCTTTCTCTTATGTTTCCCTTGTTGTCCCGCTGATGTGAGAACCGCATCCTCCTCTTCCTCCTCCTTGATTTTGATCCCTTTTTTGTTGCTTCTTGCCTTGGTCACCCATCTGATCTCTTCCTATCGAAGATCTTCCCACATATCCTCCCAACTGGGAAGAGAAGACCTACCCAAGATGCTTTGAAAAAGGTTTCCCAGTCTTCAATGACTGCATTCAGGGCAGTTCTAACCATAAATGCAGGATCTAGTGTAGCCCCTACAGAAGTTAGCTGGTCATGGATCCTTTGCAACCTGAGAAGGAAGGGATCGATTGCTTCTCCCTTATGCATTTGAAACTGTCTCCGTTGATTCTCAAGCAACATCTTCCGCTGAATGGAAGTTCCCTCATATAATGTGGTCAAGGCCTCCCATATTTCCCTTGTTGTGTCTTTCTCAACAATATGTGGGATCACATGATCCTTGACCCCATCCAAGATCATACACTTTGCTTTTGCCTGAGCCTCCTTGTAATTCTTGAGAGGATCGGCATCAACCAAAACAATAATCATCTTCAAGGCATAATCCTTGATGCGATGTTTATCCAAAACTACCAGGATCTTGGCCTTCCAAATGATGAAGTTGGATGCTCCATCCAACTTGTCCTGATCCATTAGTCCGTTAACTACCATCTCTGCTCAAATGAATGTCGAACTGGTTCTCTTCTCCTTCTTTTGCTGCTACCCCAACAAAACTTGGATCTGGATTTCTTTGGCACTAGAAATCCTCTAAGGAACAAGCTCCCTATGAATTTAGATTTCCTTCAAGGAAATCCTTCTGCAACCACTATTGAACCACCCCTATCTGATCTCTCTTTGTTGTTGCTCAGCACTAGATCTAGATTTCTTGGCAAGAAATCTTCTAAGGAACTAATTCCCTCTACTTTGCTTCTGCCCCACTAGGTATTGTTCTGCACCAACAGAATTAGCACCCCACCAGCAACTCTAGATGAAGTCAGTGTTGCACCTCTAGCCCCGACAACCAGAAAAATGAGACTCAATAGTATTTTTGTTGGCCCAGTAATCACTGTGTTTCCCTCTACAGCAATAGTGTCACCCAATCAGGCTGATGCAGGCTCTGTGTGAGCCTCCCTTGGTGACTGTGTCACCCCTCCTCTCCTCTCTTGGCCTGAAACTGCATTGTCTCTCAGGACAACTGTCTTCAACACATATTTTCCTTTGTCATTTCGATGATGGCTTCAGTCCTCCTTGATCTGAAATCACTCTAGTACCATGTGAAAAATCATGAATCTAACAACTGTCTTCAACACATATTTACCTCTGTCCTTTCAATGATGGCTTCAGTCCTCCTTGATCTGAAATCACTCTAGTACCATGTGAAAAATTATGAATCTAACAAGTCAGAAATCCTATTACAGTAAACTAATTTGCATTACCTACTTGTGTTCTTGATTTTAACAAGTTATTTTCAGAAATATTAAGAAAATATTAAATGAAAATACACTGCAATCTACACCAACATACAGATCAAGTAGCAAAAATAAATGAAACAATCACACAAAGGACACATTTATTTTTGGACTAAACATCCTCGGAAAAACCCAATATGGGAAAACCGGTGCAGCAGCTCTGAGGGTTTTCTATTATTAAGCAGTAGTTCTGAATACAAATGTTGGTTGCCCTCCCATAAAACAAGTGGCATAGAAATACATTGGTGGAAAACCTGAGTGAGTTTTACCTCACCTCACCTGGAAGATTCCGGCTAATCCGACAACAAAACTAAATGGCCTTGGCTACAACTGTGTTGCCCCTTCGTAGTAACTGCATGGGCCTGCATGGAGCTCTCTAAGGCTCCACATCATCTCTTCTACCCACTGCGTCATCTTTCCTGGTTGTTCCGAAAGTTCTCAGAAATTTGGGCTCTCTGCGTGGAAGTCATGTTTCTCCATCTACGCTGGCCCTTCTGGCTCTGCATCAAGGCTACATGGGCCCAGACTGGCCCAGCGTTAGTGCTTCCTAGCTACTGCACTACCTCCACAAGCTTCTCTCTGCCTCTTTGTCAGTATTCCAGAACTATCCCTGCCCCTCAGCTACAAGATCTCCCCAATTGATTTTCCTCTTGAGAACTTCTCACCTCAGAAAATCGATTTCCTCAATCTCTTTGTGTGTCTTCTCCAACTGACGCCAAGCGTCCATTTATACTTTTCATGTTGTGAAATAAACAGCTGAGATTAAGTCTCTAATCTACAGCTAATATTAAATTAGACTTGATCCTCGTCTCTTAGAAGCTTCTCACCCATATTTTCGTTAATACCCATTAATATTTTAATTTTCCTAAGTTTAGACTTAGGAACCCCATTAAAAATATTAATTATTTTAATAAAATACAATCCGAGTTGAATTTCACCAAATGATTTCTGTGTCTTGGAGACCTCATGTGTTCTAGCCCCTCCACAAAATTTTGGAGCTAGAGCACATCCAATGCTACCCAAAAATCAACACAAACAGGTACAGTAAAGGACTACATTGCGGCCTTTGAAAAATTGGCCATCATAACTGAAGGCCTTGGAGATGGTTTTACTTATAATTCTTCATTAGTGGCCTAAAGGAATCCATCCAAGGCCATTTCTGAATGCATCACCCAACTACTTCATTAGACACATGTCGCAAGGCCTTAGATATAGAATTTGCCTTAAATGCCCAGTTCAATCATCCAAGTTTCGTTTAAGTCACGTCCCACCCAAGCTCCAAGCCCCACTGAGACACTTAAGGTTCAAAATGTGTCACCATCATAAATGGTCGAAAGAAGGAAATAAGGATTGTGTTACTATTGTGATGACAAGTACTCCCCTGGTCATAAATGCAAGGAACCAAAATTCTTTCAAATTAATGATACTTATAACAACTCAGTAGATGAAGCTCCATCCCATGAGGTGCTTGAGGAAGAAGAAGAGGAAACCCAAACTGACCCATACAATGATCTCACAACTATGCCAGATGCATCGGTTATATCACTACATGCCTTGGCTTGAATTTATTCACCCCAAACTCTCAAAATATGAGGTTTTATTAAACAATTTCCAGTAGTGGTATTGATTGGTAGTGGCAGCACTCATAACTTTGTCCATAAGAGAGTAGCATAATTTGTTCATTACTTTATACAGGAGGTATATAATTTCCAAGTCCTATTCTCTAATGGGAGGATCATGAGATGTGAAGGATGTTGTGAAAATAATAAGCTTCAGATGGGGATTACCACCTAAAAACCCGCATGTTTTCCATTGAAATGGGTGGTTGTGAGATTGTCCTTGGTGTTGAATGGTTGCGCACACTAGGCCCTATCACAATGGATTTCCTGGAGTTATATATGAGCTTTAATCAGAATGACCACACTCATACATTGAAGGGACTCTAGGCACATGCTTCTACTATCATCAGCTCATTTCGAATGGAGAAGCTTTTAAAAAAAGGCCATCATAGAGTAGTAGCCCAATTTAATGCCATCCAGGCCATTGAATCCATTACTCCTCACATTCATCCTGAGATGTAACATGTATTAGATCGCCACCAATGGGTCTTTGACAAACCTAAAGAGATTCCACCCTCTAGGGTTGAACATGATCATAGCATCCCTTTCATCCTCGGCACCCAGCCTCCAAATGTCTGCCATATAGATATATTTTTTCCCAAAAGAATGAAATTGAAAACATCATCAAGGAATTCCTTGAAGTCGATGTTATGCATCCTAGCACTAGCCCTTATTTATCTCCAGCGGTCATGGTTCTTGTTACCGCTCAAAATATTAGGGGACCTAAGGGGAATCCATAAAGGGAAAATGTTAGACCAAGGGCAACAAATGGAGACTTAGCCCACTGTCACCTCAGTTAAGGTTGCCTTCTATTTATGGAATTTCATCGATGGGAGGAGACCCAATATTTGAGGAGTCGCTAATGAATGATAAGTTAATGGATAATAGTGACCCAAACCCTTTCCTAGAAAATTTTGAAGGATGGAGATTGCTTGCTTTCTTAGCAAGGTACTGTGTATTTCTAGGGAAAGGAAGAGTACTTTGAGGGTTATGTTTATGGGAATAGGCTTGTGAAGGAGTTTCCCAATCCCCAAAATCCTTGTTAAAATTCATATCCCAGGTGGTTCTTGAAGAATGGTCTTTTGAAGAAGCGGGACCACACGGGGACAAGTGGACTTGGTCTAGGGTATGAGGAAGGTATGAAGCAACCAATGATATTCTTACCCTAGACAAGGTGGGGAAAGGATCAAAGAAAATATTTTCACTTAATGATGTTGTTTTGACCCTATAAGGCACTAGCCTTGGGGATGGCATGGAAAGTTTTGATCCCAGAGCTAGGGCTTGACATTTCTTCCAACTCCACCGTCGAAATGGCTTCAAAATTGGAGGAGGGCTAGAGGAGAGGCCGACGCAGGAGACCCTATGTTGAAGAATCAAGGGAAATGATGTATATTAGGATTCTTCTTGACTTGATAACAATTTGTGAATCACTTTTACAATTATCTTAGCTTGATCTTCTTCTTATTATTAGTGTGTGTGTTTCATCAAACTACTACCAAAAACATAAATACAAGAACACAGATGTTGGCTCTCTGCTAGGGCCAAAACCTCTCTCTCTTAGAGAGGAAAAATCTTTAGTAATTTTATCTTATTGAAGCTTCTTATTTATCAATGCTAAACCATAGACCCTTGACTAGAATGTCCTCCAAGCACAAGTCAATTCCTTCCTCTATTTTGCACTTTGTTCCTGGCACATAGACTTCCTCCTTCCTGCACTTCGCTCCCCAGCACTTCATCCTCCTTCTTTGTGTCTTGTCTAGGATAGACCTTTCTTGAGTGAGCCTTCTAGATGAGATATTCCTCTTCTATCTTTTTCTCAAGTAGACTTCTTTTTTTGACCAAACAAGATCCTTCTTGAGGTATGGGTGTATGACTGTAATGTTGTTCTGCTGCCCTAGTTTTCCCATGTGTGGAGGGTACCCTTAGAGAATTAGGGTCCTTTCACCTTCGCTAGAGAGAGATACTTCTTCAATTGACTTGGGAAGCCTTGTAGGCCTAATATCTAGCCCAAACACTAAGGAATCTTGCATTGAAATGCTATTGTTGTTATATCCGCAATCTACTCTCTTCTACCTCGCACGTGTGACTGCTTTCTGCCCTAGAAACAATCCATTTACTTTGTTTTGACTTCCTTTCTTCCTCGCTTTTATTGGAGACATTTAGACTTGTATTTTCCTTCACTTTCCTCGGATTCTACCTTCGCTGATTTCAGAGTTTGCTTGTTGGATGTTGAGAGGGAGTGGACAACCTTTATATATAGAATATTGTCCCTCCTTTAGGCCAACATTAGGTTGACATGATGTCTTTAGGCCGACTTGACTATTTCTTCATTATTTTCATCGTTTAGCTTATTTTGGAGGACGTTGTTGCATGGATAGGATTTTCACTTTTCTTGGAGGTATTGCTTTGACCTTATGCAATTTTTATACATAGTGTAAGATGCCCTCTAAGGGTATTACATAAATACATTAACTTTTGACTTCCTAGAATCACTTAGACATGTGCTTGACCTAATTCAATGAGCAACAAACTCATTGACATATATTATAAAAAAATATTTATTTTCTTGAATAAGTACAAATATCAAAAGTACATTTATGAAGATCGAAACTAGTTACATTTCCTTCAACACTCCCTCTTAGCTAGGGAGGTATTCATACAACATTACAAGTTGTTTGGCTATGTTTCAATCTTGAAGAAATGACATAAGAGAAACCGGATTTGAAATCCATTTGTTATAGCATCATAATAACCAACATTGTTTCCACATAAAGGCCTTGACTGATAGCTCCATCTCTCAATAGATTAGAGCACAATGTTCGCAAGACCAATGACTTATAGACACCTTAGTCATTGTCTCTCAAGGTACATACCCACACGGGTGTTCACTGAGTATGAACTTCTGGGACTATTATTATCTTGGGTTCCCATCCCTCAAAGAATATCAGTCCTCTTGCCTACTCTTGTCTTGGATTCACTACACATCCTCAAAGAGTATCGGATTCCAAATGATTACCCAATCCTTCCATTCTTTCTTCCCAAGTGAAGACAAGAATGTTGTGTCTATCTCTTCCTCTCAATTGAAGAAGAAATGCCCAAGTATCTTATGACAAGTTACTTGTCCAAGTTCCTTTGTAATTGGGAACTTGTTATAACTCCCTCTTAGCTAGGTACTTGTCCATTCCTCAGCAACTTCTTCTTTATGGTTCCTCTAGCTGCTTGTTCTCCTTCCTTCATTTGATGTCATGAAGTCTTTAGTCTAACTTCTTCTTGGTAGGGAACCATCCATCGATCACTTTCCTTCCTAGTTTTTCATATCATTGCTTCCTTCATGGAAAGTGGCCTACTTTTCATATATCAGGTTCTCTTGTCATCTGGTCATTCTTTTTCATCTCGTCTATGCTTCGGACTACTCTTCACATGGATGCTTCTTTGTACTTGCTTGTTCCCATGCTTTGATCTAGTAGCCCTTCATGACTTCATCTTGATATTTCTTCAACGTTAAGTGGTGCTTTTCTTGGATGGCTTCTTCATCATGACATCTTTGTAGAGTAGAATCAGTTATCTGCAGCTTTCATATCTCCAAGGCCTTCATAGGTGTCAAAGGTCCTTTGGTATTTTTCTTCCTTTGCCAAAGTTGTCATGCCTTCTTTCGAGAGATGTCTTCAAAGTACTTTTTTAGATAGTGATTCTGTGTGATCATGGTGTTCTTCACATGCTTGATCTCTTTCTCATTTTCTTCTTCTTGGATAGATTGGTCAACCGCTTTCTACTCCTTGTGAGAGCACTTCTTCATTGCTTGCTTCTAGGACTAGTTAACATTTCTTCTTTAGTTTCTTCTTAGTCAGCAATCTTATACTCCTTATGTGAGTATTTTCTTTTGTTGACCTTCATTGCATTTTAGTACATGCCCTCGAGCATGTCATTGGTGAAAGAGATTCTTTCCTACTTGATCATGTTATAGAACTATTCCCATGGCTCAATAATATACAAATGATAGCATGACTAAACTTTTATGCATACATACCTCATCTTGATTCTCTTTTGATCATATTAGCTTCATTCGGTTGTCCTTGGTTTGACCTTTCTTGCTTCATCTTAGCTTGCCTACATATATCCTTTTCTTGAATCCCATGAATGGGATTCCCAATGAGACATATACTTTTCTTTATGAATCTTCTTTTTAAGATTCCATCATAAGATCTTAAAGACCCTTACCCTGCAAATGTTTCTTTCCTTTTGATGATGGAGGTCTTCTAAGATTATTAATCATGATCAATTTTCTTTCATTGTGGATGAGGTCCTATACTAGTTATGCTCCTTCTACATGAATATATTGAGCTATATGTATCATGCTCATATATTCTAGAAGATATTTCTAACCATGGATTTTGTTCTATTACAAATTCTCCTTCTACATGAGTATCTAGAACTCTATGTACTTCATTATTCTAGATTCTAGAAGATGTTTCTAGCCATGCAATTTTATTCTATTCCTACATGCTCCTATCCTACTCAAAACTTTGAAAGAAGACTCTAAGTAAATATTTTGACTTAGTCATAGTAGAGATACGGAGGATCTTCCTTATTTTTCTTATTTTCTTCTTCTTTCACCTCTTGAGTCATCTGAACTTCTTCCCTCTTTATTTTGTTGTTGTTGTCCTTCCTTAGTTTAGGACAATTCCTTTTGTAGTGTCCACATTCTTGGCATCCATAGCATTGGATTTTTGACATATCTTTGTTATTTATTCTTTGTGGACCAAATTTTCCCTTTCTCTTGGCCATGGTAGCAAATGCTTTCTCCTTTGATCCCACATCTTCATTTGTTTTAAGTCTTGTTTCCTCTATCTTACATAGATACCACATTTCACTTAGTGGGGTGGCTTCCTTCTTAGCATATATTCTTGATGTGAAGTTTCCCCAATCCTCATGTAGATCATTGAGTACTACGGTTGTTATTTCTCTATCAGATATGACTTCCCCTAGCTCTTGAAGTTGATCCTTCATCTTAGACATCTTCATGTAGGGAGATATTCCTTCCTTTGATATCGTCAGCTTTTACAAATCATTTCTAAGAGATATCACTTCTCCAGTTTTGTTTACCGAGAACAGCTCTACCAGTTTATCATAGATTGCTTTTGATGTTTCAAGTTTGGAGACATAAGGAATGAAAGAGTCTTTGATGGATTCGATTAAAATCCTTTGAGCTCTTGTCTCATCCTTATTACACTTGGCTAAGGCTTGAGTTTGTTCCTTAGCAGGAATAGTAGCATTCCCTTTGACGTGTTCTAGGAGTTCATTCGCCTTAAGAAATAAATCAGACGTCTTCTTCCATGCAAGAAAGTTATTGGTACCTACCAATTTATTTCTTTCCTTGCAAAAAGACATTGATGTATATTCAGAAGGGGAGATATACTTACTTGATAGATTTTGAGATGTAGTAGACTATCTTTCTCCTTGAAGACTTGATGGATTTCCTTCCTTAGATCTTGATGTTCTTCAAGTTGCTTTCTCCAAGTGAAATTGCTTGATGACTTGTAGCTTGACATAGGTTCTTATTTGATTTTCTCTTCTTGTAGGTGACTTTATATAAGGCTCTTCTTGCTTTGTAGTCTTCCTTGATAAAAGATAGATGGTAGACCTTCTTGAAGTTGTTGAGACCTCTTGGCTAGATGATTCAACTTTTGTAGATGTCCTTCCTTGATGAGTGTTCTTGAGATTCCCTTTCCTTGATGTGTCACATTATCTCTGATACCATGTTGAAGATTCAAGGGAAATGATGTATATTAGGATTCTTCTTGAATTGATAAAAATTTGTGAAGCACTTTTAAAATTATCTTAGCTTGATCTTATTCTTATTCTTAGTGTGTGTGTTTCATGAAACTGCTACCAAAAACATAAAGAAAAGAGAACAGATGTTGGCTCTCTACCAAGGCAAAAACCTCTCTCTCTTAGAAAGGAAAACCCTTTGGTAAGTTTCTCTTATTGATCAATGCCAAAACCTAGACCCTTGAATAGTATGTCCTCCAAGAACAAGTCAAGTCCTTCCTCTATTCTGCACTTTGTTCCCAGCACATAGACTTCCTCCTTCTAGCACTTTGCTCCCCAGCACTTTGTCATCCTTCTTTGTTTCTTGTCTAGAGATGGACCTTTCTTGAGTGAGCCTTCTAGATGAGATGTTCCTCTTCTATCCTTTTCTCAGGTAGACTTCTTCTTTTGTTGACCAAACGAGATCCTTCTTGAGGTATGGGTGTATGATTGTAATGTGGTTCTACTACCCTAGTTTTCCCATGTGTGGAGGTTGCCCTTAGATAATTAGGGTCCTTTCAACTTCGCTAGAGAGAGATACTTCTTCACTTGACTTGGAAGACCTTGTAGGCCTAATATCTAGCTCAAACACTAATGAATCTTCCACTGAAATGATACTACTATTATATCTGTAATCTTCCCTCTTCTACCTCGCACGTGTGATTGCTTTTTTCCCTAGAAATAGTCCCTTTACTTTGTTTTGACTTCCTTTCTTCCTCGCTTCGCTTGGAGACCCTTAGACTTGTATTTTTGTTCAATTTCCTTGGCTTCTACCTTCACTGATTTTAGAGCTTGCTTGTTGGACATTGAGAGGAAATGGATGACCTCTATATATAGAGGATTGTCCCTCCTTTTGGCCTACATTAGGCCAACTTGACTGTTTCTTCATTATTTTCATTGTTTAGATTCTTTTGGAGGACATTGTTGCATGGAGAGTGTTAGGGTCCGCTGATTCATAGGATCAAATGATGATTGGATGTTTTCATTTAGTATATCAAATTGTAAATAATATTGCATACTGCAAATGATTTAGAAAAAAAGGATATATAAATAAAAATAAAAAATGAAAAGAGGGTGTATATATATATATATATAAAAGAAAAAGAAAAAGAAATGATAAAAGAACACCATAGTAAAGAAAAAATGTGAAAGTGGTGTCAGTTGAAGTGCAACTGATAGTACAATAATTTTGAAGAATAAATTCATGAAATTGTGTGCAGCTTGTGTAAAATGCCAAGATACTTCTTTTTGTTTGAAACATGTTGTTTATTCATGTTCAAGAAAATTTCAATTTATGTTAATTAGATTAGAATGAATAACTTAGCGAAACAGTGTAATATTGGCTAAGATTAGGTTAGGTAGAATAGGTGAATAAATTAATCCAACAGTGTAATTTGGATTAATGAAATTGGTAGATTAATTTAGTGGTTTGAATAGATGTTTTTATTCCTTTAAAAATAGCAAAATAAACGAGGGTTGCACTCCTAAATGCACCATGATTGGTTTTAGTTAGATTAGCTTAGGGGGAAATGGAATTTATCTTAAGAAAGGTTATCTGTAATAATGTGATTTTCCAAAGTTCGGACCTTATTGTATAATAAATATATGTGCGATGGAACTTTTTGTCAATAGCGTTAAACCTCCAACATCTCCTCGCTCTCGATCGCAATATAATTTCCATCGCATGACTCCCAGGCCTTCCCCTCCCCCCCCCCCCCCACCATGTTCCCCTTTAACGAAGAGCAGGGGGGTTCGAAAGGGTGGTTTCCCCATTAGGCCCCTCCGCTACGTGTCCTTCCCACATTCCCCCCCCCACCCCCCCCCCCCCCCCACTTACCACACACACCCTCCTCCAAAAATCGCTCAACCCTCACTCCTTTCTCACCAACAGTCCCCCACCCCCATTTGCCTATCACCTGCCACCACATCAATTGACCATTACGCCTTTCTGTTGTTGTCCTTCCCGTTGCGATTTTTCTTTTTTCCTGAGTAAATTCTCCTCCCAAATTAACCATTTCATCCAATGGTCCCGCTCCTGTCCGAAACTATAAATTAGCATTCTCTCCCTCAATTACACTCTTTCTTCACTCCATACTCTCACAGCGCTATCAATCCTTTGCTTTCTCTCACCTATCAACTATTGCCTCTCTTTCCCATGCCATTAACGTTTCCATCCTCTACAATTCCATCATGTTATCACGATGGCCCCAAAAACCAAAACTAATGCCATTATGGTAAACCCCATGCTCTCTCCCTCTGTGGATTTATACCACATTCCCTTAGCTGATAGAGACTATAAAATCGTTGAAACACAGTGGGAATTCAACCTATTCAAATTACATTGTTCGTTTCATGACACCTATCTTGACTAATCTGATGAAATTGGGCTATGGCAATCTAGACTACCCCTGTTTGTTTTTCCCCAATCCTATTATTTCCTTGAATTCTTCTTGAAATGCCATGCCTCTTATCTCTCAAGAAAAAGAGCCATCATTTCCCCTAATGGTGAAATCCTTTTCACCATTACCCCTAAGAATATAAACCAGATGTTGCAAGTCCCACACAGTGAATCCCTGACTCCCTTTTCCATTGAAGCTCTTAAAGAAATTTACCAAAATCTCACTTTTCCCCAAAGGTCCGGGATTTTTGAAGTTTTCCTGCCAGAATATTCTCATTTACCCAAGAAGAACCCCCCTTATCCCTCTTTTAGTTTCCCCCAAAGAACCCGACAGATCATCTATGTCTTGTCTTACTTACTTGGGTACTTCTCAGATGAATGGGTATATGAGCCAATTTTAAGCTTTCTATCCACCCTTCCTACAAAAGAAGGATTGTCAGTCATCTTTGACTATGGTCACTTTCTTGCAAATGTAATACATGAACAATTCCTTCAGTTTTTAACTTAAGGAATGTTCAATATTCCTCCATTCATATGCATATGTTCATTTTCTTCCAAACAGACAGGTTTCCTTTTACATTCTAGAAACTCAATAAGCAGGGTGAACCTCAGTCCATAATATGTTGGACCTCAATTATCAGAATACATTCACAGGAGTACAGGTTCAAATATTTTATAGATTGGTTTGTATATCCAGCAACTTGTTTGCTAAGTGGCCAACAGATTCCTAGGATCAGTGAGGAAATTCATAAGGTGATGCATCTCAATGAGCATGTCAAGATAGGAGATTGGTATTTATACTAGTCATTTACAGAGATCAGGGTTTATAGTTCTGAGATGCCACCCTATAAACTACCAAAGTGTCTTCCTATGAGGATATTTTCCTTAGAGTACATCAGGAAAATAATCCAATCAAACAACATTCTCTTTGTGGAAGCTAAAAAGAAGTACCAATTCAGAATCAAAACATAGATAGGGTTATTTATTTGTAATAGTAGAGTAGGAGGAGGGGATACATACCTCCTACTGAAACAAATGAAGTTTCCCCTTAGCTTTACATGGTATTATGACCACTTTGGGGTAATTTCTAAGCTTAGGTTGGAATAGATGACAACCCCCTAAGTACATACCCAGAGACCAGAGATTGAGAAATACATGAATCAACAGGATTGGGTAGAGAACACATTGCAGGAGGCTGAAGAGCAGGTGTTGTCTAGAACCACTTCAGAGACTCCTACCCCTAGACAGAAGAATGTGAAAATGTTGAGAGAGGAGGACTCTCCTTTAGTTACAGAAGTCTCAGCCAAGGAATTCAAGATCTATTCAAAGAAGACCAAGGCAAGCTCCAAGGTATATTTCCCACCATTGGAGGAAATAGAGGGTACTATTGTGCTCTCTGGCATTCAAACTTTAAATTTTGGTAGAAGCACCACGGATTCTCCATCATCTTCAACCACTAAAGAGAATCGAGTTACATCACCTCATACACCATTGTCATTTACAAAATAGAGGGAGTTGGATATATTTCAAATATACAGAGAAATTAAACAGATGAATGAAGCCCTCCATGATAATATCTATGCTCAATTCAGGAAGGAGTCTTCCTCAATTCAACACAAGCTCATTTCGGCCTATGACACAGAGAAAGGGAGAATGCATATGGCATTCTTACAGGCATAGGTTCCTCAACCTAAATCAATAGATGATTTCTAGAAAACTATATTTGAGTTTGAGGCAAAGAATATCCATCCTTTAGATCAGATAGACATGCACAGGCAAACAGGGGAAATGGTTTATTCAATTTTCACACAGACTACCCTTACTACCTATAAACTGCAGTTGTCTTTGAACAATGTTCAATCACAACTCAAACTGGAGAAAATTTCTTCTTTGGCCAAAGACAACATAATTAAATATGTGGAGGAAATGGTGATCAAAGCGGGTTTTGATCCAGTTGATTCAAAAGCAATGGAAGGGATCATTAAGAAGAAGAATGTTGACATAGCATACTTGAGGAATTAATTGAAGCTACCTACCACTAAACATCCCCAGGCAAAAGATTTAGGAGAAACAGAGATACAGAAAGAAGAATTTTTGAAGCTATTGGTGGAATAGATTGCATAGATTAAGGAAATGGAGGCAACGATGGATAAATTGATCAAAGAGAAAGAACATAGTTCTCAACTTGCTATGGTTCCTCTTGATGCAATTCCTATTGCGTCACTGCTTCAAACAGGTGTTCCTACAACAACTACAATAGTAGGAGCATCCTCCTCTACAACACCTCCCACATCAACTAGAGATGATTCAGTCAAGCTGGCCCAATCCATGGAAAACATGTCAATATAGGGGGAGGAAATAAAAAAGTTAAAAGAGTTTGTAAAGATCCTATAGGAGTAAAGCACAAGATATGAAAATTCTCTCCTGATGGAGATGCAGAAATCACAGATGCTTTCCCAAAGATTGCAGTAGATGGAAAAGGAGACTTCCATGGGTAATACCCTAGTCGAGGTTAAAGAGAACATTTGGAAAAGGATAAATGAAGCCATGATAGAAATATTGTCATCTATACAAATTATATTTGAGCAGAAGGAATTTATTGAAAGATCTACTGAAGCTATTGAAGAAATCAAAGTGCAGTTGGGTGATAAACCTAGTGAAGCTACAAAGCTTATCTAGTTCCTCAATTCCAAAAATAAGCAGGAATTGGAAGAACTGGAGATTGAGGATAGAACGGAAACCATACTAGAGGTAAAAAAGGTGCTGACCAAGAGAAATTTGATCAAGTAGCTAGAAGAGAAGTGTCAAGTTCTGTACATTGGTGTGCAGAGGTTCTCCAACAGGATGGAAGCCCTCTACAAAAAAGGACTTCTGAGTTTATTAGTAATAAATGACAAGCTCAGCACATGGTAAGGTTGCTTCTAAGTTTACAGGAGGGAGAATTAACATGATAGGAAAAGCGTTTTTAGAAGCATTGGCATATGATTTGGACATCTAGTATGAAAGCAAGAATATCTTTATTTCCAAACCGAATTTTTCCAAGTACACAGAAGTGGACGAGGTCTACAGGAAGTTACTCAAGACATCTATCCCCTATGAATAGAGTTGGGATGAATTATGTGAGTTACTGGAGTAAGCAGATGACTTGGTTGTACAGCTCAGCATCAACAACACAACAAGATTTGAAGGGCCACATATGCAACAGTTCCACCAATCGAGTGCCAACACTTCAGATAGTTCCAAGTTTCCTAAATTTTTGTAACAGATAGATAGATTATGTTTAAGAATTCCTAAATACATCCTAGTCAGTTTTGACGGGATATTTTGTAAATAACTTATAAATACTTCTCTTTTTGAAGTATCAAGGGTTGATTTTTGCATTCCAAAACACTATTGTACTATTTCCATTTGATGGACTGATCAATAATAAAAAGGACATTCTTCACAAGATTCATGTGTTGGACTATTTGGTGAAGTGCTTCTCTCACTGTCTATGTGTTTATTCCTTTGTTTCCATGCTTATGTTTTCTTAAATCTGAATTATTTTACAGAAAGTTGATGAACAGAATTTGTTGAAAAATACACTTTGATTCTGGCTATGGATAATTTAAATGTTTTCTTCTGATATCATGTTAAAGAATTATTAACTGCTCTTTAACTTCAATTGAACTTATATCTTTTCTTCTATTTCACTTCATTTAAACATAAAGGATCTAGTTAGTTCAACTACCTTTCCCTATGAAACTCCTTTGAAAATCTAAAACAGATCCACGTTAAGCTGTAGACTCCATAGCCCAATGGAATTTTCAGGCATTTAATCAACCGATCAATTTTAAAATCAAACTCTGAACTCTCATAACTAGCCTAATATCTAAGTACAACAAATTTAAATATGATAGATAGATCCCTCTCTGAAGCTGACGGGGCTAGATCCCAGCTTCCAAAGTGGTTTTGTGGTTACCTCTGTGATTCTCTTTTGCAACCCTAGAAAATTACAGAGTGCTAACAGAGAGGACTTTCACTTAGCTTGGAGGTATTCCTTTGACCCTATATAACTTTTATACAGTGTAACATGCCCTCTAAGGGTCTTACATAAATACATTGACTTTTGACTTCCTAGAAGCACTTAAACATGTGCTTGACCTACTTTAATGAGCAAGAAACTCATCGACGTATATTATAAAAATAATATTTATTTTCTTGAATAAGTACAAATATCAAAAGTACATTTATGAAGACCGAACCTAGTTACATTTCCCTCAACACCCTAGGATGTCGAATATTTTTTTATGGCTAGCTTACCAGGATATTGATGTCCTAGTCACCCCAATGTGGCTAGTCCCAGAAGGATTTAAGAAAATGTGGATATTAGTGACCACCCTTGGTAGATCAATGCCTTAATATTTGGGAGAATGGAGTTTATGTTGAGTAAGAGGAGGATTTCTTGCTTCCCGGTCAAGGAGGCCTCAAGATCACTTTGTTTCCCTTCTAGGTCAAGAAGAAGCAACCTTGCAGCCTTTATACTTTGATGTGTAAGAGAAATTGCTTGTCAAGGTCAAATTTTACCCCTAGGAGATTTTTCTCCTATTACATGACCCATACATTGAAGAAAATTCTATAATTGTTGGCTTGTTGGGGTCTAACCCATATTCGGAGATGATTTAGCCAAACAAATCCCGGTACTATTGGCCCTTTCAGCAACAATCCGCGGAGCGCAGACTGAAGTCTCAACCGAAGTAGAATGGGAGGGTGCTAGAACCAGGTTTTTGCACCCTGGCAATGTCTGATGGGTTCCAAAATATCCACGGTTTGACCCTTTGTGCACGTCGCTACGCACACTTACCAATACCTCACAGCCGGTGATGTTGCCTTCGCGCAGCCCTAATCAAGGTCTGAACAATGTTATTACCCAAACCCTTACTAGAAACCCAATATTAGTGGATTAACTTAGCTTATCTGTATGCTTTCATTTATACTTAACAATATTTATCATTCATACAAAAGCGCGCAGTAAATAAACAATATAATTTCACTTGATATCAAACATGTAATAACATAAGAACGGATACACAAAATTCAGATAAAACTTCTCTTTATTATTCTTCTTCCTTGGTTACAAACTCGACTCCACCCTACACACTCAGCTGCAGGGGTCCACGCACTCAGCTACGGACTCTACTAGGCCTCTATGCACTTAGCTACAGAGCCTCTTCCTACTACTACAACCCAAGATCCTAGACTCTTGCTCTATGCTCGCTATCTTTTGGACTCCATCCATTAGTTAAATAACTACTTTACAACTTAGCACCTTGCTCTATTTATACAATCCCATGGTCTGCAGATCATGGGTAGGCCGACACTACATTCAAAACTTAGGGTAGACAGCCCTATGACTCTAACATACAATTCGCGCTCCGTGCCCACAATTCGCGGAGTTCTTACAATAATATTACTCAAAACTTGGGCTTTGAGCCCCAAACCATTTTGTGGGGGGATTCCATGCCCAACAGGCCCCAACCACAAACATCGTGACTCGCCCTCAAGTCACTCTGTCGGCGCGGTGATCTTGGTGCGGAGTCCCTCCAACTATTCCCGTATTGTGCTGATGTCTACCGCGCACTGAGTTGCTGCTTGCTGAACCTGCTGCATTCATTCCTCCGTGTCTGAATTGTGTCCTTACATCTGTACTGGAATCCGTTGCATATGTTTATAGTCCCACACCCTTGTTCGGCTCCTCAAGTCTCAAAGATTGTACTTCGGCCGGTTAGTCAGATAGTCGGCCCACCCGTGTAGGGCTTCAAGTGGCTACAGTTTACTTTGCCTGGGAAGGGTTCTCCATTTAGTTTGACTAGTTGGACCGCGCCTCCGTCTGTGACCTCCTTAACCATGTATGGTCCCAACCAGTGCATTCTTAATTTTCCCAGAGATTTTTCAAACTTACTGTCGTACAACAGCACTAAGTCGTTTACCATGAAGGTGTGCAACTTGATATGGTGGTCATGCCAAGATTTTTCACACTTCTTTTGTACCTGCTGATGAAATCCAGCCAAAAACCATTCTTCCTCGAGTTCTTCTAATTGCGCGAGCCTTTCTTCCAAAGCTTCGTGGTCCGTCATGCCTGTAAGTGCTGCTATTCATAGACTAGGTACGATATATTCCATCGGCATGACAACTTCCATGCCATAAACTAACCGGAAAGGTGTCTGTCCCGTCAGTTTCTTACACGTTGTTTAGTAAGCCCATAACATAGCAGGTATGTGCAGGTCCCAATCGCTTCGTTGCGCGTTGCATACTTTGTTCAACACAGTCTCTAGTATTTTGTTGAATGCCTCAACTATCCCATTAGCTTGTGGGTGGTATAGTGTACTTTTCTGATGATACACCTGGAACTCTTCTGTGAGCACGTTGATGGTTTCATTCAGGAAATTTGTTCCGTTATCACTCATTAAGATTTTCAGACAACCAAATCGGGTCAACACGTTTTCGAACAAAAAATTCATAGCCGTGGCGACCGTGTAGTTTTTTACTGATTGTGCTTCCACTCATCGTGTCAGGTACTCCATCATGGTGACGATGTAGTGTGCGCCCATCTTTCCCTGAGGTTTGATCGGTCCCACAAAGTCAATTTCCCATTTCTCAAACGGCTGCAGTGTCACTTGTGGATTTAATGGAATTTGTCCCTCCACGATGGTTTTCCAATCCTTTGACATATATCACAGGCCTTACAGTGCACTTTCAAATCCAAGTGCAGGGTTGGCCACCATAACCTTGCACCAAGGATCTTCTGTGCAGTCGCGCATTCTGCATAGTGTCCTCCTGTAGCACCCCCATGTGCTTCCGCAAGGATCTAGCTTCATTCGAATTTAGGTACGTATCTTTGCAATATCTCATCATTTCCCATTTTGTATAGGTGCCCAGTGATGACAGAAAAATCCGTCAAGCGCACAACCAATTTCTTCTTCTGTTGGACGAAATATTCCTTCGGCATCATCCCTGTTGTCAGAAAATGGATTATATCTTCAAAGTTCCCGTCTCCGACGCACACCGCAAAGAGTTGTGCATCAGGTAGTCCCTCCTCCAAGTTAGTGGGTTCCTCGACCATCTCAATTCACGACAAGTGATCTGGTCCTGCGTTCAGGCATCCCAACTTGACTATGACCTAAAAAACATATTCCTAGAACAATAAGAGTTGTCTGCATATCCGCTCCCCCAACATAGGCTTATTGACCAGGTATTTCAGCATGGAATGGTCAGTATACATCTTGAAATGTCCTCCGAGTAAATAGTGTCGGTACTTTTGGAGTGCGTACACCATCGCTAACCCCTCACGCTCGGTGGTGGAATAGTTCTTCTCTGCTTTGGACAACCTCCAGCTTGCAAACACGATAGGGTGATCCAAACCTTCCCCACCCTCTTGTGTGAGCACTGCTCCCAGTGCGATACACGACGCATCAACATGGACATGAAACTCCACATCCCATTTTGGGAAGACCAGGATTGGAGCAGAGGCCAATTTCCCCTTCAGGACATCCAAAATTTTCATACAATCATCATTCTAGCAAAATGTAACATCCTTTTTCAATAATTTTTCCATCGGCGTGGTGATTTGGGCATAGCTTTTGATAAACTTTTTGTAGTATCCGGTGTGTCCCAAGGTAGTGTGCAGTTATTTAACACTTCGCGGTGCTTCCAAATTTAGAATAACGACAATCTTCGCAAGTTCCACCATCAGTCCTTGTTTGCATACCACATGTCCTAGCAGGTTTCCAAAGGGAATGAGGAATGTGCACTTCTTAAGGTTCAACACAATCTGGTGTTGGCAGCAAGTATCCAGCATCAAGCGTAAGCTTGCTACATGGTGCTTAACTAATCCAAATATAGTCCAATCATCCAGATAGACCTCCAAGAACTTGTGGATGTATTCTTTGAACGTAGCCACAACGATGCACGAAAATATGGTTGGTGCGTTCTTCAGTCCAAACGGCATAACGGTGTATTGAAAGCAGCCCCATTCCGTTGCGAAGGTCGTTTTGCTCCTATCTTCCGACGTGATCTTGATCTGATGGTACCCTGAGAACCCATCCGTGAATGAGTATGCTTCCTGGCTGCCAACATTCTCCAGTACTTCATCTGTGAACAGTGTCGAGAATGGATCGTGTACACAGACGTCATTTAGCTTCTTGAGGTCCATGCATATTCTTATTTCGCCCTTCTACTTTTTCTCCTACACTACCATAGGACTCACCCAGTTGGATTCTTCCACTGGCTCAATGGTTCCGGTGGCGAGAATTTTGTCTAATTCTTCGCGGACCTTTTCCTTATATTTTGGATTCAAGCGGTAATGCCGCTACTTAACCAGCTTCGCGTCAGGTTTCAGGGTGATCTTCATCATCCCTAAGTTGTCAGTGATCCCCTTTAAGTCCATAATTTTGGTCGGGAACAAGTCTTCATATTCGTGGACTAACTCAGCGAACTTATCCACCGTGGCATCATCCCAATAATCTCCAAGCGTTGCGTACTTCGGCTCCACCTTTGTTCCAATGTTTACCTGCTTTGTTTTTAGCAGCGGGGTGATGTCAGGATACTCAATCGATGGTCCTCAAACCTTGCGACAGCCTTCTGTTTTTGGAATGTTAATATTTTGTGGGTCCTCATCATCCTCCTTAACCTTTACATTGTAACACTCCAGTGCACAGCTCAGTTGTGTCACCCATTCTGGCTGTAGCACTTCCATTCGCTCCTGGGGTATTTTGAAGATAGTTGCTTTTATTGCCTGAAGCGCATCGTCAATAGTATCCCACCAATGATCTTCAAACGTGAAAGTTAACAGAAATACCTCACGCAATATATCCCATTTGCTCGTACCGTGATGGAGCTCCATCTCAGTATACCAATTCACGGGTATGACATCTAGGGTATGATAGAACAAATGTACCCATTCAAGTTGTGGCTCTTCCCCATATACCTTAGTCCATTTCGCGAGGTGTTTACGTGGATCATCCCATCCGTCATACTTGTCTACTAGAGCATCTATGATTTCCCAAATTATAGGTGCATCATCCTTCTGCATATGCACCAGTCCTCAAAGCTTCTCTGATGCGTACCCCACCACCTTGCGAGCGTCGCGCGCAGTGCCCATTTCAGAGCATCGAACCACTGTTGTTCTGGTACTATGCTTTCAAATTTGTTCAGGAATTCATCCACCGCTATCAACCCATCATACATAGGCAGATCCCTTACCTCTGTTGTCATGCAGCACAGTGATCTAACCATCATGTTGCAATTTAGCGTGGTTACCTCGTGTAACCGGTTCTGCCATCGTTCTATTTCCTCATCCAAATCTGATGTGCAGGAGCTTTCGCGCTCCCATGAAATCTGGCCATCCGCTGTAGGATTCACCCAATCTTGTTCTCGAGTGGTTATTTTGTAGATACAGTCTAGCTCGTCGTCACTCTCATCGTCGCGCACTGGCTCTGTGTAGCACACTCCTTTCGCAGGGTCTAAAGGCACCACTATGCGTAGTGACTTTTTCTCAAAAATCATTTTGCACTTATTTATATTTATTACTCCGTTCATATCAGTGGCCCAGTCTATTCCCAGTAGCGCGGGATAGGGATTGTTGTCATCGAAAATCTCTATCACTTCAAAATCCACCAGCGCGCTCGCACCTTCAATATCCACCATTACTCCTTGTAATCTTCCCATGGGTAAGATCTTCTATTAGTTCGCCATTCACAATTTAATAAGAGACCATTGTAGCGTGGGTCTGCCCATGTGTTCCCATGTTTGTTTTGGCAGTACATTCACGTCCGATCCTAGATCCAGAATTACTTGATCCATTTCATACTCCCCGATTTGTGTAGTCAATCTCATTTCCCTTCCTGTGCACGATGTGTGATTCCAAGTTTTTGGACTACACGTGGTTCTCCTAACCCAACGCACCTAGTGATAAGTTCCTACAGCCCTTTCACAGGCTTGCTCTCGTGCAACAGTTTCATACATGTCTCCAAAAAGGTAGTGATCATTGAAGGATCCATCTCCGACTCTAGTTGATCCTTACTACCTGAAGTGGAGGCCTCTGTGAAGCTCTTATTAGCTTCCATGAATGTCTCCTTCACACGCTCTAGATCAAATTCGGGTTCCTTTGTAGGAGCCTTGCGAACCCACGCACTTTCTTCAAGTTGCTTACCTTTGTCCTCTCTTGTCGTGATACCGCTTCTGAGCACTATATTTACATTCGAGTCCTCTTCCCACAGCTCAGACCTCATCATTTGAAAATTCTGAGTCAGGGGAGGCTGGAGTACCCCTTTATCACACAGCCTTGCTATCAGTGTAGGGCAGTCCTCTACCTCATGATCAAACTGAGTACAGTATAAACATGATGTTCTCGTCAAATTCGTACAATCGCAATCATAGTGGCCTGGCCTTCCACAACTATAACAAATTAGTTGTCTGCGACCCCTTCCTAGCCCCATTCCACCTCAACCTCATTCGTGCCCCTGAAATCCAGCGTACGCCATTCCTGCATTTGGGTCGAGGGCTTACATTTCAGTCTGTACTCTGTAGGTAGGAGTCTGATTCATCATTAGCTCGTAACCTCTACAGGTGCGCTCATCATGGCCTACCGACCTGCAGAAATTATAGAATAATTGTTGGGACATCTACATATACTTCTATAATAGATGACAATTATCCGTAGTGTGTTTTCCTCCTATCTGACAGATCGCACACCATAATGTGGGCACTGCCTTCAATCCTGCTTTTGCCTCAAGTCTTAATGGCATCGACCCTCCTCCCGCCAAGTAATCCGTGAAGACTAAATAATGGTCCTTGTCATGCCCCTGGAATTTGCATTTTATGCACCATACCTCCTCGCGTGCTTTTGGGCGAGTTGTCCTGTCCTGTTTCAAACTTTGCAATTCCAAACACAAATTTTGCAGTTGCGCATGGATTTGTTGGACTCCCAGGCAATGATCTTGTATTGGGGTCTCATGCAGTCTCATTGCAATCTCAAAATCTTCGGCCTGGGTGGATAACTTTTTCTGCGACAACGAAGTTCTTAGATGTGGTGTTAATGATGCTACAAACCATGCGAGGTGATGCCCATTTGTCAAGGTCATGTTGGCTTCACGAATCATACTCTTCAGTCTCTAATCCAGATCCCATGGGGTCTCGCCTAGAAGCATTGTGATCTCCTTAAACCTGATAATTGATTGTGTCTCCGACTTTGGCCTATGAAATTCCCTGTTCAGCACGGCCTAGATATCTATGATCCCCGTGTTTAGATGGTCATTAGAATGCTTAATGTACCATGTTAGTGCGCGATCCTACAACACGCTCACCAGTGTTTCCTTCTTTATATTGTCATCCACAAATCCTTGTGCTTCCCATATGGCCCTTACCACAAACCAAAATTGGTTTGGATCTTCGTTCCCTACTCCTCTGAATACCGACAATTTTATCGCACTCATCATATTGAACTGTGGTGGTGGCAGAGGTGGTGTAGGCGTAGATGGAGGTGAATATGGTGAGATTGGTGGCAGTGTAGGTGGAGGTGGTAGGTGTGGAATTTTCTGCCTTATCAGACTGACCACACTTCTCGGAGAAACTTTCGCAAGCTCTTCCTCGCTTTTCCACCGAGGCGAAATCAAGGGACTATTCTCTATCTCTATGCTACCTTCGTTTCTATAGATCCTCCCACTTCGCGTAGCCCCAAACATCAATTTATTCGCATAACCCACTTTTCACACAATAACATCTTAATCGAAGTGTTCAAAGATTTAATGTACTTAGCTCGTAGTCATTTGAGGAAGCGTCGTTTTGCCTTGTTGTAGCTGACTATTGTGTCTACCGCGAACTTGGTGATAAACCCCCCTATAATTTGATTGAGTCAATGGTCCACAACGAGTGTGATCTTATCTCCCGATGCTTCTAGTCTGCGCACTAATTCTGGAGTCCTCACAATTGGTTTTTTGAGCCTACACCTTCCCTGACTATCTGCTAGCTTTGTGATCCACTCTTACAACTCAGAGGGAAAGGATGTAAAGAAAATTTCGTGGATTTCCATATATAAGTAGCGCTCCAACCACTGTTCCTTTGATACTCGCAGATTCCTGTTTTCCTGTGTCAAAAACTCGTGAATCTTTCTGTCTAACCACCCTTCAATTTCTTTCTTCATTGGATTCCAGTGACACGACATCAAACATCCCTTATGCAGATCTCGGTCCCGGAAACAGAACCATTTGTTGGCCTATTAGGGCCTGACCTAGGTTCGGAGATGATTTAGCCAAACAAATCCTGGTACTATTGGCCCTTTTGGCAACATTCCGCGGAGCGTGGACTGAGGTCTCACCCGAAGTAGTATGGGAGGGTGCTAGAACCAAGTTTCCACACCCAGGGGATGTCTGATGGGTTCCAAGTGGTCCGTGGTTTGACCCTTCGCGCATGTCGCTACACGCACTTATCAGTACCTCACAGTCAATGATGTCGCCTTTGCGCAGCCCTACTCGAGGTCCGAGCAGTGTTATTACCCAAACCCTTACTAGAAACCCAATATTAGTGGATTAACTTAGCTTATCTGTATGCTTTCATTTATACTTAACAATATTTATCATTCATAAAAAAAACGCGCTGTAAATAAACAATATAATTGCACTTGATATCAAACATGTAATAACATAAGAACGGATGCACAAAATTAAGATAAAACTTCTCTTTATTGTTCTTCTTCCTTGGTTACAAACTCGACTCCACCCTACACACTCAGTTACAGGGGTCTGCGTACTCAGCTGCGGACTCTACTAGGCCTCTGTGCACTCAGCTGCAAAGCCTCTTCCTATTACTACGACCCAAGATACTAGACTCTTTCTCTATTCTTGCTATCTTTTGGACTCCATCTGTTGGTTAACTAACTACTTTACAACTTAGAGCCTTGCTCTATTTATACAATCCCATGGTCCGCAGACCATGGGTAGGCCAACACTACATTCAAAACTTAGGACGAACAACCCTATGACTCTAAC
This sequence comes from Pinus tabuliformis, assembly GCA_031772625.1. Taxonomy (NCBI): domain Eukaryota; kingdom Viridiplantae; phylum Streptophyta; class Pinopsida; order Pinales; family Pinaceae; genus Pinus; species Pinus tabuliformis. Next base: position 1,614,061,100 of record CM062804.1, read on the forward strand.
ATACAATTCGCACTCTGTGCCCGCAATTCACGGAGTTCTTATAATAATATTACTCAAAACTTTGGCTTTGAGCCCCAAACCATGCTGTGGGGAAATTCCATGCCCAACAATAATATAGACAAATTATACAATATTAAGCAGTAAATGCATACAACAATTAGCCCTAGAAGAGCGAAAATCCTAGTTTAACATATATGACAAAAGTAAACAAGAATAACATCAAAAGTGCGTACTTACATGTAATAGAGTATATCCATCCATTCACAATTGACAATAAAGAAGCTCCAAGAGAAGATAGACCAATATCCATACATCAAAACGCATCCATAAAGCTCTAATTCATCCTTAGAAAAAGTGTGAAAATCTCAAGAGAGATACGATATCCAAACCAAATTGATGATGAGAAAATGAGCTCATCTCACTTGTATTTATACACAACTTAGGAGCTTGAATTAGCCTCCTTGGTCTACATAAGCCCAAAAAATAAAATAATATTCTAATAATCCAACTTTTGGTGACAGGCCCACCAAACTAGCTCATAAATGAAAAAGTAAGCCTCTCAAGAGGTCAAATAATAATCTATGCATGTCATAGGACCCTCTAACAGACCTAATGAGGTCCATGGGTGCCAAAATGAAAAATAGGGCCCTCAAAAGTAGTGGATAAGGGTTTGGTGCCTTGTAATAACTTGTGGTGCTCAAAATGACATGTGGGGGCACACAAGTGTCCTCATGGGTCACCAAACAAATAAAAGATGCCTGTAAATCACCTGCAAGGGCTAGGATGATGGTGGAGGTGATGCCACATGATCGTGCAAGTCTTGGATCATCTGCCAAGTATATGGTGTAGATCTAGAGTCAGCTGGGCATGATGGATCAGGTGCATCCTTCTCGACCAATAAGTGAACCACAAGCAATCTTTGAATGGTTGTGGGGATCCATGGAGTGAATTTTGTTGTTTTAAAGGTCCATGGCTCTCAACGCTCACCCTACATGTTCCAATGTATCCCCCTGGAGGATTATGACCTTGTATAGGGAGATGAAACCCAAAATGGAAACCATATGCAGTCTTGCATAAGATCCAATGCATCCCCTATCCTTCCAATACAACAAGTCATTAGAGAAATAGAGTAAATGAGCTTACCTAATCATGGACCACATGTGGGGACTTCATAATGGCTTTCCCTTCCATAATGGGCTTCAGGATGTGCCAATCTCTCCTAAACTCCAAAAGGGGTTAACAAATTACCCTATTAGGTGGTTTCTACTTCTAAAGGGGATAATATAGTCAAGGTACATCCGTTAAAAGGTGGTGGCATATGGCAGATAGGTGAATGAAGTAGGGAATGAGAAGGGACAACCCTAGGTCACATGCTGGGGTATAAGTGTAGCTAATAAGAGGGAATCCCACACTTGGGTTTATGATCCAAAAATGGATCCTGGATAAACCTCTAACTCTAAAAGACTTCATGCAAGAGCTGAAAGGTGCCAAATGGCACAAATCCTTTGTAAATCATAGGAAAATGAAAATTGTAGGCTACTCCTGGAAATAGTCTCATCGCAAAGATCTCCTCATTCTGAATCCAACACAAATTGAATGGGCGAAAACGGACCCCGAATGAAGGAGTTATTGTAAAATGAAAATTGCCCAATGTCCTTAGAAAAGGAGGCAATTTCATTAAATTTTGAACTATAATGAAAATTTTGATTTAAGTATAGGCTCACGAGCCAATCCAAGCTGACACGTGGCAAGTTGGGATTGGGCCACGTGGCCTTGTTTGATTGATCAAAGAGGAAATATCGCATCGGCGGATTACACTATCGGGCCTTAAAAACTTGAAGAAAACCTTAAAAACAAGGCAATCAGAGGATTTAACAATGAATGCACAGGGGTCGTTAGATCTGGCCAATCAACGGTCCAGATCCGATCGGCATATTGCATTAGCAGTGATTGGCGGTTCGAAGTGTAGGCATGGCGCAATGGACCGAGGCGATGTGATGGAGCGATCGCGGATCGCCATTAGTGAACAATGGAGCGACCATATTATATGTACATGTGCGATAGCCCAACTGCAATCGCCGATATCAGTGGATCGGCGTTGGTGATACAAAGGGGAAGCGAAAGGGCCATTGCGAGATACAATGCGATAGCTGGAACCGACAAGGATTACAAACACGATTTAAAAAGATTTGAGATCCATCAAACGGTGGATTTTTGTGTATTTTCGCATATTTTGTTTTTAAACGAAATACAAAGGGGAAGCGCGATGCAATGAGAACCGGACCCGAAAGGGTTCCGAAATGAAATTTCATAATATTTCAAGTCCGCATGAAGGCCATTTTAATGTATTTTCAACGTTTTAACGTGGTTTCCAAATACAAAGGGGAACCATGGAATGGGCCAATTGCGATTGCGATATGCGATGGAAGGCAGACCTGATGGGAGTTTAGGGTGAAATTATGAATATTTCAAGTTCGACATGAATAGTGTTCTGCGGATTTTCCCTTGTTTGGCAGCGTTTCTTTGTGTAAATAGAAAACGACTGTTCAGAGGAATTTTAAGGCCGATTTCCCTATCCATACCAGGTAGGTGGCATCCATCCCAGGAAGTGTTTAGTAATGATTTCTAACGCTTAGAGGAGGAAAATGAGGGGACAACGGCTTGAAGATGAAGAGCCCGAGAGGGGAGATAGACAGGCAACACCGATTTGGCTTAAAAAGCCATGAATAGAAGGTTGTTGTGGTTGTTGATGTTGGCTGAGTCTGAGGGCATGATTAAGGAGCATAAGCAGGCAGCGCTGAGTCTGAGAGCCCGATTGGGAGGCATAAGTGGGCAACACTGAGACAGGGAGCTCACAAACAGTATTGAATCCCAAAGAGCCCAAGGAGTAAAAGAGCCGAGGGCCTAAAAGCCAGTGCGAGAGCCTAAGAGCCAAAGCCAGAGTAGGAAGGCCGAGAGCTTCAGAGCTGGGGACAGAATGGCATTCTAAACCCATTGTTTCTGTGTTAAACCATGGAGTTGAGCTAGAGAGCTTGTAAAAAGATTGCTGCCATAATCCCAGAGAGCCAAGTCAAATTGACAAGAGCTCATGGAGACGTAGCCCAAGAGTTGTGGGTGAACTCCAAATTAATATTGTTGTTTATGTGTCTGCCTTATTGCTGCATTATCTATGTTGCTTTATTTACTGTTATATGCATTTATATATTAGTTTCAGCACATTAATTTACAACACATAATCAGTTAAAACAAATACAAGCATACACCCATATTTTCAAGAATTTCTTAATTCCGCATTGGTTAATCATTAAAGACTTGGGAATATTCAAGCTTTGGAAGTGGGAGAGGTCCTTGTAAGTGAGACAAGGAGCCTAAGTGCCCCATTTTTACATCATGTGGTATCAGAGCTTATGTTTGATTGACCACACCTTCAAAGAGGTTATATCAGAATTCTTGATTGACAAAGAAAATATTGCTTGTCTGAAAGGTGATTAAACAGTCAGAGGTTTATTGTATGCTTGTTTTGTAGACTAATTATTGTTTAATTTTGCAGAGGTGAAGATAAAGCTATTGATAGCTTAGTCCAGGAAGGAGAAGAAGAAAGAAGAAGTCATTGGCATAATGACAACTTCTACAAATGAGTCCTCGAATTCTGTTCTCTTCAAAAGACTCTTTGATGAAGACATGAAGCAAGAATTGTCCACCATGATGGATATGGTGAGAGAAATGTATGAGGATGGAAGAAAGAGCAGAAGAATTAGAAAGAAGTTGAATTCCATGAAGGAAGAGAAGCAGTTGCTTGCTGACAAATTGCAAGAAATGGAGAGGCAACTTCATATTGCAAATATGAACCTGAAAAGGATGCATGAGTTGGAGTCACAACTCTTTGTTGCCCAAGGATCCTTAGTCAAGTATCAGCTTGAAGAAGAGGTAAGCCATTCCAGTTTGTCTTCAAATTCTTCTGAGAATGCTTGTATTGGTTCTTTCGAAAAACATACTAGAGGCATAGGTTCCAAGCCAATGTCCAAGATGGGCTATTAAGGAAAAGGCTTGGGTAAGCATGCACAAGGTATCATTGAACCAATCATGGTTGAGGAATGATCTGATATTCACCCTATGAGTGACATCAGTTAAATATTTATTAAACTAAGGTATTACAGACTCATGTGTTGGTGTGTGTTCTGTGTTATTGAAGCAACAGATCGATCATATTGTCAATACATAGACATTAAAATGGAAAGACAATAGAGAAACACAGTAAGCAACACAAAGACACTAATAGCTCTCTGGATTTTGATTTCTGTGAAAATTTTGTATATGAGAAGCAGAATTGGGTGAGTTTCCCCTCTAGTGGTAAGAGGGCGAAACAGATATTAGAGCTTGTGCACAGTGATGTGTTCGAACCTGTGAAGGTTCCATCACTGGGTAAGTCTATGTACTATGTATCATTTATAGATGACTTCTCAAGGAATACATGGATATATTTCCTTAAGAAAAAATCTGAAGTCTTTGATAGGTTTAAAGAATTTAAGGCTCTAGTGGAAAACCAGACAAAGAAGAAGATAAAGGTACTGAGGACAGATAACGGTGGAGAGTATTATAGTAAGGAATTTGATGAATTTTGTAAGAAGTGTGGTATAGCACAGAAAAAGACTACTCCACATACACATCAGAAAAATGGAGTTGCATAAAGAATGAACGAGATTTTGATGGAAAGGGCAAGAAGCATGCTCAAAGGTGTCGAGTTAGGACAGGAATTCTGGGCAGAGGCGGTGGAGATAGCATGTTACCTGGTCAATAGATCACCTTCATCAGTGTTGGAGGATAAGACTCCACAATAGGTATGGACTGGTAAGAAACCCTCTCTTTCACATCCGAGGGTATTTGGATGTGATGCATATGTACATGTTCCAAAGGAGAAATGAACGAAGTTGGATAGTAAATCTGAAAAGTGCATCTTTATTGGGTATAAGGATGGTTTAAAGGGTTATAAGTTTTGGAACCCAGTAACAAGAAAGGTTGTGTACAACCGAGATGTGGTGTTCGGAGAGGTGAAAGATGTTATTAAACATGAATTCCAACCAAAGGAACCTGAGAAGATAGAGTTTGAGCTAAAGGAGGAAGAATCAGACTCTACAGCAAAGGAGGAATCAGAAGATGAAGAGCCGCAAACTCTGAGTGTGAGAAGATTAGTTCGAGAAAGAAGGCAGCCAGAAAGGTATATTCCATCTGCTTTCTATTCAAATTTTTCTTTATCTATTACTAATGATGATCCCAGAACTATGAAGGAAGCAGTAGATTCAAAGGATGGAAAACTCTGGAAAGAGGCCATGGTTGATGAAATGGCATCTTTGCACAAAAATGAGGCTTTGGATCTGGTGGAGTTGTCGGCTAGAAGGAAATGCATTGGCATCAAATGGGTGTTCAAGAATAAGACAAATGCATAAGGAAAGGTGGAGAAATACAAAGCTCGCTTGATAGCAAAAGGTTATTCCCAGGTGCCGAGAATTGATTTTGGTGATATTTTTTCTCCTGTTTCCAAGGTAGCTTCTATTAGATTACTTTTATCTATTGTTGTTGCTTTTGATTTTGAGGTAGAACAGATGGATGTGAAGACATCATTCCTTCACAGGGATCTAGAAGAGGAGATCTACATGAAGCAACCTGAACACTTTGCGGTGAAGGGTAAGAAAGAACTAGTATGCAAGTTAAAGAAGTCTCTATATGGGTTAAACCAGTCACCAAGGATGTGGTATCAGAAATTTGATACATTTATATGGGGACTAGGATTCACCAAAAGCAAAGAAGATAATTTTGTGTATTTTAAATTAATTGGTGACTGTGTTATTTATCTAGTCTTGTATGTGGATGATATGTTGCTGGTTGGAAATGACAAAGAAATTATCCAGGATTTGAAGACCCAATTGTCCTTCAAATTCAACATGAAATATCTTGGTGCTGTAAACTATATTTTGGGCATGGAAATTAAAAGAGAATGGGCAAATAGGAAGCTTTGTTTAAACTAGAGGAAGTATATCGAGACAATATTGCAGAGGTTTAATATGCAGGATAGTAAACCGGTGAAGGTTCCTATTCCTGTAGGTGTAAAGTTATCTACTGAACAGTGTCCCAAGACACAAGAAGAGGAAGAGGATATGTCCTGTGTTCCATATGCAAGTGTAGTCGGTAGCTTGATGTATGCGATGGTCTGTACTAGACCAGACATTGCACATGCAATGGGAGTATTGAGCAGGTTTATGTCAAAACCAGGGAAGGAGGATTGGACAAAAATGAAGCGGGTTTTCAGGTATTTGCGTGGCACTAGTGATTATGGTTTGTGCTACCAAGGAAGACCAAGATTGGACAGAGTTTTGGATATCCATGGCTTTGTTGATGCGGACTAGGCTAGAGATCTAGATCATAGAATATCTACAAGTGGGTATGTGTTTAACCTATTTGGAGGTGTAGTCAGTTGGATGAGTAAGAAACAATCTGTAGTGGCACTATCCACTACAAAGGCAGAATACATGGCAACCACTCATGCAAGCAAGGAAGCAGTTTGGTTGTAGAGATTATGTTCAAGTATGGGGTTAGTACATGGATCTATAAGGATAGACTGTGACAGCCAAAGTGCAATTTTCTTGGCAAAGAACCCTATTTACCATTCAAAGACAAAGCACATTGATGTTCAGTATCACTTTGTGAGGGATATGATAGAAGACAAAAAGGTGTTGCTGGTAAAGGTGGACACTTTGAAGAACACTGCAGATGCATTGACAAAATCTGTGAGCTTTGAGAAGTTCTCTTGGTGTAGAGGAACAATGGGCATTGCAGGGCTGGATAAATGACTAAGCTCTCTTGTGGCCCCCTGTGGAAAGAAAACAACAAGTGGGAGAATGTTGGGTTGTGTTATTCTTTCCACGACTAGCCCACATAGTGAACCAAGGGGTTAAATGGGGGGCAGAGCCCCCCCTTTGTTGTGCTGATTACGCAGCGGGGGGGTCACAAGGGGCTTGAGGAGGGCGGGTAGCCCCCCTCTATGGGGTCTAGGGCAGAGCCCCAGGAAAATTATTTTTGGACCTTATATTAGGTTGGGTGGACCTACCTATGGTTTTGCGCATGATTTTCACACATGGTTTTGGATGCGATGGTTTTTGATCCATGGTTTTGGACGCGATGGTTTTTGGTCCATGGTATTGGATGCTTCGGTATGTATAAATATGTATTGTAACATTGAAAGGAACATAATGAAAAATAAAGCTGGTAGTCTCAGTTTTAGGATCCAGGGGAAAATCTCTGTGTATATGTGTTTTATGTGTTATGCTCTCACATTGTTTATTTTTTGTGTTTTAGAATTCGTATGCAGATAATTTCTATACGAGGTTAAAACCTACAATTCAATCACGAAGGTCCTCTTACTTCTATCCTCCAACGCAATCTTGATTTGATGGTACCCAGAGAACCCATCAGTGAACGAATATGCTTCTTGGCCACCAACATTATCCAGGACCTCATCGGTGAACGGAGTTGGGAAGGGATCATGCACACAGGCATCATTCAACTTCCTGAGATCTATGCATATCCTTATTTCTTCCTTCTACTTCTTTTCCTGAACTACTATTGGGCTCACCCAATCAGATTCTTCCACCGGTTCAATAATACTTGCTGCGAGCATCTTATCTAACTCTAAGCGGACCCTTTCTTTATACTTCGGATTGAGGCGATAAGGTCTTTGCTTCACAGGTTTCACGTTCGGTTTTAGGGTGATATTCATGACACCCAAGTCCCCTATTATCCCTTTCAGATCTAAAAACTTTGTGGGAAACAGATCTTGATATTCGCAGAGTAGTTCGGCGACCTTATCTACTATCACATCATCCTAGTAGTCCCCAATCTTTGCAAACTTTAGCTCTACCTTCGTACCAATGTTCACCTGTCTGGTTTTGAGTAGCTCAGTTATGTTTGGGTTCTCTAGTTGCGGTCCTTAAACTTCACAGTGACCTTCAGTCTTTGGAATATTAATCTTCCTTAGGTCTTCGTCTTCTTCTTCCGTTGTTACATTGTAGCACTCTAGTGCGTGGCTCAGCTGGGTAGTCCAATCAGGTTGAATCAAATCTACAGGATCCTGTGGTATCCTAAAAATTGTTGCCTTAACCTCCTGCAATGCTTCATCAATACTTTCAAACCCATCCTCAAATCTAAACGTCATCAAAAATCCTTGGCGCAAAACATCCCATTCTTTAGTGCCATGGCGGAGTTCCATCTCCAAGTACCAATTCATCGGTATAACATCCAAGGTATGACAAAACAGATGGACCCACTCTGGCTGAGGCTTCGCTCCATACACTTCAATCCATTTGGCCAAATGGTTGCGTGGATCATTTCTCCCATCATATTTTTCTGTTATTCGTACTTGTGGGTGACCAAACTGCACTCTCATCATTTTTCTGTATACGCACCAATCATCAAAATTTTCCTTATGAGTGCCCCACCATCTCACAGGTGTTGCGTGCCCAATCCAGGGCCTAGAAGCGATGTTTCTCTGGCACTTCTCTCCCAAATGCATCCAAAAAGTGATCAACATCAATTAAACCATCATAGTAAGGCAGATTTCTTACCTCTGATGATCCAAGTCCGGGTGTGACGAAGGACCCTTCCAAGACCTTTTACTTTCGTGATGTGTTAAATTGCATTTTTAAAAGAACATTAATGAATACATCTGCATACTGTAAAGAAGAGGAACATGAAAATCATCATCACATGAAAACATAAACCGTTGATAACAGAGTTCGTCCAGGAGGGACTACGTCTCTGGGCCCCGATGTCAAGATGGTGTAGGCTACTGCATTAAATGTTGTCAATAATGATGATGTACATAGAGGTGATGTCGCTATCATACAAGGAAAATTCTCTCATGCAGGAGTGGCTCCAAGAGATGTTCCACTATAGGAACTCTTAGTCAAAAGACTCCTATCAGTATAACACAAACTCATGCATGATGAGCATCCCACCAACATGGCATAAAAGGGATCTCAATGCAAACATGCATGGAGACACATGAGTATCCCATCAACATACAACAAAGGGGATCTCAAAACACAACATGATGAATCATGAAGTACATCACATAGGCGATTCCGCGTCACATCAAGAAAGAATCATAAAAATGAGTAAGAAACAAGATCGCATATCAAACATCAACCAAGGACCTGTGCAGCACAATGCATAGCAAAAGAAGTACATGAACACTGCATATACCTCAAAACCAAGGGCCATCTGAAGAAGCAGATGTTAAGCTACTGAATTTCTTCATGTCATCGATCTCACGGCATCAATCACATGGATGGTTGCTTGCACATGAATGCTGACACCTGCATTCCACTTAGAAAAGTGGCTAAAGAATAGAATGAGAGAATGAGAAATCTGAATGCACCATCAGATTTTTGGTGTCAAATAGTGCAAAATCGATTGTCCAAAATCTGAATTCTGAGAAGTTGAGAATCTGGGGCTCAAGGAATCTTTTAGATTCCCCTAGATTCCTCAAATATTCTGCTCCATGGGTGGACTGGAGATCTACAGCACAAAAGGCGAATCTGACCTCACCATTGTGATCCCTGCGGAAAACCGTGAAAAACGACTATAAACTTGGCTATGTTCTGACAAAAATAATTTTTACCTCCCTGGAGAACCTTTGGGTATCGAAGAATATTTTGCCTCCTCTACCTTGAAATCCGTGCCCACTACTGGTTCCTCGATCTGCCCCCAAGCGCACTGTGCAAATGAAGGTTCATATAATTTTTCAAGCAAATTAATCAATAAGGTTGTTTGGATGAGTTGGTTTGGAATCCCAAATAAGAAGGAGGAGGTCAAGTGGTCAAACCCTGACCCCTCCATTTAATACAACATTTATTTTTATGTTGAACCAAATTTAAAATTTTGGGTTCGGGTCCACATTGGGCGGCCCGCCCCTTAACTCCCATAACTCCCTTGGAAATTGTACGTTGTTTTGTTATTTAAATGGCATATGGTTTTTGTGTATTGTCGTATTAATTAAGGGTTGCGTGTGATATGATTCATGGTGTATGCACCATATACGGGGCCGCCCGGGGGGGTCGGCCCACGTGGGCCGGGTGGTTTCAATCTCCGTCGGCCTCACTTAAATAGTGTGATGGTGAGTTGGGGGTGGTGGGTGTTAGCCTCCTATTGCAATAGGTTTCATATTTCATGATTGAGTGTTTTACATGCCAAATATGTCATCTTTTCATGCTGCAAGATTCCATATTTCCAAGAAGTTCCATTTTGAAGAATCATACCATTTTTGAAGAGTATTACAGATAAGGGAAAGTCAAACAACTTAATCTTGGCTTCCCTAGGTTTAAATTACTTATTTTAGAAAATAGAGAATGAATATCTGTCCAAACAGCTTAAACTTGGCAGATCAGTAGCTAGGTAGAGAAATGAAGGAGCCCAACTGCTTAATTTGGGCCCTTGGAAGATATAAGGGTACATTTAGATAGGAGGGCAGTCAAAAGAAAAGAAGATAATCAGGGTCTGCAAGTCTAAGTGCACCCAAACCAAAAAGAAGAAAAAATGTTAGGTAAGTAGGCTAGGTAAGTAGTTTTTGAGGTTGCAGAATGAATAAGTGTGATCAATTTTGTATTTCAAAGTGTTATTTTACTTCAGATCACAAGTGCAAGGCAAATTTCCCTTGGAGCAACTCAAGCGAGGCATGTCTAACTCCCCCTTCTTCTTATTCCCTAAATCACTCACTAACATCCCCTTGAGGACCTTGGGATCTGCCCAACCAGTCCTGTTACCACTTCATTTTTGTAAAATACTAAGTCAAGCTTTGACTTTCTTCAGTGAAAAGAAGCCACATTTCTTGTGTAAAAATCATTTCTCCACAGTTCATTCACTTCCTATGTTTTAAAGTTTCAGTTCACAAACTTAGCCTCTCCCCTACACTTCACCTCACAAATTCATATTAACTTATAACATTATTATGTAAGTCCCTATCTATTTTCCCTTCTCCTTACTAAAAAGCACTAAATAGCTCCCCTATGTACATATCCCCTCCCTCTAGTTGGAAGATAACCTTGACTATGCTTGGGAATCGCTAAGTTTGCCTGAAACTTAGCCAGAACCCTCAGCTTGCCTCTCAAACCATCTTCTAAAAATGCATTAGGACTCATTCCTATGCATAAAATTCCCCTCCAAATGTATAAAATCCATCTTTGGCCATGTTTTACCTTTCCCAAGGCATAAACCCCTTTTTTGGCCATAAACCCTTTTCAAAACACATAAAACCCTTCTCAAGTGCCTTTGAGCTCCTCCAAAGCATGCAATTCCTTTTTAGTTTATCAAACCCCTTCCGAGGCCTCAAAAACTCGTATTTCCCAAAGTTTTGACCCCCCCGCACATACATATTAATTTAATATTCGGGCGGGCCCCCGCATATAAACCTGCCACCAGCTCCGCACTTCGTCAGCCCTCCAATCCACCCGCCCAGATCCAACGGCTCTCGGTGATTTCGAATCTGCCCTGATGATCGACGGTTATCCTCCGATAGCCTGGCGGTTTTGCCGTCATACAGAAGATAGGTGTTCGCCTTTTATTGCGTCGAAGCCCCTCTGACAATTACCGCTCTCGTACAAAAGGCGGTCCGATGAAACCACAAACCGCCTTCTGTCTCTCCGCCCCTGACATCATCGCCACGGCAGCACTACGTCACCCCCACATCAACCCGCCACTGCGTCCTATGCCACGTCGTCACCCTGCCGCACTGCCACGTCACCCTGTTGATGTCACCCTGCCATGTCACCACCGTACCGGGACACACTACTGACGTCATGCTGACATCATCACCAAAAAAAGGCGCGAAGGACAAAATCACAGCGAAGGATGCCCAGAATGAAAAACTGAGGCAGTTTTTGAAAAAATGGTCAAAATGGAAGGTTGCCTATTGCTCGGCTACCAGCAGGCCCAAAAATTCGCAATTTGACAAGATTTCTTCATGAAGGTTCACAAAGGGGCGATTTGACAATGTCAAGAGTATCAGAGGAAAGACAAAGCCCATATTAAATTAAAAGAGCATCAGTGAAGTGGCAAAGAGTATCAGATCAGCAATACCAAAGCAGGTGAACATTAAAGGCCCCCAAAGCAAAGTCAAAGAAAACAGTGAAGCCATCTAAGGCTCTCAGATCATAGTTAATGCACATCAAAACCACTCGAGAGCAGGGGATCAAAGCCCAAAGCACAGTTATGGCTAAATGAACAGCACATAGCCAAAAGGACACCATATTAACTCATTTTGATACAGCTGCCTCCAGCGCAGCTCAAAGATATTTTCCTGCATTAAACTCAGGACAAAACTAGGTTAAAGAAGTTATTTCCCTCAGACCTGTTTAAATTCTGTTGTAATAGATATTTTAGATATTTTCGCTATATAAACCACCCTAATTCATTGTTTAAAGGGTTGGTTGGTTGATATTCTTCATGCGGGACTTGCGCTGTATTTTTGAGAAGCTCTGTAATCAAAGACTGCTGGAATGTTTTGGATGAAGAACCGACTCTTGTGTTATTAATGGTTAAAGAGTGACTGTGGAATTCCTGTGCTACTACATGGCTCAATAAGTTTTTCTACCTCTGTTTACAGTTTTATTATGTTTATGCACAATTGTGTTACCATCTAAATAGCAAGAAAAAAGAATAGCTTAAAGTTTTGCTTGACTGCACCTTATGCTCAGTTCTTGTTATTTCTATATGTTTTCCTCAGAAATGGTTATGAATATGCATACTTAAATGATCATGTTTACCCTGTTTCTTTCATATATGACTGTTTTTTAGGAATTATTTACTGCTCCTAGACAAACTTTCATCCACCTTCCCTCTATGTAAGCTAGTGAAAGATTCTTAGTTGCCTTTCATTTCTGACCTTCATTCCATCTTTATTCCAGCCTGATATTGTTCTATGTGTAGCTATCCTGCTCTATATTCCTCTTGTGACAAAGAAAATGCAACAACAAGCCCTAATCCATGACTCCATGCCCAATGGTTTGAACTTCTCACACTATGCATCCCAACTCTGCTTGAAAACATCTCCTTCCCACCAAAATCAAAACAAAACCCTTGTACACCATAACTAGCCTAAAATCAACCCAAAACAAAGTTAAATCATAAAGAGAGAGCCCTCTCTGACTGCGGGTAGGCTAGGACCTGCAGCCCAAAGATTGGTTTGTGGTTACCTCGGCCGTATTCCTTAAGGAGCCAAGGGAGAACCTGAGTGATAACAGTGGGGTTAGTGGCCCCCACCCCCTTTTTTTATATTTTTTTTGTTTGTTAAAACAATATGGCATTTTTTTTTAAATTCAAATTTTAGCCATGGGAGTCAATTTAACGACCCCAAAATTTCACACAGAATCCATCACAAGTTGGCTAGAATCTGGTGGCTGGAAAAAGTCCAAATTGTGGCCTCCTTAAGCCTGTGCAATCATCATAAAGTCAACCCAACTTTTACTGCCTCTATCTCCTTCATCCAGACTCGGATTCACGAACTGTTCACACCACCGCGATCAGGATGACGAGATCTATGTTCTAGTCCTAGTTTGAGAATAATCCAAACACTTTTATTTTTGAGCTTTCCTGAGTCCTCTTTGTCCTTTGTGTGTCTCTAGAGCCACCTGGATCAATCCTCCCCACTGAGGAGCTTTTGGTCCTCCAAAAGCATGAAAAACAATTTGTAACTTTTATGTACCTTGTCTGCATCACAAGCATCCTGAAAGGTCTCGCTTCCATCTCCTTCACCTTTGTCCTTCAGAGCCTTAAGCGATGAGTCGACACCTACAATCTCTGCAACCTATATTACATTGTTTTGCAAATTACGTGCTTGACTTTCATGACTAACTAATGACCCAAACGTCCCATACTTGCTACAATTTTATAACACATACTCGATGCTCAAGTTTACAACAAGATGGATGCAATACCCCAGCTACGAAAACAAGACCAACATATCATTGTTGCTTCAACAAGTGATGGCAAACACATCATCATTGCAACACATTATTTACAAACATAAGACCAAACACTATTGTTTTCACAAGTGATGCAAACATAACATCACTTTCACAGGTTAACATGCGACACCAAATAATACCAGACATCATTGTTGTTGAACAAGTGATGGAAAGCACATCATCACTTTTACATTTTAAAATGCAACAAATGATTCACAAAAGCACGACCATGAAACGACAACATATCTAAAAACCATTTTTCACTTATCAATGTGAATGGGTCACCTCCTTGTGGCGGTTTTGCTTGTCGAACAACTGCTTCACTTGGTTCATGCACCGACACTTTGTCTTTAAGGCACTACTCTGGATGGAGCCTCCAAAAAGTGGATCTTTGATGGCCACTTCTGTCGCAATGACTGCAATAGGTTTTCTTTGTCCATATCTGCTTAACATGTTTCTTTTCATGTTGTTTCACGCCTCATCCTTTTGTGTGCTGACATCCTTTTCCAACACTTCGAAAATGTATGGTTATGTAATCCAAAAAAGGTGCATGTTTTTTGCTACCATGTTTTACATTCATTATTATCAACATGTTCATAATCGAAATGAACATTTGAAGATCGAAAGTGGTTATACCTTCCCTTGTTGTCTCTGGTGTAAGTATGGTGATGAGAGCTTGCCTTAGCTCTTTCCTTGCAATGGAAACTGTTATGGGATGATGGGGATGTGTTCCCATCATTTTCTTTCCTCGAAGATTTTGACGATGTCTCAGAAGCATATGACACCTTCAAACATTCTCCTTTGGTGTATCTCGAGCCTGCAAATTGAGGTCTCTGCACAACCTCCAGAGGTTGAGCTATGCCTTGGTTATTAACACCAAGTTCTTTTTTCTCCTCGTGTCTCATCCTGGTAAGGAGCCTCATGTTTGTCCCTATAATTGGGATCTCCAAATATCCAACAGAAATCATACTATGTGATGATGAAACTGAAAGGAAATCAACATCTTTTACCTCCTTTGTTGATTTGGAAAGAACTAATGAGGTTTCTCATCATCTCTTTTTGGTGGTTCGCTAGTTGTCGCGGTGCATTCCCCAACGTTTTTTCTAACATACCCAAGTCCTATTCAATAGGGCAATTCTTCTACTTTGATGGGATTGACAATGCCTTGGCCATTAATGCCCAAACCTTTCCCTTCATACCCCATTTTCTTTAACAGTTTGGAGCCAATTCCTGTGGTATGATTTTCGAAAATAGCGAAATCATTATCAGGAAACATACTTAAAGATGGAGAACTACCTTTTACCTCACATGGGTCACGCTGCATATTTTCCAAGGCCCCATCCTTAGCTTGCAGCTGACGTAGAAAACTTTGTTTTTCCTCTTTCTCTTCATGTAGACGCATCGTCAATTCCACGTTATCTGTTTGAAGATTATTTTTGTTGTGCTTTAGTTCTTCCAGGGCCTCTTCCGTGGCTTGCAACTGAAGCTGCAATTGCTCCTTTTCCTCTGTCTCTTTCTATAGATTTTCATACATTATCTCTACCCTTTTGGAAATGTTGAGCATGGTCTCGTACATCACTTTTTCATCCTCTGTCGCTACACGTTCCATTGTTCACGCTGCAATTCACATCAACACAAAGACCGCTCTGATACCACTTGATCTAGGTTCGGGTGTGATGAAGGACCCTTCCAAGACCTTTTACTTTTGTGATGTGTTAAATTTCATTTTTAAAAGAACATTAATGAATACATCTGCATACTATAAAGAAGAGGAACATGACAATCATCAGCACATGAAAACATAAGCCATTGATAACGGAGTTCGTCCAAGAGGGACTACATCTTCGAGCCCGGTGTCAAGATGGTGTAGGTCGTTGCATTGAGTGTTGTCAATAGTGATGATGTACATAGAGGTGATGTCGCTATCATACAAGGAAAATTCCCTCACGCAGGAGTGGCTCCAAGAGATGTTCCACTACAGGAACTCTTAGTCAAAAGACTCCTATCAGTATGACACAAACTCATGCATGATGAGCATCCCGTCAAGATGGCATAAAAGGGATCTCAATGCAAACATGCATGGCGACACGTGAGTATCCCATCAACATACAACAAAGGGGATCTCAAAACACAACATGATGAATCATGACAACAAGTACATCACATATGCGATTCCGCGTCACATCAAGAAGGAATCATAAAAATGAGTAAGGAACAGGATCCCACATCAAACATCAATCAAGGACCTATGCAACACAATGCATAGCAAAAGAAGTACATGAACACTGCATATACCTCACAACCAAGGGCCATCTAAAGAAGTAGATGTCAAGCTGCTAAAGTTGTTAGTGCCATCAATCTCACAGAATCAATCACATGGCAATGGTTGCTTGCACATGAATGCTGACACCTGCATTCCACTTGGAAAAGTGGCTAAAGAATAGAATGAGAGAATGATAAATCTGAACGCACCATCATATTTGTGGCGTCGAATAGTGCAAAATCAACTGTCCAAAATCTAAATTCTGAGAAGTTAAGAATCTGGGGCTCAAGGAATCTTTTAGATTCCCCCTAGATTCCTCAAAGATTCTGCTCCATGGGTGGATTGGATATCTACAACTCAAAAGATTAATATGACCTCACCATTGTGATCCCTGCGGAAAATCGTGAAAAACGACTATAAACTTGGCTATGTTCCGACAGAAATAATTTTTACCTCCCTAGAGAATCTTTGGGAATCAAAGAATATTTTGCCTCCTCTGCCTCGAAATTCATGCCTACTCTTGGTTCCACCATCTGCCCCCAGGCGCACTATGCAAATGAAGGTTCATATAATTTTTCGAGTGGATTAATCAATAAGCTTGTTTGGATGAGTTGGTTTGGAATCCCGAATAAGAAGGAGGTTAGGTGGTTAAACCCTGACCCCTCCACTTTAATACAACATTTGTTTTTATGTTGAACCGAATTTAAAATTTTGGGGTTGGGTCCGCATTAGGTGGCCTACCCCTTAACTCCCGTAACTCCCTTGGAAATTGCGCGTTGTTTTGTTATTTATATGGCATACGGTTTTTGTGTATTGTCGTATTAATTAAGGGTTGTGTGTGATATGATTCATGATGTATGCACCATATACGGGGCCACCCAGTGGGGGCCAGCCCATGTGGGCTAGGTGGGTTCAATCCCGCTGGCCTCACTTAAATAGTGCGATGGTGAGTTGGGGGTGGTGGGGTTGGTGGCCCCCACCCCCTTTTTTTATATTTTTTTTTGTTTGTTAAAACAATATGGCCTTTTTCTTTAAATTCGAATTTTAGCCATAGGAGTCAATTTAACAACCCCAAAATTTTGCCCGAAATCTGGGCCAGGTTGTCCAGAATCCAGTGGCCGGAAAAATTCCAAATTGTGGCCTCCTTTAGCCTACCCAATCATCATAAAGTCAACCCAACTTTGATTGCCTCTATCTCCTTCATCCGGACTCGGATTGACGAACCGTTCACACCGTCGCGATCAGGACAACAAGATCTACGTTGTGGTCTTGGTTTGAGAATAATCCAAAAAAAAAATATTTTTTAGCTTTCCTGAGTCCTCTTTGTTCTATGTGTCTCTAGAGCCACCTGGATCATCTGATGATACACAACACAATGACTTGGTCATCATATTACAGCGCAGTGTAGATAATTCATCTAGTCGATTCTGCTAGTGCTCTAGTTCTTCATTTGAATCTGATGTGCAGGAACTTTCACAGTCCCATACAATACGTCCATATACTGTCAGATTAACCCAATCTTGATCTCATGTCGTTATCTTGTAAATCTGGTCCAAATCGGCATCACTTTCATAATCGTGGACTGGTTCAGTATAGCGCAGTCCTTCTGCAGGGTCTAGTTGCACCACTACGCAAAGTGATTTCTTCTCAAATATCATCTTTCACTTCTTCAAATTGATTATCCCATTCATGTTAGTGGCCCAATTGAGCCGAGCATGGGGTATGGATTGTTGTCATCCACAATCTCTATCACTTCAAAATCAACTAGTGCACTCGCGCCTTCGATATCAATTGTTACCCACTGCAACCTCCCCATTGGGATGATTTTATATTGATTTGTCATCCTTAACTAAATCGGAGACCACTGTAATGCAGGTCTCCCCATTCTTTCCCACGTCTGTTTCGAAAAAAAGTTCGCTTTGGACCCTACGTCCAAGATAACTTGGTCCATTTCGTATTCTCCTATCTATGTGGTGCATCTCATCTCACGTCCAGTTCTTGCCTTATGCTTACCAAGCTTCCTAACTACGTGCAATTCATCAGTAGCATTTTCCATGCTAGTGCACCTATTGATCAACTCCTGCAGTCCCTTCATCGCCTTGCTATCACGTATCAGTTTCATGCAGGTCTCCAAGAATGTGGTAATCATGGATGGGTCCATTTCTTCAGTCAACTTCTCTTGACTCCCTGAGGTAGAGGTCTTAGCAAAACTTTTCTTCGCTTCCATAAATGTTTCTTTTGCACATTCTAGATCAAACCCAGTCTCATTTTCTGGAACTTTTTGGACCCACTTACCTTCTTTAGGTTGCTTCCTCTTATCCTCACCAGTCGTCGCTCCACTCCGTAGCACAATATTTACCTTAGGGTCTTCCTCGCGAGGGTCATCCCTCATCATCTGTAGGTTTTGAGTTGGTTGCTGAGAGCCCCCTTCTCGTGTATCTTAGATAACAATATAGGGCAATCGTCCATCGCATGGTCAAACTGAGTACAATAGCGGCATGACAGCCACGTCGGATTCAAGCAGTCTCACGCATAGTGTCCTAGTCCTCAACAATTGTAACAAATAACTTGTCCTCAACCTCTACCAGGTCCTCCTCCACCTCGGCCTTGTCTACGCCCCTAATACTCACCTCACGCTCCTCCAGTGCCTCGATCTGGAGGTCGTGTTTCTAACTACACCCTATATACAGGTGTCCTATCCATCATTAATTCGTATCTCTGGCAATTGCGCTCATCATGACCCACAAATTGACAAAAGTTTCAGAAGAGTTATTGCAGTGTCTGTACGAATTTCTGCATTAAATGGAAATTGTTTATCAAATGGTTCCCAGCTACCTAACAGATATGACACCATAGCGAGGGCCCTGTACTTGGCCCTACTACAGCTTCCGGCCTCAGAGGCATTAGTCCCCCTGCTGCAACATAATTTTCAAAAACTGGATAGTGATCTTTGTCATGCCCCTGGATTTTTCACTTTAGGCACCACACTTCTTCGTGAGCCTCTGGCCGAGTTGTTCTGTCTTTTTTCAAACTTTGCATTTCGACGCAAAGGTTCTGTAATTACGCATGAATCTACTGAAACCCCATATTAGCATCCTTCATTGGTGTCTCGTGCAATCTCATTGTGATTTCCAGAGCTTCTGCCTAGGTCCCAATCTTCTGTTGTGATAGTGAAACCCTTAGATGAGGCAGGAGCAAGGCCACAAACCATTCGCAGTGCTGCCCATCAGTCAGATTTATATTAGCCTCATGGATCGTACACTTCAATCTCTGATCCAAATCCTAGGGTGTCTCACCAGGCTTCATCATGATCTCTTTGAATCCCACAATTGATTGTGCCTCAGACTTAGGTCTAATAAATTCCTTATTTAGAGAAGTCTGAATATCTACCAACGCGGACATCGAATTATCCATGTAGTACTTAATGTACCACGTTAGTGGGCGGTCCTACAAAGCACTAACCAATGTCACTTTCTTCATTTAATCATCCATGATACCCTGAGCTTCCCATAAAACCTTTGCGACAAACAAAAACTACTCCGGATCTTCATTTCCCACGCCCTTGAACACAGGTAGCTTTATGGAGTTCACCATGTTGAATGGTGGTGGAGGTGGCGGTGGTGTGGGTGATGTTGTAAGCGATGGGGGTGAAGATGGAGGTGGTGTGGGTGGATGAGGTATTTGTGGGAACCCTTGCTTTATCAACTGAATAGTGCTCTGGAAATAAGCCTGTGTTTCTCCCTCGTCATCACTAAGAGGAGGTTCAATCAACAGGCTATATTCAAGTCCTTTTCTTCCTCCGTCTGTTATGAAACTAGCTCACAAAAAGATAGAAAAGATATATGAACGCCTTAGAAATAAGACTCTTCAAGGGGGAAACCTCCTTTACATTACACAAATGAACAATTCTTGGATGATACAAATGACAAGACCTCCTTTCTATATATAGGAATCTAAGGGGTCATAATATAATCAGAGTCGACATAACAATAATAATGTAAGGGCACAATAATAAAAAAAGTGGGCTTCTATGGGGCACAATAATAACAATATGGGGACTACATGGGCACAAAAATATAATAAGGGGGTTGTACTAATAACAATAAGGGGTTACACTAGTAGTATAGGGACCTAACATGCCCCTCTCCTTCAAAAATTGTTGTCCTCAATGCTTGAGTAGTTATTGATACTTATGTATAAATCCTTGTCCTCCCATGTGGAATCTTCAGCAGGTAAGTTCTTCCACTTGATGAGATACTCTGAAATTGATCTATTTCGTAGCTTTTGATTTCTCGGTTTTGTGACTGCTTCAGGTTCCAATATGATTTTTCCTTCCTTGTCAAGTTCTTGCGATATTGTTTGAACTAGGATCTTCTACAACTTTTGAATGAGTTCCCACCCCTTTGGGCATATGGATATATGTAAGGCCTAATGTTTGGAGGAACACTTCATGGAATCAAATGAATAGCATGATCATGATCACGAATAGGTGGGAGGCCTTTGGAGTCTCAAATACCTTGGAATGATTGTCAAAAACGTTTTGGAGATCTGGAGAAATACATGATTTCGATGTGGGATCCTCTAGCGAACATAATTGTTCAATTACACCCCATTGTTCTTTATTTAGAAGCTTTGTCATGCTGTTAGAGTTGATTATCTTTCCAGGTTTTCCTTCGATACCCCTCAATTCAACTTCCTTTCCTTCCCAAAAAAATTTCAAGAAAAGCTCTTGAAAATTAAAAGCTATTGTACCCAAACATTGTAGCCATTGAACTCCTAGTAAAACATCAGCACCACCCATTGGAATGGAAAGCATTGGGCTATTCAATACATATTCTCCCATGGATAGCTTGATATTATGCCACTTTCCAGAGCAATTTATGGTTCCTCCACTTGAAACCATCACTTGACACTCCGGTGTTGGATATAGGAAGCAATTCAATTCCTTGGCTATCTTACAATCAATAAAATTATGGGTACTGCCCGAATCAATCAACACTGTTACCTTTTTCTTCTTGATATGTCCTTCTATCTTGATAGTTTGAGGAGTGGTAATTTCTTCCAATGCATTACAAGATATGGTCGGATTGATTTCTTGAGACTCGATGTAATCTTTCAATTCTTGAACATTTTTCTTCTTGATGTGTCCGTCTATATTGATAGTTTGAGGAGTGGTAATTCAATCCAATGCATTACAAGATATGATCAGATTCATTTCTTCTTTCTCGATGTGATCTTTCACTTCTTGAACCTTTTTCTTCATGATATTTCCTTTTATCTTAAGAGTTTTAGGAGTGGTAATTCTTTCCAATTCTTTACAAAATATGGTCGGATTCATTTCTTCTTTCTCTAGGGTTGGTTCCTGGTGTATATACTCTTGTTTTACGTTTCTTGATCCTTTTCTTCCTCCTCTCCACAATCAATGTAAAATAATTTATTCTCAACACACTTATGACCTTTAATGTATTTGTTATCACAATTGTAACAAAGCCCTTTTTCTCTTTTTTATTCTAATTGTTGTGGTGTAACCCTTGTAGGTTGTGGAAGGCTAGGAGAAATAACACTTCCATCTTTATAGTTGTGAGGGGTAGACTTCCTTGTTTCCATAATTTTTCTTTCCACTTTGTAACAAAGCCTTTTTTTCTTTTTTCTTCCAATTGTTTTGGTGTTTCTCTAAAGAATGTGTTGCTTTTTGTATCCTCATAATGTGTTATCATTTCCTTCGTGAAAATTGACCATGTAACAAGTTGTTTACGAGAACAAAGCCCTTTACACCATAAAAATTGATCCAGCTCTAAATATGAAGATGCAGTACATACCTTTTGTAATATTGGTACACCATGTAGATCAAAATATTGCTCCATTTGTAGTATCCAATTTACTGGATCCTTTCCATCAAACTTCCTCTTATCGCCTTTTCTTGATTTCAGGAGCTCGATCTTGAAATGACTGTAACTCTGTACTTTCAGATCTCAAAGTTCTGAAATTGTTTCCTACAGTAGCCCTCTGAGTCCTCTTTCTAACCCCACAAGTTTGATCAGAATTTGATTCTCCAAGAAAGAGTTATGCCCAATATCCTAAGATGACCTGATTATATAATGTTTCATTAGAGCGAACTTGTACGACGTGCCACATGTCACTGTTTCGACCTTCGGATTTGAAAACTATGCATAGAAAACTAAAGTTTGTCCTCTTTATCTAACTTCTTTCGAAATTTCAATTTGTTTCTCATAGAGAAAGTTATGACGATTTTCCCAAGGTCACCTATTTAGGATGTAATTCGGGAGTCTGCAAAAACCCTAACTTCCTCAGATTATATCTCTAAAACTATAGTGAGACAGGATCTGAAATTCGGACCTGAGATTCAGAACGATTTCTTCTCAAATGGGTTTTTTCTTTAGCTTTTGAAACTTCGTAGAGAAAATTTTATAGCGAAAATACCACGATGACCTATTTTAGATAAAATTCTAGAGCTTGCAAAAACCCTAAATTCCGCATATCATATCTCCGAAAATATAGCAAGACAATATCTTAAATTCGGAAGCTCGGTTTAGAAATATTTCTTCTAAAATGGTTTTTTTTGTTAGCTTCTGAAACATCGCCGAAAAATGGTATAGCTAAAATACCACGATGACCTGTTTGGAGCAGCGAAACCCTAGAATCCAAAGCTCTGATACCAAATGTTATGAAACCAGCTCACAAAAAGATAGAAAAGATAGATGAATGCCTTAGAAATAAGCCTCTTCAAAGGGGAAACCTCCCTTACATTACACAAATGAACAATTCTTGGATGATACAAATGACAAGACCTCCCTTCTATATATAGGAATCTAATGGGTCATAATATAATCAGAGCCAACATAACAATAATAATGTAATGGCACAATAATAACAATAGTGGGCTTCTATGGGGCATAATAATAACAATAAGGGGACTACATGGGCACAAAAATATAATAAGGTGGTTGTACTAATAACAATAAGGGGTTACACTAATAGTATAGGGACCTAACACCGTCCCTGAAAGCCCTTCCACTTTGCGTAGCCCCAAACATCAAGGTAACTACATAACCCACTTTTCACACAAGAGCATCTTAATCCAAGTATTTAATGATTTCAAATACTTACCTGATGGCCCTTTGAAGAAGTGGTGCTCTACTTCGTTGTAACTGACCGAAGTATCGACCATGAACTCTGTCACAAATCCTCCTATGATACGATTGAGCCAATGATCGACAGCGCACGTGATCTTATCTTCAGAGGCATCCAATCTCTGCACTAACTCTGAGGTCTAAAAAATCAGACTGTCAAGCATCCACCTCCCTTGGTCGTCTGCCAACTTTGCAATCCACTCGTATAATTCAACTGGGAAGGAACAGAAGAATATTTTGTGTATCTCTGTGTATAGATATTTGTCCAACCATTGTTCTTTCATCAATCGCATATTCTTGTTTTCTTGTGCCACGAATTCGTGGATCTTTCTATCCAACCAGTGTTCAATCTCCTTCTTAGTTGGATTCCAATGATGCGACATGTCACATCTCGTTATGCAAATCCCAGTCCCAGCAATGGAACCATTTTTTGGCTTGATGGGCCCTAGCCTAGGTTCAACATTAAGTAGCCAAGAAAATCCCTACACTACTGGCCCTTTCAGCATCAATCTGTGGAGTACGAACTGAAGTCTCACCCGAAGTAGTATGGGGGGATGCAGGAACCAAGTTTCCACACCCTGAGATGGTTTTGATGTGGGTTATTTTTCCTAACCCTTCCTTCACGTAGACCGATAAGCCCTTTAGGGCTTATCAAAGTATTTCTCTTATTCGTCCTTGAAGCCTCCACAAAAGTCTCTAATCGTCCTTCACGGACCCCAAATAGATAGATCAGGCACTTACATGCCTCTATAATTACTCTTACTTCTATGTTTACTCGGATTTGCTTAAGTATTGGTTAACTTTAACATGCATTACGGTTATCTTCACATAAACAGATATTCTTACTTGTGTTCATATGACAAAGTAAAATACTTAGATTCGCACATCAATATAGCATTAATTCTTAACCCCAGTATTCAACATAACATAATCACAACATTCATAACATAAGTAAAATAATGCATACACAGATAATTCCACAATACTTCTCTTTATTGATACTCCAGATTTCTAGTACAGACTTTGACTACCCTGTGCACACTACTGCAGGGGTCCGCGCACTTAGCTGCAGACTTCTACCCTAGGCCTTTGTGCACTCAATTGCAGAGCCTCTTCCTACGCTAAGACTCTTCGCTCTTAGCTCTCACAGACCCATAAACTTACTCAGAACTCTACCGAAAACTTATGAATTGTCTTAGACTCTTTGAAGACTCCATTTTTATACAATCCCATGGTCCACAGACCAAAGTAGTATCTCATCAAGCCGACACAAACTATCTAAACTAAGGGTGGAAACCATTTTTGACTTCTTACATCTTCACGCTCCACGGCCACAAAGTGCGGAGACTTTACATCATTTACAAAAAACTTGGGCCTTTAACCCTAAAATTGACCCCAGGGGACTTGTTCCCAACAATTTCTAAGGAAAGGAAGAGGACTTTGAGAGTTAGGTTTATGGGAATAGGCTTATGAAGGAGTTTCAAAATCCCCAAAATCCTTGTTAGAATTGGTATCTCGAGTGATTCTTGAAGAATAGTCTTTTGAAGAGGCGGGACCACATGTTGTGAAGTGGACCCGGTCTAGGGTATGAGGAAGGTATGAAGCAACCAATGATATTATTACCCTAGACAAGGTGGGGAAGGATTAAAGAAAATATTTTCACTTAAAGATGTTGTTTTGACCTTATTAAGCACTAGCCTTGGGGATGGTAAGGAAAGTTTTGATCTCAGAGCTAGGGCTTGACTTTTCTTCCAACTCCACCGTCGGAATGGATTCAAAATTGGAGGAGGGCTAGAGGAAAGGCCAACACAGGAGACCCTAGGAGGTCAAATTTTTTTTATGGCTAGCTTGTCAGGAAATTGATGCCCTAGTCACCCCAATGTGGCTGGTCCTAGAAGGATGTAAGAAAATGTGGATTTTAGTGACCATTGTTGGTAGATTAGTGCCTTAATCTTTAGGAGAATGGATTCTATGTTGAGTAAGAGTAGGATTTCTTGGGTCCCAGTCAAGGAGGCCTCAAGATCACTTTGTTTGCCTTCTAGGTCAAGAAGAAGCAACCTTGCAGCTTTTATACTTCTATGTGCAAGATAAATGGCTTGTCAAGGTCAAATTTTACCCCTAGGATATTTTTCTCCTATTACATGGCCCATACATTGAAGTAAATGCTATAATAGAGACGAATTCTACAATATTTAGCAGTAAATGCATGCAACAATTAGCCCTAGAACAACGAAAATCCTAGTCCAACATATATGACAAAAGTAAATAAGAATAAAATCAAAATCACGTACTTACATGTAATAGAGTATATCCATCCATTCACAATTGATAATAAAGAATCTCCAAGAGAAGATAGACCAATATCCATACATCAAAACTCATCCATAAAGCTCTAATTCATCCTTAGAAAAAGTGTGAAAAACCCAAGAGAGATAAGAGATCCAAACCAAAGTGATGCTGAGAAAATGAGATCATCTCACTTGTATTTATACATAAATTAGGAGTTAAAATTAGCCTCCTTGGCCTACATAAGCCCAAAAAATAAAATAATGTTAAAATAATGCAACTTTTGGTGACAAGCCCACCAAACTAGCTCATAAATGAAAAAGTAAGCCTCTCAAGAGGTCAAATAATAATCTATGCATGTCGTAGGACCCTCTAAGAGGTCTAATGAGGTCCATGGGTGCCAAAATGAAGATTAGGACTCTCAAAAGCAGTGGACAAGGGGTTGGCCACTTGTAATAACCTGTTGTGCTCCAAATGACATGTGGGGGCACATAAGTGTCCTTATGGGTCTCTAAACAAATCGAAGATGCCTGTAGATCTCCTGCAAGGGTTAGGATGATGGTGTAGGTGATGCCACATCATCATGAATGTCCTGGATCATATGGCCAAGTGTATGGTGTAGATATTGAGCCAGCTGGGCATGATGGATCAAGTGCATCCTCCTCGTCCAATAAGTGAACCACAAGTAATCTCTAAATGGCTATGGGGATCCATGCAGTGAAATCTATTGTTGTGGAGGCCCATGGCTCTCAACGCTCACCCTACATGTGTCAATGTAGCCCTTTGGAGGATTAGGACCTCGTATAAGGAGACCAAACCCCAAATGGAAACCATCTACAATCTAACATAAGATCTAATGCATCCCCTAGCCTTCTAGTACAACAAGTCATTAGAGAAATCGAGTAAATGAGCTTACCTAATCATTGACTACAGGTTGGTACTTCATAATGGCCTGCCCTTCCATAATGGGCTTCGAGATGTGCCAATGTCTCCTAAACTCCAAAAGAGGTTAACCTAGTACCCTATTAGGTGGTTTCTACTTATAAAGGGGATAATATAGTCAAGGTACATTCGTCAAAAGGTGGTGGCATGTGGAAAATAGGTGAATGAAGTAGGGAATGAGAAGGGGCAGTCTTGGGTCACATGCTAGGGTACAAGGGTAGCTAATAAGAGGGAAGCCCACACTTGGGTTTATAATGTATAGGAGGGAGAAATCGTGGTACATGAGGTGCCCCGACCTTGATTTTTCCACCCTTTTTTAATGTCTTTTGCCTTTTTATGGTTTTCTTTTATTAACTGCTCATGGCTCAAGGAGTCAGAGTGTAGTGTATAAGATATAGCAGTGAATTCCCTCTTTTAAGGTGGGGTGGTTCATCGTTCACCAGGGGTTGGGAAATCATGGGTTCCTATATGATGAAGAAGGCTCATAGAACCTGTAGGAACCAGGGTGATGGCCATGATTATGGGTTAGATCTCATGTATTGGATTTTTCCCACATGCAAAATGTTTTTGTCCCATCTATCTTTTGCATTTTGTGGTACATTTTCTTATTGAATGTGGCCATATATGCTTTTAACTTTCTTTTCAGTTGCATCAACCTACGGACTTCATTCCGGGCCATGACCCAAGGTGTGGGTAAGGGGAAGGATCATGTTAACCGTATGTGGGCCGAATGGAGGAATGTGGACTCGGGCAGGAGAAATGATGAATGAGGTAATAATAAATGGAATGGATGGTAATATAAGAGGATAAGGGAGGGTAACCATGAAAGTTGGGGTTTCCCATGAAATACCATCCCTAGAACCAAATGATCAGTAAAAGAGATCCTACAAGACTAGAATTCAAGGTTAATTCCTAAAAGGGTTCTAGGGGACAAAAGCACAAACCTAGCCCATTCCTTACATCGAATCCCCCCATTAATCCATGCCCAAAAGTGTCCATGATAAGTAAACTACAATACTCAATTTCCAAATGACAAGGCATACCTTTAGATTCAGGAGGCCCATCTTAAAACATACAATCATGGTAGATAAGCGAGGGACAACATGGCTAGCTCAAGTGGCGGAGAAATCGCATAATGCGCTAGCTGGTGGCTGCAAGGGGATGGTGGTTGCAAGGGGCTGTTGGCTACCAGCTGAGGACTATATTGGAGAAAAAAATTCTCCTAGGGATATTACCCACAAAATGGTGGGTAACAGTTCTAAAGATATATGGAGAATGGTGCATGTGTCCTTACTTTCTGCCCCTTAACAAGCTCACTATCTAGGACAAATTTCCTGTTATGGTTGTTGATGATCTGCTTGATGAACTACATGGTGTTAACTTCTTTACCAAGCTAGACCTATGCTTGGGCTATCACCAAATACGCATAAAGGAAGTGTAGAAGTGGACATTCCCAAAATAGCCTTATGAATTCATGAAGGCCATTATGAATTCCTGGTCATTCCATTTGGTCTTTGTAATGCTCCATCCACTTCTCAAAGGCTCATGAACAACCTTCTGAAACCCTATCTTAGAAAATTTGTCCTAGTCTTCATCGGTGACATTATCATCTACAACATAACATGGGACAAACATCTTCAACATGTTGACCAGATATTGCAATTGCTCCAAGATCACAAATTATTTGTAAAATTATCCAAGTGTTCCCTTGGCATGGAATAAGTAGAGTATTTGGGACACATTATGGATTGTGAAGGAGTGAGGGTTTATTCGAAAAAGATTCAAGCAATGCAAGATTGATCCCAACCAAAAAGTTTGAAGAGTTCGAGGGGATTCTTGGGTCTCACGGTCTACTATCACAAATTTGTCCGCAATTATGGATGCATTGCCAAACCCCTCACTAATCTTCTCAAGAAAAATGAGTTCTCTAGACTGACACAGCTCAGCAAGCCTTCTTGGCTCTCAAACATGCCATGTGCTCAACTCCAGTATTGGCCTTACTAGACTTCACCAAAACTTTTTGATGAGCCCCAGAAATGAGTAATTATATGGGCTCATTCAGCCTCTTAATTCTCATTAGTTTATTGCATGTTTTTTATTATATTTATGCTAATAGAGTGAATTGGGTTAGTCATTATGCCAACAAGTCTAATGGGTGCTTTGTGCAGTTTTTTTGGTCAATTTTGAGACAAAATCAAAGGTTTTAATGAGCACTTGGCAGCCAAATTCGTGGAAGAACAAGGGAGAGGATTTGTAGGAAGGTGTCCCCTTCATTTATAAGCTCTTACCTCGAATTCTCCACTAGCAGCTCGGAGTTCAAGGGCCACCACATCAATTATCACAAGGGCAGCCAAGCAAGGGCTAGTAAAGTTGTTGTTAACTACAAGTTTTGGCGGTCGAGTTCCTAAAGTTTAGGAGGATTGTTGGGGTCCTCAATTTGTATAAATAAGAAGGCTTAGGGCCTCATTTGGAGTTAGCCAGTTTGTAGTTCGATTTTAGGAGGAGTTAGTTAGATGTTAGTTAGATTTTAGTCAGTAGGTTAGCTCTGCATTTCAACACATTTTCAAGCTTTTTCTTGTGGATAGTTTTTGGGATGTAACTATTATTTCTTGCTCAATAAAGATGAATCTAGCTTTGCACCAGCTCTAATCTTCCTTAGGAGGCTGTAGCTCTTGGGGTTGGGCCCAACTCAAGTGCCCAGTACCTCCTTTGTGTACTTTTATGTGTCTTTGCTGCATTCTTAGAATAAATTCTATTATTTAGGTTAAGATCTTACTTTGTGTTTTTGATGATTAAAATAGATTTTCATGCTTCAGGTTGATTTGATAGTTTGGTAAGGGAAAATATCTTCAGAAAAGGCCATCAAGCAGCCCTTGATCTCACCTCTCCCTCCTTGGGACCATGAGCTGAGACCAAGGTGTCCTTGCTGCCATAAAAACATTGTTCTTGCTTCATCACGCAATTTCTAGTGTTAGATTCTTAGTTGCAAAAGTTAGTACCAGTTGTGATTACATGCTTAGATCCATTCTTGTGTGGTTTCCATAGTTGTTTTACATGATTTTCTACCAATAAACTTATGTTCATCGGTTTCTAGGTCAAATTAGGTCAAAGTAGCTAGATCTTTGGTTTTCTTAGTCTTTGTTGATTAGTTTTGGAAAATAACATGCAGAACACCTGTGATATCTCTTTGCCTACCCTTACTCCATCAATACAACCTGCTCTATCCTCTAACTCAGATTCTTGCCTTTCATCCGCCACATTTTCTCACTTTTCCCTAAGCCCTACAGTCTTGTGCAACATTACTTCTCCTATCTTCGAACAAACCCAATCGCCTTAATCACTCCTCAGCCTCATGCACCAGGTCCTAGACCTCTTCACAACCTCATCCAACCTCCATTTCCATTTTCCCACCATTTTTTCCTCCATAAACCCTCAAAAATCCTCTCTCGGCTCTTCCTGTAGAAACATCATGTAGAAGCTAGAATACATCCTGTAAAACCCTTGCAGAATTCCTGTAGAAGCTCACGAAAGTGGTTTATTGAGATCCGATCACTGTGAAACTCTCTGGAAAGGTGCTAGGGACCCCTTAGGCCCTCTTCTCACCTTCCCAACCTCCTGCAAGCATTTCCTTTCGCCAATCAACCTCTGCACAGAAAAATAGTCAAAGCACATGCATAATAACTCTGCGAAATTACTCAAAAATGAAAAAAGATGTTTTCTTCATATTTCTCTTCAGAAGTAGCTTAGTCACATGCATTTTACCTTTCTAGAAGTCAATGGCATCCATTTCTGTAGCTTTCATCCTTTTACTTGCACCAGTAGGGTTAGTTGGTAAAACTAGGGTTTGCTAGGGTTTGCATTTCCTTTCAACTTTCCGCTTCTTTTACAAGTATGTTAGCCTCCTTTGAGTTAGCTTTCATCCATCATATTTAAAAGCTTCTTCTAAGAGCTCATAGAAGTTGGCTTAAGCTCCTAGTGGACTTGTGCCAGCTGATCAAGTGACAGCTGCGTCAAGAGCTAGTACTTGTGCATATAGCACCGTTGCTTCCAAGTTTGTTATGAACTACCGGGTTGATAAAAGTAAAGAAGGGAGCCCTAGAAGTTGCAGCATTATTGCTGCAATACTGGAGCCCACCATATTTTTGGCACTGTGGCCGGGGAAGCGTCAGAGTATTGGTGATTGTTGCTTTTCTTCTATTTTCTGCTACAACATTCTGCTAAGTAGTTTATTTCAGCAAGCGTAAAGTAGATTGTTTCATTTCCATTCTACAATTTCATTTCTGCAAAAGTAGATTAGCATTTCTTGCTTTCATAGATTAGCATTTCAATTCCGTAATTTCAATTCTACAAGTGTAGCCTAACATTTCATTCCTGCAATTTCATTTCAGCAGAATAGATTAGTCCTTTCCTGCTTTCATTTCAATTCCACATCTTCATTTCAACAAGATAGTTAGTTGCAGTTCAATCTATTTCAGTTTTGCAGGTTCAAGCAAAAAAAAAAACAAACAAACAAACAATCAAACAAACAAACAAAACAAAACAAACAAAACAAAACAAAACAAAAAACAAAAAACAAAACAAAACAAAAACAAAAACAAAACAAAACAAAAAAACAAAAACAAAAACAAAACAAAACAAAACAAAAATCAACCAAAAATATTTCCTTTCATGCCTTGTAGGAGTAGAGATAAGTCAGAAAAATGTTTGCACAACACCCCCACTGCTTCACACAGCCAACCTTCTCTTCTTCGATGGTTGTGATTAAGAAGAACCCCTAGGTGGACAGCAAGACATATTTGAAGAACCTCTAGGGGAGAAGAAGAAGAAAACATTCCTCTGGAGCAAATGGCTGGAAACATAAATGTTGGGAGCAATACCTTTTCTTCCAACTCATCCATTGAAGGTGAAATTGGAAACATGTGGGAAGATGTCAAGAGTGGGATGAGGCAATTTCTTGCCATGCAAATGGATACCTTGCGGATCCAAAAGAAGCAAGAGAAAGTTGAGAGGGCCTTGGCCATCTTTTGTCCCAGGTGCACTAGAAAGCATCCTAGGAACGAATGTCCATTGCACTCCATAGAAGTGTGTTTTGTCTGTGAAAAAGACCACCCTACGAATCAGTGCCCTTCCTTGCCTAGACTTAAAGTTGCATATCAAAGGGCCAAAGGAGTCACTAAACCACTCTATTATATGAACCAAAGGAGGCCAAATGGACCCATACCTTACCAGCAGGGAATGCAAGGGACATCCCAGACCTATTACGACCCCTATCAAACCACTTCCATACCTTCTTGGGGTCCCCCTGCTCATCCTTCCTGGTCCACACCCCCTCCTTAGTCATATCCATCTCAATATCATGCTCAACCATCTACTCATCCATTTCACCCCTATGCTCAGTCACGGCCCCAATGGAATGCACCTCATCAGGGGTGGAGGCCCCGGTACAACTCTCCCCCCGCTCCTTTTCCTCCACCACCTGCCGAACCATAACCCCATCCACATCCATCTCAAATATACACCCCCACTCAACTACCCGTACCACCATTTCCAAACCCGCACATTGGAGTAGCTCAACCCAATTGCAAAGCTGAGGTACAACATGTCCAAACAACTCCTCTTGAGCTCAATGATATTCACCATAGCTCAAGAAGAGTGTTGCAAAAAAGAGATTATATTGAAAGCATTGAAGGACCACATCCAGCAAAAGAAGATTCAAAAGAGGATATCAAAGAACCATGGGCTGCACTTGATGAAGAGAAGACATCAGAATCAGAGATCGAGAGAGCTCCCTCATGGTTACCATCAAATCCTCCATATATTCAAGAGAAAAATCAGCAAAAAGAGGAAGATGAGAAGGTCATGGTAGAAGGTGACATAAAACATGATCCAGATCAGCAAAAGGACCAAGGATATCAGAGTTATATTGAGATATGGTTCTAGACGGTCACTAAGTTGCAGCAGTACTCTCTTCCTCAGCTATGTTTGATCCCTTCAAAGTCAGATCATTTGGTCTCTGAAATTCGCATCCCTGTCAAAGCATGCATTTCAAGCCTCCACATCATTTTGTCTCTAACATCAATGTGCACATAGCTCCATTGGAAGTATTCTTATACTTGAAAATGATTTTGTTTTTCAAGTAGGGTAGTGTAGGAAAAAAGAAAAAAGAAAACAAGAAAAAAATGAAAATAAGAGGAAAATAAAAATCCAAGGCGAAAACCTCCTCGGAGGCGCCTTAGATTGGCTCATTGATTGAAAACCTCCATGAGGCGGTCAATGGGTTGGAAAAAAGAGAATAAGATCCCTGGGTGAAAACCTCCCTTGGAGGCGCCCAGGGCAGACAATTAGGGTGAAAACCTCCATGAGGCGCCCTAGTTGTTTTCAAAAAAAAAAGAGAAAAAGAAAGAAGAAAAGAGAAAAATAAAAATAAACCTAATTTCCATTGAATAATTGCAGGTTGTAGCAAATACATTGCAAGTTAGGAGGATCGCTCAAAACAAAGACAAAGGAAGTTATGTGCCTTCTACAGGAAGTTTTGTGTCTTCTACAGGAAGCCTACAAACAAGCCAAAATTGATCTCCGAAGAGGACCCGAAGGCTGGGAATATGTCCATGAGGCCTGCAAACATCCATGTTTCCATCCCTCACCCTTCTCCATTATTTTTTCCATCTCATTGTGCTTCTTTCCTAAAAACTGGGTGTTCTACGGGAAGTTCCTGTAGAAATTACAGGAAGGTGGGAATGGATTTTAAAAGGCAGTTTGGCGAACATGATAGCTTCCTAAAGGGTTCATAAGTCCTCCTACAATCTTCAAAACTCCTCCTCCATCATTTCAATGCCTACATCACAGCCCAAGCTCATTTTTTCTTACTGTGCAAACCGCCTGCAGAATGCTTTGAAACAAAAATACATAGAACAGAAATTTGTTTTTCCCTCACGTGAAAACCATGCATCCATTTACAAAACCGTTTTACGGGGAGTTGTATAGGGATGATGGAAACATGCCTGAGCAATTTCAGCCAATTTCGGTGCACGGTTTCCGAGAAATCAACCTCCATCACCTTCCGCCATTTTTGCATTTTCTCCATATCCATGCATCCATTTCAAAACCTGTTTCACGGGGAGATGCATATAGGTGATAGTAACCTACCCAAGCAGTTTCAACCGATTCCGATGCCCATTTTCCCGAGAAATTAACCCCTGTAATCTTCAGCCATTTTTCAGTTTTTCTCGATATCCGTGCATCCATTGACCACAATTTTGCTATGGGAGGTGCATAATGATGATAGAAACATGCTCAAAAAGTTTTAGGTCAATCCAATCTAGAGTTTGGGAGCTATGGAGAAAACAAGTCGCTGTCCTGCAAAAATCCAACATCAGCAACATGAGGGTGCAAATCTGAACGTGGAAATAGATTCCTGCAGCTTAGATCCAGCCAGAGGATACCTGCACAAGAAAAATAGCCACATATTAGCAACCAAACCAGCATGCATCCACAGAAACAAATGCATGCAGCAGAAGGAAAGGCCACAACACCTCACAGAACCCACATTCGACTTCCAGGTACGTGACTAAACTCGTTCCTCTGTTGCATGAATGTAATTTGAGAACTGCGTGAACAATGAGATGGTTGTGATTAAAAGAATCAGTGGCCAGCTAACTGGCCACCCTCATCCAATTCAAACAGCGCTCGGTGGGTGCAATCGACACGTGTGCTCAGCCATCTCAGGAAGAAATCTGAAAACAGGTAGTGGTGACCGTTTAAACTCTAGCGTGATTGATGGACGTGATTATAGACAGAGAACAAACAGTTTGACAAACATGATGGATGTGATTAGTGGTGGTTTTTTAAATGATCTGCATGGGGCCAACGTGCACTTGGCCAGCTCACCCTCCATCAACGGAAGTCTCCATAAACAGCCAATCAAACTCTCACCTCCATTGTTTCCATTTTATCATCGTCCCTATAGCTGCAACAAGCTCCATACCAGCTCCATAGCAGCGAACCAGTCTTTCTCAGCCATTTTTTTAAAAACCCTCCTACTTATTGGCATTCTACAGGAAGCACAGTTTCATTCTATAGGAAATGAGAGCCTTCTACAGGAAGGCTTCTACAAGAAAGGCAGAACAACTACGGAGCAGGAAAACCTGGGATTTTCGTTGAATTTGGAGCTCCATACGAGGTAGGCTCGAAAAAACTCCTCTATGCATGATATGTTTGTGCAAGGTGGTGAATTAAACATGGCATCAGATTGGAAAATCAGTGAAAAATCTGCCTGTGTATTGGGAGTAAAATGTGTGCCTGTGTATTGCACTGAGTGTCCCAGTTTTTCTGCATCAAAATTCTTCTCCACATTTCCTGTTTCTAAAATTCTCTTATAAGGAAGGCATATGCAGCTGTGAGAGCTAGCCTGTGGATGAAAATTTTAAAATTTGCATATCTGAATGTGTCCTGAGAAGAAAACTTGGTCTCTGTCCTCTGTTTGTAGAAGCAAAACTCTTCCTTTCATAACCAGATAGCTGAGAGCTGAGTCACAGCAGTCTTGAAACCAGGGAATTGTTGCTCATTGATATTAAACAGCCGAGGAATTCTTCCTTGAGTCCAGGGGGAAACCATAAACAACATTTCCTTTTCTGACCAAAGCATAAAAAAGGGAGCACTCTCACCATGCCAGGGGGATTCATAAGAAGGGAACCCTCGGACTCCAGCAAATTGCGTGAGAATCCTGAGGTGGTGAACCTTTTCACACGAGCCAATTGGATGCCATTCTTTGACAAAATCCAGGGTCACGATGAGGAGATAGCTGAAGAATTTTTAATGTCCCTGAGATCTCAATCAAAGACACAGGCCACAGTAAATTTAGGGGTTTTACCCTAGAGATAACCCCTGAGATCATTAGTCGAGTTACTGGTCTGCCATTAGGGATATCTTGGAGCAAAGAAGAGAGGACATTGGGCCAAGCTGCCAAGAAAGCATTCTTCCTGCCTGAGGAACATCCTGTAGAGGACAAAAACGGAGTGAGGAGAGCCAGCTTGCCTCCTCTCTGGAGGGAAGTCAGTTTCCAAATCATGAAGTACATTACCTGTGAAGGAAGATTCAACATTATCTATGGTTATCATTTCAGGTTGCTGTGTGAACTTAGACATGGAATTGATTTACCTCCAAAAATGAAACTAAGCATTCCCTATTTTCTTCTTCAGTCACTGGTTGAATGTGGGACAAAAATGAATGAAGGGATTCCAGACCAGATGGCCCATCATGGGTTCATCAAAATATTTGTAGAAGATGCCCTGCACACCTACACTGTCCCCATATCATGGGAAATCTTCCGAAACATGTCTAGGGATGACAATATCAGAGTTTTGGCCAAAGATAATACCCCATCCAGCAGTGAGGAAGAAGAACACATTGAAAAAGGTGAGAAAACTGATGGTGAAAAACTGCAAGACATCCAAGCACATCAAGAACAGAGAGTAAAAGGAGAAATGGGCTAGGTTTCTGATCCTAAAACAGAGGTACAGACAACACCACAAACACCACAGAAAAGGAGGATGCAAAGTAGGGCAGAAAAGGCTGAGAAAGCCTAAATGAAAGCTGTCATAGCCAAAGCAGACACACAAAAACAAAAGGGAAAGAAACAGCCTAAAATAGCAGCACCACAGACAGAAATGGTTGACACAGAGACTTCTATAGGAAGCATGGAAGAAGAATAGCGAGAGGAGAAATCACCTGAAATATTGGCAAGGGAGGTAGTAGTTGTGCTTGCTACATTAAGCACACCTGCAAAACAAAAAGAAAAGAGAAAAAGGCAGGCCTCCATGTATTTTAAGGCCAAGAAAAGCACAAGAATTCAAACAAGCAGACTAGGAGGAACAGTGGAAGGACATGGAAAAGAAGGCAAAATTTTATGGCACACATGAGTAGACCACATCAGAAGCTTGGGATGATAGGGAGGCCACCAGGGCCATCCAAGATGAGGAGATGGATTAGTTGCTCAGAGGATGAGCAACACTTTCAGTAGGGGGGTGATGATGAGCCCCAGAAATGAGTAATTATATGGGCTCATTCAGCCTCCTAATTCAACTTAATCCGCCATTCTCATTATTTTATTGCATGTTTTTAATTATATTTATGCTAATAGAGTGAATTGGGTTAGTCATTATGCCAAAGAGTCTAATGGGTGCTTTGTGCAGTTTTGGTCAATTTTGAGACAAAATCAAAGGTTTTAATGAGCACTTGGCAGCCAAATTCGTGGAAGAACAAGGGAGAGGATTTGTAGGAAGGTGTCCTCTTCATTTATGAGCCCTTACCTCGAATTCTCCACCAGCAGCTCGGAGTTCAAGGGTCACCACATCGATTATCACAAGGGCAATCGAGCAAGGGCTATTAAAGTTGTTGCTAACTGCAAGTTTTGGCAGCCGAGTTCCTAAAGTTTAGGAGGACTGTTGGGGTCCTCAATTTGTATAAATAAGAAGGCTTAGGGCCTCATTTGGAGTTAGCCAGTTTGTAGTTCGATTTTAGGAGGAGTTAGTCAGATGTTAGTTAGATTTTAGTCAGTAGGTTAGCTCTGCATTTCAGCACATTTTCAAGCTTTTTCTTGTGGACAGTTTTTGGGATGTAACTATTATTTCTTGCTCAATAAAGATGAATCCAGCTTTGCACCAGCTCTAATCTTCCTTAGGAGGCTGTAGCTCTTGGGGTTGGGCCCAACTCAAGTGCCCAGTACCTCCTTTGTGTACTTTTATGTGTCTTTGTTGCATTCTTAGAATAAATTCTATTATTTAGGTTAAGATCTTACTTTGTGTTTTTGATGATTAAAATAGATTTTCATGCTTCAGGTTGATTTAACAGTTTGGTAAGGGAAAATATCTTCAGAAAAGGCCATCAAGAAACCCTTGATCTCACCTCTCCCTCCTTGGGACCATGAGCTGAGACCAAGGTGTCCTTGCTGCCATAAAAACACTGTTCTTGCTTCTTCATGCAATTTCTAGTGTTAGATTCTTAGTTGCAAAAGTTAGTACCAGTTGTGATTACATGCTTAGATCCATTCTTGCTTGGTTTCCATAGTTGTTTTACATGATTTTCTACCAATAAACTTATGTTCATCATGCTTATGGTTTCTAGGTAAAATTAGGTCAAAATAGCTAGATCTTTGGTTTTCTTAGTCTTTGTTGATTAGTTTTGGAAAATAACGTGCAGAACACCTGTGATATCTCTTTGCCTACCCTTACTCCATCAATACAACCTGCTATGTCCTCTAACTTAGATTCTTGCCTTTCGTCCGCCACATTTTCTCACTTTTCCCTAAGCCCTACAGTCCTATGCAACATTACTTCTCCTATCTTCCAACAAACCCAATTGCCTTAATCACTCCTCAGCCTCATGCACCAAGTCCTAGACCTCTTCATAGTCTCATCCAACCTCCATTTCCACTTTCCCACTGATTTTTCCTCCATAAACCCTCAAAAATCCTCTCTCAGCTCTTCCCATCGAAGCTACAGTACATCCTGTAGAACCCCTGTAGACTTCCTGTAGAAGCTCACGAAAGCGGTTTCTTGAGATCCGATCACTGTGAAACTCTCTGGAAGGGTGCTAGGGACCCCTTAGGCCCTCTTCTCACCTTCCCAACCTCCTACAAGCATTTCCTTTCGCCAATCAACCTCTGCACAGAAAAAATAGTCAAAGCACATGCATAATAACTCTGCGAAATTACTCAAAAATGAAAAAAGATGTTTTCTTCATATTTCTCTTCAGAAGTAGCTTAGTCACATGCATTTTACCTTTCTAGAATTCAATGGCATCCATTTATGTAGCTTTCATCCTTTTACTTGCACCAGTAGGGTTAGTCGGTAAAACTAGGGTTTGTTAGGGTTTGCATTTCCTTTCAGCTTTCCGCTTCTTTTTGCAAGTAGATTAGCCTCCTTTGAGTTAGCTTTCATCCATCATATTTAAAAGCTTCTTCTAAGAGCTCATAGAAGTTGGCTTAAGCTCCTAGCGGACTTGTGCCAGCTGATCAAGTGACAGCTGCAGCAAGAGCTAGTACTTGTGCATATAGCACCGTCGCTTCCAAGTTTGTTACGAACTACCGGGTTGATAAAAGTAAAGAAGGGAGGCCTAGGAGTTGCAACATTATTGCTGCAATACTGGAGCCCACCACTTTTGTGATTGAAAATGCTTCAGGTATGGGTATTGACGATG
This sequence comes from Pinus tabuliformis, assembly GCA_031772625.1. Taxonomy (NCBI): domain Eukaryota; kingdom Viridiplantae; phylum Streptophyta; class Pinopsida; order Pinales; family Pinaceae; genus Pinus; species Pinus tabuliformis. Next base: position 1,614,099,949 of record CM062804.1, read on the forward strand.
TATTAATGCAAGAAAGTAGACCATGTAGACCATTATCTTTCACCAGTCAGCAACTCAGTGGAAAACATCTAGGTCAATCTACTTATGAGAAATAAATTACGGTCATCTTACATGCAGTAGACACTTGGGGACCATACTTATTAGGGAAACGTTTACAAATCTGCATGGACCATCATAGCCTAAAATATTTTCTAGAGCAACATCTATCGTCACTACAACAAAATAAATGGCTAGCAAAAATGTTGGAATATGATTATGAGATAGTTTACAAGAAGGGGTGTGACAATGTAGTGGTTGATGACTGATCATGCCAATTTGAGGTTGAGAGCACCCTTTTATCACTCTCTCTACCCATACTATATTAGATTGAAGAGGCCCGCAATGAATATTTATCCCACCCCTCTCTGTCCCAACTCATTAATAGCTTAAGAGAGATCCTAATTCCTTAGCAGAATACTCTTGGAAGGATGAGATTCTTCACTACAAGGATCAAGTAGTTCTATCCCCAACCTCCACCCTCAAAACCTACATCTTAAACAAGTTTCACTCATCTCCATTTGTAGGACATTCAAGTGTTTCGAATACTTATGCATGGGCATGTCGTTCTTTCTTTTGGACCAGCATGAAGAATGGTATTCTTAATTTTGTAGCTGAATGTGATGTAGTCCAATGCAACAAAGGGGAAACAATCAAGCTACTAGGAACCTTGCAACCATTTCCACCCCCTACTTCCATCTGGACGGATGTTTCCATGGATTTCATTACTAGTCTCCCAAAGTTAGGAAACAAATCAGTCGTCATGGTGATTGTTGACAGACTTTCCAAATATTCTCATGTTTGTGCTTTGCCACACCCATTTACCCCAACATTGGTGGCTCAATTTTTCTTGGACCAGATCTTCAAACTGCATGGCATGCCGACTTCCATTGTGTCTGATCGAGACCCCACTTTCACCAGCAAATTTTGGCAGGAACATTTCAAGCTCTAAGGCACGCAAATCCAACTAAGTATGGCTTATCATCCCCTAACCATTGGTCAAATAGAAGCAGTCAACAAATCTTTGGAGACCTATCTAAGGTGCTTCACTTTAGATAAGCAACATCAATGGGTACAATGGCTACCTTCAGTTGAATGGTGGTATAATACTAACTATCACAAAGCCACCAAGATGATGCCATATGAGACAGTGTATGGCCAACTCCCACCTTCACCAATTTCTTATATCCCTGGATGTTCCAAAGTACAGACAATTGATCAGCTTCTACAGAACCATATCGTCATGATCGTTCATCTCAAAGATAATCTACATCAATCTCATAATAGAATGAAGAAACAAGCTGACCAACATCATTCCAAGTGCTCATTCCAAGAAGGGGATCAGGTATTCTTGTGACTCCAACCGTATAAGTAAACATCTATCAAATAAAAGGGATGCCATAAACTAGCACCAAAATTCTATGGGCCTTATCAGATACTTCAGCACATAGGAGCAGGCACTTACAAACTAGCCAATCCAACTACTTCAAATATCCACCTAGTCATCCATGTATCATGTCTCAAGAAAGTGGTGGGGAAAAATTGCAAGGTTCAAACAAGTCTACCTGAATTGGATGAGGAAGGATCACTTTGGCTCCAACCAAAACAAGTCCTCGATACTCATGAAAGACGTCTCTGATGTCACATGATCAAGGAAATGTTCATCAAGTGGAAAGACACCTCTCCAGAAGATGCGACATGGGAACCAGCCACTATTCTTCAACGATTTTCATAGCTTCAGCGTTGAGGACAAGTTTTATTTTTATGGGAGAGGGCATGTTAGGGTCCAACCCTAACCCCTTTATTTATCTAATAGGCCCAAGGGGCCTAGTCAAAGTCATAGTTAGTTAGAAAATCAATAAAGATCATAAGCAGTTATCTGCATTAATAATAATTGTAAGTGGTTGACCCACATTATAGAAAAGGGACCACAATTAGTTGTAAATGGGCCATAGTTAATAAATAAAGTGGTTAACCCATGTTATGCAAGGGACCACTAGTAGTTAGGGTTTTGGATGTCATTAAGCTATAAATAGTCTTAGTTAGTAGGGGAAAGATCATCGAGTCTTATTGTAATTGAGCTCTACTTTGTTGGAGGTTTCCCCCTCGAAGAGGCAAGTGAACATTATATTCTACTTCTGAATAATAAAATATCTTGCAGTTTGTCTCATTTCATGTGATAATTCTATGTTTTGGGCTATATTGCTTCGTATTTCTGGTATTTTGTATTTCTCACAGGTCAAGAGCATAACATTGAAACCATTCCAAGTCTAGACGCTAACAAAATAACCAGCACTGTATATCAAAGTGAAACTGGGACATCCAGTGACAAAATAATTGTCAGTGCTTGGTGCAAAACAAAAAAGACTAAATCTAACAAAATAATGGGCACCTATTTTAATCAATCGTTTTTTAACTGTTATGTTTCTCTTAGTAACAGGTCCACCTCATCCACTAAAGCAGGTTTCTTTTCCTTAGATTTTTCGGGCTTGGCCTTGGGGCCCTGCTTATGCTTTTGTTTTTGTTTTTTTATCTTGGAATCGGAATCCCTTTCTTTATTTATCACCAAATTTTACTTTGTGAATCATCTATCTAAATGACCTTCTCAACTAGGGTTGGGTTTTGTTTTAATTTGAAATTCAAGTGTAGCTTATTCATAGGCCTAGTGTGAGGTCTTTGAAATCTATATAGATCTAATGTAGGTTCCTTCTCCCTTTCTTTTTATGTTGTGATATCTTCCCCTGTTTCCCTAGGTGCCTCCTCTACATCTTTTGGCATTTGACTCACAAGAACTGGTTCAGGGGCCTCTGATGATTCAGCGGCTCAGGCCTCCGAGGAGGAGATGGCATCTTTATCCTAGTCGCTCTCCTAGTTTTTCTTTTATAGACCCTTTCTAACGTTAGCACAAGGACAGGGGTTTTAGGAGGTGAAATCCTACCCTTTATTTTGGTTTTAATGGTGCAAGAGGAGGGTTCTCCCGCAAGCCTACGGGCATTTAGTATGTCCATGCACGTCTCTTTCTTTTGATGGTCAAAGAGTTAGGATCTGTTAGGATATTCTGACACGTAGGAAATAGTTACGTATAACTTGGTCTAGTGTAGAGTTAGGTAAAGTGTGTTTCTTTACTATGTATTTTTGTAACTTACAATCCGACGGTCATGATATGTAGTGATATGATGGTTCATTCTCTCCTCGGTATTACCAACACTTGATCCATGGCTTAACACCCGATTGGTCCATGATATCTATTTAAAGAGAATGGAGGGTAATTTGTAGGGTAACCATTCATGAGAGAAGCTTATGTAAGTTTTCATTCTTTTATTAATAAATTGCCTGAAGTGGCCGAGTTGGCTCAAGCCATGGATTGTTTCCCTCTTAGAGGGTTTTAACCACGTCAATAATACTAGTGTATCGATCTATGATATGTTTGTGAGCGATGTCATTTGGTGTTCTATCTGAGGAACTTACCCTGTAAATTCCTACATGGTATCGAATCTATTTGAGGGACGCATTCGTTGGTGATCCAAATCTGAAGCCGGTAGAACTGCATCCGACTGTCGTTTCCTAGATCTACTGTCACTGACTACTTTTGGGCTGAGTGGAATGCTCTATTGTGTTAGGAGCATCTGTTCCAGTGAGGAACCCCTTTCATTTGACGTGAAAAGGTTTCCGATAGCCCTAGCTACATGATTTTTAAGATCTGGAGGTATACAGTGTTTATTTGCAGTTTTTAGTTATTTTCTCTCTGTTTATTTCGGTTTATTTAGCTCTTTGTTTTTTTATTACCGGATCTATACCTTTCATTTTTGCATATTCTCTTTTCCCCACGACTCTGTGCAATTTGGGCAAATCAGAAATAGAAAGGAAGGATTTTTCTCATGCATATGCTCTTTTCCGCCACGCCTTAGTGTGATCTCGGAAAACCAGAAACATTGAGGAAAATATTTAGTTTCCGGCTAAAGCTAACTTCAAGCCATAAGGTTTGTTTTTTTTTGTATGCACATGTTGGGTTTTGTGTTTTTTGTTTTGTAGGCAAAAAAGAGCTTTCTCAAGTAAGCACGCACCCCAAAGCTTCAGTGACTAAAAAAAAACAAACAAACAAACAAACAAAAACCCCCCTTCCTCTTTTCCAAAAATTACTAACCTTTTAATCTAGCTCACTTGGTCCAAAGCTACTTTATGAGAATAGAGGTCTTGAGTTCAAGTTTTTCTTTTTGTTGAGCTAATTAGATTAAGTTTGGAAAGGGGGTGGATTTTTTTTAAATATAACATTATCATTCATTTCCGCACATCCCTGCACTTCGTTGGCATCTTCAACAACTTTTGTTCAAAAATCCATAACATCTTCATCCAAAAGCCGTTTTCAGAGCCGTTTTTTTCAATCAGCCTAATTTTTCAAGATATTTCCATTGGAGCACTTAGTTTCAACATCTATAGATTCAGTTTTTGTTAACATGGAAAGTCCATGCCAAGTTATTCTTGACAACACCAACTACTTCCAATGGTGGTCCTACATTGTGGATTTACTTAGAAGTAAAGGTCTTTACATAATAGCCTCAAGCCAAGAAACCAAACCGAAAGATGAAGATAAGGCAACCAAATGGGAAAATAGGCAAGATCAAGCACGTGGGTTGATAGGAATGTCTATTTCTCCATACCTTAGATACGATATCACAGAACTTGATACTCCTAATGAAGAAATGAAACAGATCACTAAAGTTTTTGGAATTAAAAATGAACTTAGAGCCCATCAACTCGAAAATGAGTTGTTTACATTGGACCCCAATAATTTTTCTTCCATTGAATATTTTTTGTCCAAGTTCAAGACCCTTAGACTTCTCTTGGAAGGTGTTAAGGTTAAGAAAGAATATGGCAACCTTATCTATTCCATTCTGACTAAGTTGGGACCAGCCTACTCTGTGTTTTTTTCCACCTTCCATTCTACAAGTTCAGCCTTCATTTCTCAAGGACAAGACTACAAGTCCTCTTCCTTTGATGCCTTTTGTGATTCTTTAATAAGAGAACAAGAAAAACACTTACATCTTGGTCTTCTTAATCTTGGAAACTCTTCTAAGAAAGCCTTAGCTACCCAGCAGCAACCAAATTCAAAGAATCCTAAGAAGTCATATCCTAAAAAGAATGGTCCTAAACCAAACAAGGGTCCTAAGCCATTTCAGTCTCAAAATGAAAAATCATTTCAACAAAATGATAAGGCAAATAAAAACAAAGGGAAGAAGACTGATAGACATTGCCACTTTTGTAATTGAGATGGCCACTTAGAATCCAAATGATTCAAGAAGATGGAAGCCTTGGAAGCAGCAATGAAGAAGCATAACATCCATTTGGAGCACTCAACAACTTCAACTTAATCTTCAGGAATAGAACTTTTTGCATGTGGTTGTCAAGCATCTCAGTCTGGATATGCACTAAATGTATCTTCTTCTTCTCATTCTCATGAGTGGCTCATTAATTCTGGAGCTTCTTATCACATGGCCAAAAACAAAGCCATGTTTTCTTCTTTAGATGATTGTAACACCAAAAATATATATGTTGGTGATGATATATCTCTTAGTGTTGTAAGGATTGGAATTGTTCATATACACAATGGTCAATTCAATGATGTATTATGTGTTCCAACCTTATCCTGCAACCTTCTATCTATATATTAGATAACTCATTCAGGTGAAGGTAAAATCGTTGAATTTTCACCTCATGATGTTGTAATTAAGGACCTAAGAGATCCTAGACAAATTTTAGCTACTGGAATTGCTGATGATTCTACAAGGTTGTATAAGTTTAACAACTTTGGGTCATCAAATCTTCCCTCAGTATTTGTTGCTCATAATGATGAAGTGAGCAAACTTTGGCATGAGCGATTTGGTCACTTAAATTGTCACTCCCTTCAGAACCTATGTAAAGAAAATATGGTGACAGGTCTTCCAATGGTATCTTGCAGAGATGGTGTTTGTTCCGGATGTGTAACCAGCAAACATCATCGAGATAGTTTTGAAAAACGTGCCTCTTGGCATGCCTCAGCCCCTTTACAGCTTGTGCATAGTGATTTATGTGGTCTACTTCCAGTTGTTTCATTCTCTGGCTACAAGTATTTCTTAACTTTGATTAATGATTTCTCCAGACACACTTGCGTATACTTCTTAAAACTCAAGAGTGAAGTATTTAACATGTTCTTGACCTTTAAGGCCTTTGTTGAAAAACAATCTGGACATCAAATTCTTGAGCTAAGATATGATAATCGCGGAGAATATGTTAACAACAAATTCATCAACTTTTGCACTGAGAATGGAATTCAAATGCAACATACTGTTACATATACTCCACAACAAAATGGTGTGGCTGAAAGGAAGAATCTCACCTTAAAGGAAATGGCTAATTGTATTCTTCAATCTAAAGGACTTAGTCTTAATTTTTGGGCAAAAGCGATTAACTGTGCAAATTACATAAAAAATCGCACTCCCACTAAGGTTTTAAAGAATATCACTCCAGAAGAAGCATGGAGATCAATTAAACCATATGTAAGTCACTTTCGTGTTTTTGGAAGTGAAGCATGGGCCCATATTCTAGATGAGAAACATAAAGCTTTAAAAACTAAGAGTGGAAAATGTATTTTTGTTGGATATTCTGAGGATGTAAAAGGATACAGAGTTATTCCACTTAAGTCCAAAAATGTTATCATTAGAAGAGATGTAAATTTTGCTGAAAATATATCAGCCTACGAGCCTAGTTCGGCGGATGTGCCACCTCTCTCTATCCCTTCTACTTCTGAAAATATTCTTCTTTAGATGATGACAACGAGGATGACAATCCTCCCCCACCTTCTTAGGATCCTCCTTCAGCTCCTTAGCTTCAAAAATGGGTTGGTGCTACTCGGGATGTAGTAGGTGCTCTTGCCGATGATCCTACAGATCAGCGACATACATGTTATCAGTTCGATAGAGCCTCTTCTTTATTGGCTCAAGCTTCAACTAATTATGATTCTGACACCTTTGCAAAAGCTTTAGGCCATCCAGATTGGGACACAGCTATGAATGAATAATATCGTTCATTATTGGCAAATGATACATGGGATCTTGTTCCCCTTCCAAAGGGACGAAAACTTGTTAGATGCAAATGGGTTTACAGAACCAAGTATGGACCAAATGGAAAATTTGATAAACATAAAGCTCGTCTTGTTGCTAAGGTTTTTTCACAAGTTGAAGGCATTGACTATACTGAAACCTTCTCCCCTATTGCCAAAATGAACTCTATCCTCCTTGTTCTTTCCCTTGCTTCCTCTTTCAAATGGGAAGTCCATCATGTTAGCGCTTGAAATTTCACCTCAGGCTGAGAAAGGTAAACCTCAAGGCTACATCAAACCATTTAGCCTCGTAGCTAGCCCTACGGGGCAGGAGAAGGCTCTCTCCGGTCAATCTCGATATATATTCAATGGGATGAGATGACCAACAAGGTAACACTGATATTAGGCTAGTAAACTGATTAGAAAGGTTGATTTGGGGTTTTTTGGGTTTTTGGTGGCAAATTGAGGAATTGCAATTTTGGGTGCGGGGATTGGACACAGTTTTTGCAGGGGGTTCCTTGGGGCGAGGTAGGAAACAGTATTGATGCCTTAAACTGAGATGGATGATCAGGAATGAAAGATGAGGAGATAAAGAGAGCAAACACTGACTTTGAATTCCCTTTAGACAGTAGAAAACATTGAAATTAAACAAATTTAAAAGCAGAGCATGGCTAGCATGAATTCATACTTTAACACTTCATTTGTTTAATGTGCAGCAGTAAAGAAAGGAAATGAATCACTTAACAAAGCTTACAAGAACATTGAGAAACACACCATCAACACATGAGTCCACAAGAATCCCAAAGATGACTGCAAAACCCTGGTCTTCCTTAGCCAAAAATTGCAGAGATACAGTGAAAATATACAGTGATAGCTTCTCCCTCAAGAGTCCAACCATGAAAATGAGCAAGAAAGTACATAATATAGATGATCTAACCTCTTTCCCTGCCTCCATGGGTCGAGCTCACTATCCTTGGAGCTGTTTGAACCACTTCTAAACTAAGCACTAGAAAATAGGCAGTCAAAACAACTTGCCTCTATAAACTTGGAAACCAATTCATACATTCAATTTTTACCCTTTACATGCAAGAATCTTCTAGAAGAGTTAAACAAGAGTAAAAACATCCAAAAAGTGTCACAATTACATCCAAGAGGACCACCATCCACCTCAAAAAGTCAAACTGGAGCCAAACTGCGTTTTCTGGGCTGAACTGGTCAAATCTGGCAAAGTTTCCTCAACGGGTCGCGCACATTTCCTCAACGGGTCGCGCACTTTGGAGCTCTGTTTGGAGGCCTTCTCGGTGTCAGAATTGGGTGCAGGATAGCTCGTTGGAAAGGTCTCTGAGTCTACTTTCCAAAACAACTAGAATTTTTGGATTTGGAGGTCATTTTCCCAGTCAAAAGTCAATTATCCCAAGACTGCTTCTGCAACTCAAAAAAGGGGCAGAAAGTCAAATTTTGCCTGTATTTTGACCTTCTGGAGGCCCAAATCCCCATAAAAACTCAAGTCCATCCATAGGCATGTGTAACTTTGGATGAAAAATCTAGAAATGTTGAGTTTTCGCAAAACGGAGCTACGATGACAAAGGGTGCCCGGTGAGACCCGTTGAGAAGCCAAAACCTGTAAATTTCCAAAAAATACCAAAATTACCCAAAATTCTCAAAAAATGTTGGGATTTGTGCTATAGCTGATGCTAGTGAGTGCCATGATCTTTGAGGGATGCCTCAGCCAAGATACGGAGTGGATTGGTCTTCTTCCTCCGCCTAAGAGCCTCGGACAACCTCCTTTGGAACACTTTCATCTTGGCTTTACATACATGCATTCTTGCCCAATAGTGATTCTTCATGTTTCTCAATAGCTTTTTCTCTTGGTTGGCCTTAGCCAACAGCTTCTCCAAGTGGGCATTCTCCTGAATGAGCAGTGACTCTCGATCAGCAGGCAATGGATCACCGGGCCTCCTACGGTTCAAGACTCGGTCGCTACGGATCCTCCATAGCTCATCAAGTGCCTTCTCCTCCTCCAATTGTTTGTTCCGCTGCTCCAGGTAAGTAATAGTCCATTGAGCACCCTCAAGTCTCCTCTGTAAAACATCATTTTCAGCCCTGAGATGCTGAATGATCTCCTTCGCCTCTTGGCTAGGAGAACTGACCTCAAGATCAATCACCGGATCCTCATGAATCATGGGCTCTTTGCCCCTCTGTGGTACCTGTGCTGGTGAAGAAATCGAGGCCCCTTCCACCTGATGTGGAGATAACACTCGCTGAGCTGAAGATGAAGGCGAGACCCCTTCCACCTGTTGTGGAGATAGTACTCGCCTAGCTGCTGCAAATAAGGCCCTTGGGCCTTTCTGATAAGTGACCAAAGGAGTGGAGCTAACATGTCGGGTGACGGGAGCATCAGGCTGCTAAGATGGTCCTCCCTCCTCATGAATGACCTCCTGATGTGGCTGAGGTGGCACTGTGAAAAACTCACGGGAGATGAACTCCTCCCATGAGATGCCCTGCTGAGTCAACTGATGTGAGACTATGAGCTGAATCAAACCATAATGGCATAGGCTCCTGTACTGCTGGGCCGGGGTCTTCTTCTACAACATGGGCACCATCCTCTGAATGTTATGAAATAAGAAGACCGGGATGTTCATCATCCTCACTCGGGCGAAATGCATCAAAAGGCGAATGTGATATGAGTACACCTATGAAAATCTGCCCTCACAGGTAAAATAATGCATAATAAGCCTCATGATGGGAGCATACTCGCTTCGGAGAAATCTGAATGGAAAAACACCTGTCAAAAGTCTCACGAATGATGGCCGGACATAGGGCTCAAAGTGAACAAAATCTAGCAATCTACGCTTAGGCCACACCTCACCCACATTTGGTATCCCTGTAGCCTGTGAGATCACCTCAGGAGTCAATGTGAAGTTCACCCCTGCCAGAGTGACATGTCCATCATGGAGGTGTAAGACAAACAAGCGGGTCAACTCTCTATGATGCTGAATCCGAGAGATCCTCTCACAAAACTGATAGCAAGACATGTACTGGAAGCAATTCACTGCCAAAGGACAGGCCTGTAATTCTGCCAAAGAAGTAGGCTCCTCCCTCTTATGATGTCCTCCCTTACCCCCTCTATGAGGCCTCCTCTGTTCCTCAACCTCTGTAGATGATGAATGGTCATCACTTTTCTCATAAGTTTCGGTTTCCGACATGGTTTTGGAGCAAAGTGGACAAACTGAACTGCTGTCTCTGCCTGCAAAAAGTGCTGAAATCTATGTTGTTTCAAGGGGAACCAAACATGAGGGAAATGTTAGGGGAGGGAACTTTCTAACCAGGAATGGGAATATATAAAAATAACAGGGAGTTTTTTAAGGGAAATTTTGCAAATCATATTCATATAGGAACACATATTTGTAATAGGGAAATCATTTGCAAAGATTATTGCATATGGGAAAAACATGCATAAAAGTGAACATGGGAATATATGCATACATGTTTAATAGGGAAAAACAAAAGGGAAACCATATACCAAACATGTTGACATTTTACCAACAGTTTTTGATATCTTGCATATGCATATGGTAGAGGGGAATTAGGGTTTTCACTTTGTTTTGTTTTTGATGCTTTGGGAGAGGGGTAGGGTTTTCAGTTTTAGTGATTTAGGGATGGGAAGGGGATTTGTATTTCATTTATAAAATAATCATGGGAAAAGAAATGTACATATGAGTGTGGGCAAAAGGGAAGGGAAGGAAACCAATCAAAGGGAAAAACAGCTTGAAACACCATAAACCCTAGCACAATTTGGTCATGAACATTGCAGCCATATAAATCTATTCATTTGCAAGTTTTGAGGTTAAAATCATAGCATGAAGGCTTACATCCATCACCAATCTCAAAAACCATGTGTAAAGAGCCTACCTCGACCAATTTAGATGATTTGAAGGGAGATTGAGGAATTTTGTTGAAGTTTGGAGGCAAACGGTTCAACGGGTCGCGCAGGCCTCCCAACGGGTCGCGCCCGTAGTAATTCTGCACTGCTGAGGGGTCCTGGACGGGTCGCGCACCGCCCAACAGGTCGCGCACCTCCTTCAACGGGTCGCGCACCACTCAGCTGCCCGAAATCACTGCAATTTCGCTCCTCTCTTCAATCACTCTCTCAAACTTCTCTTCCAAGCGTTGGGATGCACAATGAGAGTAAAAGGAGGGAAGTTGAACCTTTATAAACTCCTTTTTGAAAAAATTTCATCCATAAACCCACTTTATAAAGTTTATTTTTGACACTTTTTAAAACACTGATTTTTTGGTTTCCTTTATCCTGAATTGACTTTTTGAGTGCTTTGACTTGATTCTCTTTGCAGGTAGATCATCTGAGGGACTTTGGCAAGGGGACCAGGGTTATTGCTGCCTTTTTGAAGACTTTTTGGAATTTCATTCTTTTTACAAAAATTTAACATGACCTTGGCTTTAAAAACAGAGTTTTTAAATCCAAGGTTAAAAATGAACTGTACATGATGAAAATATCAAAGAAACATGTTTACAATCCTCCCTCTGGCTTGCTGGGCACTCAAGGACTTTCAAAGACATGACCTTGCAGAGATAAATGACCAAAACCCTAGACCTAGGACCTTTGACCTCAAGACAAAACAAGACAAGCTTGAAAGAATTTAATGACTGATATGACCTGATCCAGCAAAACCAAGAGGGGTATAAATAGACCAGCTCCTCCATCAGGGTTATGGCATGCCTAACGGGATGCAAAAATTTGACACTGATGAGACACCTACTAATGCAAATGCAAAGAGTTTTGATCACTGATGGAGGGCTTTCAAGACCGACACTAACACATCAGATGGATGTTAAATCTGCCTTCTTGCATGGGGACTTGCATGAAGAAATCTATATGGAACAACCTACTGGATTTATACAAACAAACTCCAGCCTTGTATGTCGGCTTAAGAAATCCCTTTATGGTCTCAAGCAAGCCCCTCGGGCTTGGTATGCCAAAATGGATAGCTTTCTTTTAGAAATTGGATTTTCTAGGTGTCATTCTGACAATACTACCTACACCAAGAAAGTGGGCAAGTCTCTTATCATTATTGTTCTTTATGTTGATGATCTTATCCTTACTGGTAGTGCTCCCAACCTTATAAATCATGTGAAGTCTAGCCTTAAAAAGAAGTTTGAAATGACAGACTTAGGACACTTGCATTATTTTCTTGGTCTTCAAGTCTTGCAATCCAAGGTAGGTATTTCCCTTTCCTAGTCCAAGTATGCATGTGATCTTCTACACCATTTTCACATGGAAGACTATAAGCCAGCCCCTTCTCCCTTTCAGTCTGGAGCCAAACTTTCAGTCTCTTGTACTTCTGCTGAAGTTGATGCTACCTTATACCATCAACTTGTAGGAAAACGTTTCTATTTGACCCATACTCGTCCTCACCTTTCCTTTGATGTTGGCCTTATTGCTCAGTTTATGCAAAACCCACATGAAAGTCATTGGAAAGCAGCTAAAAGAATACTTCATTATGTTCAAGGTACAGTTCAGTTTGGGATTCATTACAGTGCAGAAGCATCTCCTCTATTGGTTGGTTTCACTGATTCTGATTGGGGTAGTGACCCTGATGATCAGAAGTCTAGTGCAGGTTATGTGTTCACTCTTAGTTCAGGACCTATTACATGGGCTTGTAAGAAAAAAAGTGCCATTTCTCTTTCTTTAGTAGAAGCAGAGTATCGTGGTGTCGTAGAAGCTAGTAAGGAAGCCATGTGGCTTCGTCAGATCCTATCAGAGTTTGGATTTCAGTAGCAACATCCGACTACACTTTGGTGTGATAATTAAAGTGCCATTCAACTATGCAAAGATCCAGTCCAACATCAGCACAGCAAACACATTGAAATGCAAATGTACTTCATCAGAAAGCTCATTCATGACCATGTTCTTGAAGTGCAATATTGTTCAATAGATGATCAAGTTGCAGACATCTTTACAAAGGCTCTCACAAAGGTGAAGTTTACTAAACTTTGATTTATGGTTGGAGTTCAGGAAGTTGTCACTAAGGGGGGATAGGCTCTAATGCCTCCTTCCTTCTCCTATTGTGTCATATTTGTACATCCTTCAATCCTATACCAAGTTGTTCTTAACGGGGGATGTTAGGATATTCCGACACATAGGAAATAGTTAAGTATAACTTGGTCTAGTGTAGAGTTAGGTAAGGTGTGTTTCTTTACTATGTACTTTGTAACTTACAATCTAACGGTCATGATATGTAGTGATCCAATGGTTCATTCTCTCCTCGATATTACCAACACTTGATCCATGGCTTAACACCTGATTGGTCCATGATCTTTATTTAAAAGGCGTGGAGGGTCATTTGTAGGGTAACCGTTCATGAGAGAAGATTATGTAAATTTTCATTATTTTATTAATAAATTGTCTGAAGTGGTCGCGTTGGCTCAGTCCATGGACTGTTTCCCTCTTTGAGGGTTTTAACCACGTCAACAATACTGGTGTATTGATCTGTGATCTGTTTGTGAGTGGTGTCCTTTGGTGTTCTGCCTGAGGAACTTACCCTGTAAATTCCTACAAGATCTTTGGTCATACCAAAACCTCCAAAGAACAAGAAATGATCCCAGGTACTATTTAATTTCTTTAAATGGTATACAACTAATAACTTAATTAGGCCTTTATGATACATGGCAGAGTTGGGCTTAATTTGAACCTTGGTTAACATCTTTTTTAAACTCATTAAAAAGAAAAAAGGCACGTTGATACGTATCTGACCACAGAGGTGTGCTAAAAGATTGAAGTGGTACATACCAAGTCTGTGATAGTGCCCTTCACAGGTAAAATACTTATGGATGGCGATCAATGTTTCATGCGATTCCTTTTTTAACCAGAATCTATGTACACCCAATTGCCACGGCTCATTTTTATGCTCATCCTTAAAGAAAAAAGGAACATCAATGCCAACAAGGGTTTTATTCTTGAAACAACGTTCCTCATCAATTGGTATGTTGGTTTCTTCTAAAATACCTTGGTTTGTAACTAAGAATTAAATGTTAGCGATTCCGACATTTTCACCATCAAGATTTTTAGAAAACTTCTCTGTTGCACCATTGTGATACCCATCCAATCTGAAACAAAATTGCTCCCAATCGGCCTATCAAAATTATTCCTGGACTTCTGGGACAGCCTCGAGACTATCAGGGCCTTCTAGTTCTCCTCTCTCCATGCGACCACAATTCCCCATCACTCTCAACAATAGTTCACAATAACTGCAGCCGATACTGAAACCACAACACTGATCTTTGAAGCAAACTAGATGCAATGAACTGGTTGAACGTGATAAAAACTAATCCGTAGGTTATTCGGGGACAAGATCTAGGTTACATCGTGATTATTAAGGAAATAATGATAAATAGACAATGTTTTTACTGCAAATCATTTCTATCGGATATCACTGATGTTGGTTTTGTCTGCACCAACTGTCAGTATGCGAATGGCTATACACTACTTCTATTTTGTCAGCGCACGCTTGTTAGCAATGTTACATGTCAATTTGTCGCTATGACACTTGATCACTTTATGGATATTATTACCATCCGTGAACATGTTGAAACCATCTCCCTTAGAAGTCCAACAACTCAAAATATGTTAAATTCCTTTAGAAATTTGGGTCAAATAACTCTCACACCTTGTTAAGTTCCACCTGCACCGATTTCTCTAGTGTTTCTCGCGTATGCGCTAAAATTTACTCTGAGAACAGCGCAAAGATGTGCTATGTCTCTAACTATAAACCCATGCAAGTGAGTTCTAGAAAGTAAAAATAAAAAGTACATTCTAGAAACATAGTTGGTCAAATATTTCCCAACTGAAAGCTTCCAGGTGATGATTATTCGAACTATAAACTTCATAAGATGCATCTCCATCCCTTTTCTCGTGGTAACCTAATCCTTCACTAAAGGAGGTTCATATTCTTCTTAGGGATTTGAAACTTCCCCCTCTTTGATCTATAAAAGGACTAGAGGGTTGAGGGATGAAGGAGGTCAGAATTCAGAGAATACAAACTTATGTTGTTAGTTTGAGATTGGAGAACTTGTTATCTAAGGAGGAGATTGAAGGCATTTCAGAGGGACCTCATGGCATCAACGAAAAGGTTGTAAGGCTCCTCCTATTTTCTGATTAATACAAATGAGCACTTTCTCCTGTTGACTTTTTCCTTTGTGAATGATGAATAGTTTGCAATTGGTTATTATTTTCATTAAGGCAAGTTCAATCCCTAATTTTCTTAATCATTAGGCTAAGTTGTTTGAATTATTGTATCGCAAGTTATTTTGATCCTTTTTTTGATCTGATAATCACCCTATGAGTGACCTCAATTGAAGATTTATTAAACAAAAAGGTATTACAGACCCATGTGCCGGTGTGTGTGTTCTGTGTTATTGAAACAACGGATCGATCAGATTGCCAATACACAGAAAATAAGTGGAAAGCTAGCAGAGAAATATAGTAAGCAACACAAAGACACAAACAATTGGAGTTCACCTTATTCTCCAGGGCTACGTCTCCGGTCCAGCTTCAGTGGTGGCCTTGTTTTATTGTGTCTTACAGCAAAGAAATTACAATATAGGGACTCAATACGAGTTATCCCGAAGCAGATTTTGCTTGGCAGAGTGGTTCTTGGATTCCCCAAGCTGCTCAGAGTTCACAGACTCTTTTTCTTCCTACCAGCTCTGTGACGCTTGGTCTACAGTGGAAAGATCCAAATGTGATGCTCAATCCGGACAGATATCTCTGTGGGAAGGCTTGAATCTTCAAGCTCTCTAGTGCTCAATGCTGCCTGTGGTCAGCTTGGCCCTCTGTCTCCTCTGCTTAGCATTACTACTCTTTGTGTTCACTATCTCTCTTAGTTGCTTGGACTCCTCTCAATTCGGGTTTCCAATTACTCTTCTACTCTCTCCTTCTCTTCTCCTTTTTCCAACTATCTCTATTCATGGCTTTAGTCATTCAATCCCTATGCATGTTCGGCTCCTCTCCCGCCTGCCTCGATTCACGTTCTGTAGCTGCGCTTGGAATTCCTTGTTCAGCGTCAGCACGATCACTCAGGAAGTGGCCACATGTCTCCATCTAACTGGTGCCAGCATGCTTCGTCAGTTTGTTTCTTTCGTTACGTCGTGTATGCGTTCTTTCTCCAACGTGGCGGTCAAACGGACTCCAAATCTCTTTAGAACTTGGCTTGATCCCCTATCGATTCTACTTCCTCCATCGGGCGCAATCTCAACCGCCCGATTTGGACTCCTCCATATCCAACATCATACGCATGCTGAGCGCGGTTGACTTGCTCGACCGATAGTGCGCAATCAATGGCGGTTTTTCTCTCACCTCCACTGCCACACGTCGGTCGATGAGTGGGATCGCTCCGCTCTCCTCCAAAACCTCTTATCATTCAAGGGCACCTCGATCAATACCGTCGGATTTCCAGAGCGCAGGTCTCGCTGTTATCCTTTAGCGCTTTTTATTTCTCCGCCCGCGGTTCTCCGGCTCCCAACGTGACCGAGTGCTTAAGGCTCTTCCATTTTGGCCCTATTTTCCCAGCGATGCGCGATTATCGCGCATCAAAATCACCTCCTTTTCTTGATCTGGGGCTCCCAGGGGCTACTTTGACCTCCTACAGAGTCTCCATGGGCCTCGGTCAGGGCGCTTTGACCGAGGTCCTCGTCGTTCTACATTGGCGGCCATTGCCACTTGTTCAAGGCATTTTTGATCGTTGTTTTGGAATTTTCAAGGATTTGTTCAACTCGATACAGTCAAGGTTCTTGACAGTATTTTGTGGATCCGATTTGAATCACAGCCTCCCTACTGAAAAAGCTTTTGGACCACCAAAATTTGGCTTTCTTCAAGCATCGGCTAAGTGAGGAAATTGTTGTCTCACCTGCCCAATCTCAATCCACTTCACACTGCTCTGCTTCGAACCTTTAAGCCCAATCCTGAGGTATTCCACCCGTCCATTGTGCGTCTTCCTTACCTTCCTGTCCAGCATTGTATCTTCTCGTAACTCATTAAGATATTCAGGTAGCAGGTCATCAACAGAAGGTAATTGACTCTCCTCTTCAGGGTCCTCAATCATTGAAGGTTCAAACAACCTCAAGCAATCTACGTTCACGACTGAGTAGATGTGCATGTAAGCTGGCAGATCAAGGTGAAAAGCATTTCCACCAATCTTCTCAAGTATCCTGAAGGGTCCATATCTGATAGGTTTTAGCTTTCTACCTTCACCTTGCATCTTATCCTTGCTGATATACAGCCAGACTTGGTCTCTAACTTGAAAACTATGCTCCATCCGATGCTTATCATGCCTAGCCTTGTACTTGGCCTGGCTAAATTCCAGCTGTTCCTGTACTGCCTGGTGGATCTCCTGGATCTGTTCAATGAACCTAGTTGCCCTGTCCACATCACTGTGTCTATCAACCATGGTATCTTTACCAAAGACAAAATCCAAGGGAGACCTTGGTATGAAACCAAAGCAGGTCTCAAAAGGAGATCTCTGGGTAGAAGAGTGTTTGGCTCTATTGTAAGCATGCTGCACATAACACAAGTGTTCATCCCAAAGCTTAGGGTGTTTGCTATAATATCCTCTCAGTAACTGGATCACCGTCATGTTAACTACTTCTGTCTGGCCATCTGTTTGTGGATGAAAAGTTGTGCTTTTCTTTAACTTGGTGTCCATTAGTTCCCACAGACTTGACCAAAACTTCCCCACAAATCGAGTGTCTCGATCAGATACAATAGAAGTGGGTAATCCAAAATGAACCCATACATGTTCAAAGAATAATTTTGCAGTTTGTTTAGCTGTAATCTGTTTACTACAGGGTATCAAAATACACATTTTGTTGAACCTATCCACAACAACATACAGATAATCATGACCTTTCCTAGATTTGGGCAGTCCTCCAACAAAATCCATGGAAATGCTTTCCCAAGGGTGAGAAGGAACTGGCAATGGAGTGTACAAGCCTAGTTTTCTATTGCTGGGCTTGCTTTTAGCACACATAGCACATCCCTTCACATATCTAGAAACTGTTTCATTCATTTTCGGCCAATAGCAGAACCTTTGCAGCTGTGAAACTGTTTTACTTACCCCAAAGTGACCTGATATCAAAGAAGTGTGTGCTTCCCTAATTATCTTTACTCTCTCAGTTTGTGGAATTAAAGTTTCCCACAATGATATAAGAGTTGGTCCTTCACATGATAGTCCAATTCTTATACTCTTTTGCCTTGACTCAAAGTTGCATATACATATTTAAAGTCCATATCCTGAGCATACTATTGTATGTAGCTTTCATGCAGCATAGAATTATGCTTAAGTATGGTAGATGCATTTATAATGGGTCTAGATAACATATCTGCAACCTTGTTACGTATGCCCTTTTTATATCTGATGACTAAATGGAACTGTTGTAGAAAACCCATCCATCTGTAATGTCTTGACTGTTGCAACTTAGTTTGGGAGTGTAGATATTGAAGTGGCTGATGATTAGTATGTATTACTGTTTCTTTGCCCATTAAGTAATTTTTCCACTTTTTCACACTCTGAACTAATGCATACAATTCTTTATCATATGTAGGATAGTTAACTACTGCAGGATTAAAAGTCTCAGAATGATAACATATGGGTTTACCGTGTTGTGTCAACACTACTCCCATGGCATAGTCACTGGCATCAGTTTGGATCTCAAAGGGTCTTTGTAGATCTAGCAGTGCTAGTACAGGTGTTGTACTAATTTTTTCTTTCAAGGTGTCGAAGGCTTTCTGCTGTTTGCCTCCCCATTGAAACACCTTGTTCAATCCTGTCAAAGCATGTAAGGGAGCTGCAATTGAGGAAAAAATGGAAATGAACTTCCTCCAATATTGTGCTGCTCCTAAGAAGCTTTGTACTTCTGTAGCAGACATGGGTTTAGGCTAGTTTACAATGACTGCCACTTTAGAGGGATCTATTTTCAGTTCGCCTCCCCCTACTATGTGACCTAAATAGTTTAGAGAGGTTTTGCCAAATTCACATTTGGAGAGTTTAACATAAAGTTTTTCTCTTTTAATAACATCTAACGTATTCTTAACATGCTTTAAATGTTCTTCCCACGTTTTACTAAAAATCAGAATGTCATCCAAGTACACAATAACAAAATCATCAAGAAAAGGTCTCAGTACATCATTCATTAATCTCATGAAAGTAGCAGGAGCATTAGTTAGGCAAAAAGGCATAACCAACCATTCATACAATCCCTGCTTTGTTTTGAAATCAATCTTCCATGCGTCTTGCTCTATAACTCTGACCTGATGGTATCCACTGTGAAAATCCATCTTGGTGAAATAAACAGCCTCCTTCAATTGATCTAAAAGATCATCTATGCAAGGAAGAGGATAACGATTTTTTATTGTTATCTTATTCAGTGCTCGAAAGTCAATGCACATTCTCCACGAGCCATATTTCTTTCTCACCAAAACGATTGGTGACCCACATGGTGATGTGCTAGGCCTGATGAACCCTTTCTCGAGCAACTCCTACACCTGCTTCTTGATTTCAGCATTCTCTAAAGCAGATAACCTGTACATCCCAATGTTAGGCAAAGGAACATCTTGCTGCAAAACAACATCATGTACTATTCCATTTTTGGGTGGCAGACCTTTAGGTTCTTGAAATAAGACATCATACTCTAAAACAATCTTTTCTCTATTAGCTTGCTGATCAGCATTACAGCCCTCAAATACATTGTTTTTTCAGGTGTCTTTTCATTTATAACCATCAGTGAGAACTGTTTGCATGAATTTATCATTCTTTTCATATGTCCTGAGTTTATGAGAGTATAATTATTCTTGAGCTTATGAGCTCTTACAAAGTATTCGATTCCATATTTAACAAGTAGATACTTGTTCTCAGCTCTATAGAAAACAGCCTTTCTATCATACAAGTAAGGACTTCCTAAAACAATTCCACATATATCCAAAGGAATTACATCTAACTCAACCTCATCTACAAATGTTGACCCAAAAGAAAACTTGAGTTTGCACTGTCTAGTCACTTGTAGTTGTGCTTTATCATTCAACCATCCTAATGGTTATGGCTTCTTACGAGGTGTAGTTGCTAATCCCAATTTCTTTACAATTGCTTCATAAATCAGATTTACTTGTGAGCCACTATCAAACAAAGTATCAATCTTTTGATTTTTGGAAACAACTCGAATATGGAAAAGCTCATGTCTTTTTCTCTCATGTTCTTCATCAATAACAGATTGAATAGAATTACTAGTAGATGCTTCAAAATTCTTACCTTTTATACCTGTGGCTGCAATGATTGTTTCATCTCTTGAATCTGACCCCAAATCTTTCTGAATAGCTGCAGTAGTCTTCTTCTTCTTGCCCTCAGACTTCTTAGGTCTCAGCTCTGGATGCAGAATCCAACAATGCTCATCATCATGCCCCTCCTTTTTGCAGTGAGTGCATGAAGATTTGCCTTTTTGTGTGGTGTTAGCCTTCCTTGCTTTCCACTTCTGCTTTCTTTTCTCCTTGCTCTTGCTTACAGTGGGTTGGGATGGTCCCCCAACTTCTGGATTTCCATTATTTCCTCTAGCTTCTAGATGAGTAGCTTGTACAGATACCTCATCTATACTAGTGGGATTAAATATGAGGATGGTATGCCTCATGTAGCTGTGTAGACCACCAATGTACTTCAAAAGAGTTTCTAGTGAGTCTAGTGAGATACCCAACATCAATGCTCTCTTTCTAAACTCTTGAGTATACCCTTGCACACTTTTCCCTTTCAACTGCCGAAGAGTTTGCCAGCTCATCATGGCTTGTTGCATGTAGGCCAATGGATAGAACTGCTTTTGATTACAGCAACAAATTCACTCCAGACAAAGATGGTCTTACCATGCTTCTTCACATCAGCCTGGGTTCTGCCTTCCCACCAAACTAAGGCAGTGCCTCCTAGGCGTAGGCTTTCCAGCTGAATCTTACTCTTGTCTGAGTCTATATTTTGTACTCTGCAATACACATCAATTTGTCTAATCCAATTGTCCAACTTTTCAGCATTTAGCTCTCCATCATATATAGGCAAATCAAATTTAACATCTATCTTAATCAAAGATGCTTTCTTATTATGCACAGGGCTATTAGGAGGTGTAAGGAAGCTTTCTTCTTTTCCCTTTCCTTTTGAGTGGTCATGGGAATGAGATTCATCTTCTTCTTTATCTTGCTTAGCGCTTGATGAATCTTCATCCTTATGCTTTCTAAAGTCCCTATACATTTGTTCTACCATAGACTTTATAGCTAGGAAACTTTCTATGAATTGAGGGTTTGGCCCTATAGAACCTTCTTCTGACATTGTCTTCCGAGAATAGACTCTCCCAATTTCAGGATTAGTTTCCACCAACTCTCCTTCTCCTAATTTGAGCTTTGATCTAGTGAGCATTCACAGCTAAACCAACACAATCTTGTCTAACCTTACAGCCTAGAGCTCTAATAACACTTGATCTGATAATCACCCTATGAGTGACCTCAATTGAAGATTTATTAAACAAAAAGGTATTACAAACCCATGTGCTGGTGTGTGTGTTCTGTGTTATTGAAACAACGGATCGATCAGATTGCCAATACACAAAAAATAAGTGGAAAGACAGCAGACAAATACAGTAAGAAACAAAAAGACACAAACAATTTTTAATAAGTAGTTCACCCTATTCTCCAAGGCTACGTCTCTGGTCCAGCTTCAGTGGTGGCCTTGTTTTATTGTGTCTTACAGTAGAGAAATTACAATACAGGGACTCAATACGAGTTCTCCCAAAGCAGATTTTGATTGGTAGGGTGGTTCTTGGATTCCCCAAGCCACTCAGAGTTCACATACTCTTTTTCTTCCTACCAGCTCTGTGACGCTTGGTCTACAGTGGAAAGAGCCAAATGTGATGCTCAGTCTAGACAGATTCCTCTGTGGGAAGGCTTGAATCTTCAAGCTCTCCAGTGCTCGATGCTGCCTGTGGTTAGCTTGGCCCTATATCTCCTCTGCTTGGTTTTACTACTCTTTGTGTTCATTGTCTCTCTTAGTTGCTTGGACTCCTCTCAATTCGGGTTTCCAATTAACTGTTCTCCTCTCTCCTTCTCTTCTCCTTTTTCTGACTATCTTTGTTCATGGCTTTAGTCATTCGATCCCTATGCCTGTTCGGTTCCTCTCCTGCCTGTGTTGATTCACCTTCTGCAGCTGCACTTGGAATTCCCTGTTCGGCGTCAGCACGATCGCTCAGGAAGTGGCCACGTGTCTCCATCTAACTGGTGCCAACATGCTTCATCGGTTCGTTTCTTTCGTTACGTCGTGTATGCGTTCTTTCTCCACTGTGGCGGTCAAACAGACTCCAAATCTCTTTAGAACTCGGCTTGATCCCCTGTCGATTCCACTTCCTCCATCGGGCACAATCTCAGCCGTATGATCTGGGCTCCTCCAGATCCAACGTCATACGCATGTCAAGCGCGGTTGACTTGCTCGACCGATAGCACGCAATCAACGGTGGTTTTTCTCTCACCTCCGCTGCCACGCGTCGGTCGCTGAGTGGGATCGCTCCACTCTCCTCCAAAACCTCTTACCATTCAAGGGCGCCCCGATCAATACCGTCGGTTTCCGAGAGCGCGAGTCCCGATTTTATCCTTTAGTGCTTTATGTTTCTCCGCCCGCGGTTCTGTGGCTCCCAATGTGACCGAGTGCTTAAGGCTCTTCAATTTTGGCCCTATTTGCCCAGCGATGCACGATTCGTGCATCAAAATCGCCTCCTTTTCCTGATCCGGTGCTCCTAGGGGCTACTTTGACCTCCTGCACAGTCTCCATGGGCCTCGGTCAACTCGCTTTGACCGAGGTCCTCGTCATTCTACGTTGGCGGCCATTTCCACTAGTTCAAGGAATTTTTGATCGTTGTTTTGGAATTTACAAGGATTTGTTCAACTCGATACAGTCAAGGTTCTTGACAGTCTTCTGTGGATCCGATTCAGATCATTTTTATGGTTTATGTTTGCAGGTTCTACTAATAATTGAAGAGTTGCTTCAAGTGACAACCAGGGATCTTCAATAGGCATTTCGTGAAACCGGTAAGAGGTCTATCCATTAGCTAGACTACTTGTAATTTGAATAAGTTCAACTTAGGGAAAGGGTCAGTTCATTTGTCATGATTGTTTCTAGTTTCCGTTTAGGACTAGGGAGATCACTCTTGTTCGCAATAGGGATTATCTGGTGTAACAAACTAGCAACCATACTCAAGAACGTCTATGTTCTCATCTTTTTCCATAGCCTCGCTTTCTAGTTTTTCTAATCCATCTAGTCTTGTGTCTTCATAAATTAATGGACTTTTAGATCTGATTGGTTGATTTTCGAGTTTTTATTTTTTCTTTAAGTTTTCCTCCCTACATTTTTTTTGTTTGTACACATAGCATGACTCTATGCCCTTTTTGTCGTAGCAACTGAGCACATGCGCACTGTTGCCTACTGGAAACCCACGCAGTCCTTGAAAATTTCATTATAGATTCAACCCAACCTGAATTTGTCTTTATAAAAGTGTCATTCTGTTTGTTTGGATTGTGTGTTGTCTTTTTTGAACTCAGATGATTGCTTTGTTGATGATTTTCTTAATATTAGGTCTTTTTTGAAGAATACCTCCGGGTTTTGATTAGTTGATTTGTTGAGTGATCAAAACAAGTTTGAATGTCTTATTATCATTGATATTCTTATTTTGTTATGTCAAATACACTGGTTAAGCTTTAAAATTTGTTTATTTGTAGTCAAAATCACTTTGAATTACAAGTTAGGGTTTCTGAAGACCTTGTGTTTTTGTGAAAAAATCATAGTTATTTTTGCTTGATAAAAGAAGTTGTTGCTTTCATCTTGGAAAAATTTTCGCGATTGCATTGTTATTATCATCAAATCAAAGAATTCATAGGAGAATATGTCTTTTCTCCATCTTCTTTATTGATTTCTGTGTGCTTGAAAGTTTCAAGTGATTAGAAGAAAGGATTTTTTATTTTATTTTGATAATTAAGGAAAATCTGGAAATTAGTCTGTTGACTGCATTTTTCATTACAAAATAGTGACATTGGTTGTTTCAAGAAAAGTTGAAAAGTTGTGAGTTGTTGCATTTTATTTCTCAAAAATCAAATAAAACTTTTTCTTTTCTCTAAATAGAATTTCATCGAAAATTGAAAGTTGTTGGCTTGTTGGGGCCTGACCCAGGTTCAGAAGTGTTTTATCCAAACAAATCCTGAAACCTCGACCCTTTCAGCAACAGTCCATTGTGCGTGGACTAAGGTCTCACCCAAGGTAGTATGGGAGGGTGTTGGAACCAAGTTTCCGTGCCCTAGGGATGTCTTGATGAAGGCTAGGAAGTTCGTGAAATGATCCTACGCGCTCGCACTGCTCCGTGCAGCTCTCTGACCTTCGCGTAGCTCTGTGAAGAGCGCGAAGAGGCACGGTCTAGATCCTTTAACCCTACTGCATTATTATTATAGATCTTGACTTAATTTTGTGGGCACAGCATTCTTATTGATCTTTCAATATTCATAACCAATGTGCGAAATCATAAACTGTAAGGAGATGCATAAACATATAATAGAAGCATAAACATACAAATCTACGAACAGATGCACAATAGTTCCAAATCAACTTAGCTTTTATTACACTTTTGTTTCGTTACAACCCCAACTCTGCCCTGCGCACTCAGCTGCAAGGGTCCACGCACACAGTTGTGGACTCTACTAGGCCTCTGCGCACACATCTGCAGAGCCTCTTCCTAATCCTATAACCCAAGACTCAAACTTCCAGACTCAGAGCGAATATCGCATTCAAAAACTCATATCAATCTAGAACAAACTCAAAAACTTAAGCTGACTTCTACACTTAGAGCCTCGCTTTATTTATACATTCCCATGGTCCACTGACCATGGGCAGGCCGACTCACTTTACATTAACTTACATTATTTGAGGGTGGACAACCCTTTGACTTGACTTATTACAATTCATGCTCCACGCACTTCGCGGAGCCTTTACAATACCATTACCCAAAATTATGGGCTTTAAGCCCCAAAACCATTACGTAGGGGATCCGCTACCCAACAGGCCCCCAACACAACCATCGTGACTCACCCTTGAGTCACCCCATCGGTGTGGTGAGTCACGCTGCCAAGGCTTTGCGGTCCACCATCCCTATGAGTGACACACTATAATCTATTGCTCTGTTATTGCCTCTTACAATGCTTCTTCAAGCTCCTGCTCCATTGCCCCTACTAATTCGCTTAACGGATTATGCTCATTCTGTTATGCTAGGTTAACAAAAAGCGACCACTCATAGGATTTTAGCTCTAGCTGAGATGTCAAATGC
The DNA here is from genome assembly GCA_031772625.1 of Pinus tabuliformis. Classification (NCBI taxonomy): domain Eukaryota; kingdom Viridiplantae; phylum Streptophyta; class Pinopsida; order Pinales; family Pinaceae; genus Pinus; species Pinus tabuliformis. Next base: position 1,614,125,453 of record CM062804.1, read on the forward strand.
GTGAACTTTTTGTGCAAGAGTAGCAAGCTTGTGATCTCTGGTTCAGTATACTCAATGTCTGCTGAAGCTTGTGTTGCATTTTTGCAAGAGAGTTGTTGCTATCCGCGAGGTCCCAATCTTCAAGTTTCGTCGTGGGCACGTGGCCTAGAGACGAACTTTTAAACGGAATTCCATCTTTTGTCTCAAGATTCACCGTCTTGCCCTTATCTTTCATAGATCGCTTACCAGACTACGGGTTTCGCGGTGACATCCAGACCGGTCCTGCTACCTGTCTGGGAATTTCTAGTACATCTCCCACCATTGGTGTTGGGCTCGGCACAACATCCTTGGCTGTCGACATTACGTTGTCTAGAAGGTCCTGCATCTCTTTTGGCAATGTTGCAAACACTGGGCTTACTCTCAAAGCGTCGAAGTTCGACGGGTCCATATCTATTGGATAGCGCAATAACTTAATTCTCAAGATGCCACGGTTTGTTCGGTGGATGACCAGTTGTGATTTATAGGCCTGTTGAAATTCAAATTCGACCATTCCCCCTTTTTCTGGCTCATTAATGTTATATTAGCGGCAAATCATTTCAAATCTAGTTCTGACTCCGTGTCTTAATTGCCCGCCACCCGCTCCTTTTCACCTTAACTCGGACATCTTGTCATGAACAGTGACATCAACAGTCACCTCCCAGCCTACCTGCATGGCATCGTAGCCCCTTATGCGCGACTGCGATCCCTGTGACATACTGGCCCTGCACGGAACCACCTTCCTGCGCAGCTCTCCTACAGACTCATTTATAGTCCCACACCTTCTTTCAACTACTTGGAGCGCTAACACTGTGCTTCATACAGATAGTCAAGTGGTCGCCCTCGATGTGTGGCTTCAATTTTCCTGTTAGCCCAGGCTGCGGGAACCCTTCAAATACCCTTGTGTCCGTTAGTGCATCTTGTTCTTATTTGTATGGTACACTCCCCTATTTAGTAAGGTGCAGTCGCGACCATGTTAGCAGGGTCGCAACTCCTTCTAATGCAGTAGTAAGGCTGGGCCCCATCATGCTTAGTTTCTCGTGGCCCGCTTTTTGTGACATGGGCATGACTCCTAAATCATGCCCAATCTTCATCGAGTTTGTGAAGTTTCAATCTTCCTTGTCAAATGGCTTCTTATAACTTCCAAATTCCTTTACCCAGGTCCTTGCATCCTTCCCCAGCTACGAGAGCTGTGGTCTGGGGATTCTTTTCTACTCTCCTGGTTTCCTCTCTTCTTGTCACTGTTGGGATCATTTCCCTCCGGTTTTTTCTTATGGTCCTATAGGCCCATCGAACAGCTGGCACACGCGAGTCCCAGTCAGTCCGTCTCACCTGGTGAACTCTGTTCATGACTCCACATAGCTTTGTGAAGGCTCTATCATGGAATGTTTGTCGCTCTTCCTTCTACCGCATCGGGTTCTGATTTTCAATCCTCAGTCTAGGACATGCTTGCACAGCACACGACTGCACCCATCGACACAGGTGGGCACACAGACTGCTTCATCCTAGTTGCCCGGCTCACGTTTGATGTTGGGGACTTCCAAACCGTAAGCACATCCGTCTTCTACATTCATGCCAGTTTCCAATATTCTTCTGGTGTGTATTCCACCATCATGCGGGTGTCGCGCGCAATGCCCATTCCATCACACCGTACCGCTACTGTTCTGGTACTGCACTTTCAAATTTGTCTAAGAATTCATCCACTCCTGTCACCCCATCATAGGTTGGCAGTTCTCTTGCTTCGGTCATCACACACCACAGTGATCTAATCATCATGTTACAATTCAGCGTTGTCACTTCATGCAACCGATTCTGCCAGCATTCTATCTCTTCATCTGAATCCAAAGTACAGGAACTGTCACGCTCCCATGAGATTCTCCCATCATCATTCAGGTTCACCCAATCCTAGTCTTGCACCATTATCTGGTAAATGCAATCCAGCTCATCATCGTTGTCCTCGTTGCACACAGGTTCAGTGTAGCGTGCTCCTTCGGCTGGATCTAGCGAAACTACTACGCATAGAGACTTTTTCTCAAATATCATCTTCTGCTTCTTCAGGTTGATGACTCCATTCATATTAGTGGCCCAGTCGATTCTTAGCAATGCGAGGTAAGGGTTGTCTTCATCAAAAATCTCTATTACCTCAAAGTCCGTCTGCGTGCTCGCGCCTTTGATATCCATTGTTACCCCTTGCAACCTTCCCATGGGCAAGATCTTTTGTTGGTTTGTCATCCGTAATTGAATAGGGGACCATTACAATGTAGGCCTACCCATGTGTTCCCATGTCTACTTTGGTAACACATTCGCGTCTGAACCTAGGTCCAGAATTACCTGATCCATTTCGTATTCGCCAATCTGCGCCGTTAATCTCATCTCCCTCCCGATGCGCAATGTATGCTTTCCTAGTTTCCAGACTATGCGCGGTTCCCCTGACCCTACACACCTAGTTATCAATTTTTATAGTCCTTTCACTGCCCTATTATCACGCAGCAGCTTCATGCATGTCTTTAAAAAGGTAATAAGCATAGAAGGATCCAATTCTGGCTCTGGTTGATCCTTACTACCTGAAGTAGAGGCCTCCGTGAAGCTCTTCTTAGCTTCCATAAACATCTCCTTTGTGCGTTCCAAGTCAAACTCAGGTTCCTTTGTAGGAGCCTTGCGAACCCATGTATCTTCCTTGAGTTGCTTTCCCTTATCTTCCCTTGTGGTTGCACCACTTCTGAGCACCATATTCACATTTGGGTCCTCTTCGCGTGGTTTATACCTCATCATTTGAATATTCTGTGTCGGAGTAGGCTAAAGTACCCCTTTCTCTCGCATCTGCACGATCAACATAGGACAATCTACTGCTTCGTGATCGAATTGAGCATAGTATGAACAAGATAGTCTCATTGGGTTGGTACAATAGCGAGCGTAGTGCCCCGGTCCTCCGCAATTGTAACAGGTTAACTGTCATCGGCCCCTTCCTGGTCCTATTCCTCCTCATCCTCGACCTCGTCCTTGAAATCCACAGCGCACCATCCTCACAGCTGGGTCGAGGCCTTGCATTTCTATCTGCATTCTATAGGCTGGGGTTTGATCCATCATCAACTCGTAGCTGTGACATGTACGCTCGTCGTGACCAACCGACCTACAAAAATTGCAAAACAGCTATTGCGGAATCTGTGTATACTTCTGCAACAGATGACAGTTGTCCGTCGTGTGCTTTCCTCCCACCTGACAGATCACGCACCAGAGCGTGGGTGCCGCACTTGGTCCTGACCCAAGTTTAGAAGTGATTTAGCCAAATAAATCCCGAAACTACCGTTCCTTTCAACAATAGTCCGCGATGCGCGGACTGAGGTCTCACCCGAGGTAGTATGGGAGGGTGTTGGAACCAGGTTTTTACACCCTAGGGATGTCTTGATGAAGTCTGGGAAATTCGCAAATCGATCCTACGAGCTCACACTACCCCGCGCAGCTCTCTGACCTTCGCGTAGCTCTTTAAAGAGCGCGAAGAGGCACGATCTAGATCCTTTAACCCTACTGTGTTATTATTATAGATCTTGACTTAATTTTGTGGGAACAGCATTCTTATTGATCTTTCAATATTCATAACCAGTGCGCACAATCATAAACTGTAAGGAGATGCATAAACATATAACAAAAGCATAAACATACAAATCTATGAACATATGCACAATAGTTCCAAATCAACTTAGCTTTTATTAAACTTTTGTTTCGTTACAACCCCAACTCTGCCCTGCGCACTCAGTTATAGGGGTTTGCACACATAGCTACGGACTCTACCAAGCCTCTGCGCACATAGTTGTAGAACCTCTTCCTACTCCTATAACCCAAGACTCAGACTTACAGACTCAGAGAAAATATCACATTCAAAAACCCATATCAATCCAAAACAAACTCAAAAACTTAACCTGACTTCTACACTTAGAGCCTCACTCTATTTATACATTCCCATGGTCCGTGGACCATGGGCAAGCCGACTCACTTTACATTACCTTACATTATTTGAGGGCGGACAACCCTTTGACTTGACTCATTACAATTCGTGCTCCGCGCACTTCACGAAGCCTTTACAATACCATTACCCAAAATTGTGAGCTTTAAGCCCCAAAACCATTATGCGGGGGATCCACTGCCCAACAATTTTAGAGTGCATTAAGATTTTGAGTCATGTCACAACATCATAAGTTTCACCTCCATTACCCATTGAGTAAAATAACAACTTAATAATACAGCGCTAATTAAAATTCACTTAGAATTTTATATTTTTTAGGGCTCTTTTCACCTACAGTAGCTTAAGTTTAGGGCTTTGGAATAGGGGAGGAAGTAAACTTTCCAAAACTATAAACAGACAATAGAACCTTGAATTAGGGAGATAAAATCCAAGTATTTCCATTTTTCTCTGGGAAGCTCTTCTTAGACATGAGTTAAGCACGAGGTCGTGTCAAATCTGGTGAAGTGATCTGACCCACTTCATTGGCCTAGATACAGTGATTTACATGTATTACAATGGTGCCGAAAGTTACTTGGGGTCACTTGAAAGTAAACCTCCAATTGATCATGTGGAGGAGCCTTCAAAGGGATTGAGCTTGTTGCACTGCCCTTGCATGTACGTCCGATCTACGACCATCCCCCCAAGTAAAATTGTTGTATTTGGTGAACATAGTGACTATAATCCTAGGGCTCTACCTAAGGTGACGGTAGAGGGAAGGTCTTGTTGTACCTGGAACAGATGTTGGCTAGACTCACTTGGACTCTCTGGAGGGTAATCTTTGCTCGGGATGGTTTATAGCAGAGTTACTTGCACCAGACCATTTCATTAAGCAGGTTGTCAGGGTAACTAGTCCAAATACTCATTTTCTATAAAAAAATTCACCTTGATCTCTTCAATGTTGGATTTCATCACCAACTAGTATATTGATCTCTGTGAAGAGTAAGTTTGTGTGGTTTGAACTCCTAGATTTTTAGCGCGTGTTACTTTCTGTGTTTTTTTTTTTACTTTTTAGAGACTTTAGGTGTAATTTAGATATTGTGTGATTAATAATTTAAAAAAAAATCATTGTGGCGGAACTACCAAGACAATCACGTAGGATACTCGGGGATCCCCCTAAGTATACACTGAGTCAGTTAGAAAAGATTAAAGCAGAAAAATCTAAATCATCTGAAACTGGAACTACAGTAGAAACTGAAACTTCTACTATTATAGATTTTGATGTAAGAGGAACTGAAGTTAATCAACCTATAACATCTACTATTTCAGGCATTGAAGTAACAGAAACTGAATTTAATCAAACTCAGAATTTAGCATCACACTCAGCAACAACTGATTTACAAATTACTAAAATCGTTCAAACTAAATCAGATACCGGAGAATCTTCTGATAGAAACCCTATTTCCGAACCAAATATTGACGAACCTGAGTCTAATATTTCTGAGCCTGAAATTCATACATCTGCTACAACACATATTCTAGATCCTCCACTTTCACCACGTGTGAAACTTATCATTACTGATAGTCTTCCTCCTGGTCTTATTGCCATTGAAGAACTTGTTTCAGACAAAGAGGAAGAACCTCTAGTTTCTACCAGTGAACCTATAGATATCTCAAAACTTTTGTTTTGATCTCTTCACCCTGACCCTTGGTATTTTACACCCTTGAACTTTTTAGGTAAAGGGATTCCATGTTACACGACTCCTTATTCTACTGTACTCGGTTTTGACTAGTCCACAATGATTCCGAGAAGTGCTGTGATAGATACATCCATGTATTCCACTTCTCCGAAGTCCACATTGTATGGTGGTCTTTTACCACCTGGATATCACTCTCTCGCAGGAGCTTATTCAGGAGATTCTTCCTCGAACTCATCTTCAAACATGTCAACTGGTGTAATTAACCCTACCAATGAAGGTTTGGAATCTAAACAAGCCATTAATATGATTTCTTGTAATTTTGGTAATCCACGAGCTAACCCAACATGTGGTTATTATCTGCCTAGGGGAAAACCATCGTATCCTCCACGTGGATGACAACTTTTTTGTGGACCTTACCCTGCAGCTGGGGGGAAACCCCCCTCCAAAAACTACTTTAACTATGCTCAAATGCCTCAAACCGGTTTTGGTCAGCCTATTATGCCTCAACCCGCCTATGGAATGCCTTACCCTAGATTGGATACAATCTGGAACCCTTATCAATAGTGAATTCATGTTGCTTCTCAGGTGCCTTTGTATCAACCTGGCCAACCTCTTGGACAACCTGTTATCACTCTAATATTTCTCTAGAGTTGATTAGAAAGAAATGATTAGAGGTAACCATAAACCTACTTTGGATATTAGGATCTAGCCTTCCTAATGCTCAGAGAGGGATCTCTCGTTATGTTTTAACTTTGTTTAGTTGTTTGATTTTAGGCTAGTTATGATTGTACTTGGGTTTTGATTTGGATTTGGTGGTGGTATCACTTAGATGAAAAGAGGAATGTCTTTTACCATTGGGCTGTGGGGTCAAATGTCAAGCAAACTGGACTAGATCAAGTTCTAAAAACAGAGTCTACAGGGAAAGATCACAGAGTTACTTTAGATCTCAAGGCTGGATGGTGAAGTGGTTTTCAATCGGCTCCAAGGAGAAATTAAGGGTTCCTTAGGCCGGATTATGAAGAAAGTGAAAGAGGTTAACCAGGATGGGAGAGCAATTAAGGATTCTCGGATCCGGATATCATAAGAAAACATGGAAATGATCAACTGTTCAAAACAAAGTGTACTTAAACAAATTCTGAGATAAATTTCTAGTTAATTCATTCAACTTTAGATAACATTTAAGTTTGTGAAAAAAATAAGAAAGTAACAAATTTGACAAAGAAAATACTTCACTGTAATAGCTCAACACATGAATCATGTAATGCAATCTCTTTATTGCTTGGCCCAGTCTGCTGACTTGAAAAATTGGTACAATAACCCTTAGTTCTATTATCAAAATAACTCTACAAATCTATAGCAATCCACACTCAATACTTCGAATTATAAAGTATTTATACAAAAATAATTTACAAAATATCCCAAATTGTCTTGGGAATTAATCTAGGAGAAAGAAATATCTTCATGCAAGAAGATAGAGACAGATGTTCAACTGATGTATGTTGTCCTTGTTTATTAGGTTGTGCTGTCTTTATGCTCTGATATTTTCCCTTTTATTCTCTGCTTTGTTGTTGGTCTTTACGTTGAATGCTCTTCTTACTTTGATCTTTCAACTAATACACTTTTACCTGATACTCTTTCATCTGGCTGGCCTGTCATTATCCTTTTACTGTGCTTTTTCACCCTTAATATACATTTTTACATTTTGACTATGTATTTCTACAGTAATTCATTCAATTTCTCCCATGTTTCTGCATCTGGTAATTGGATATTTACCATCTTCCTATATATTTCATCTGCCTCAGTGTATTTGGAAAAAGTGGGTTTATTTACAAAAAGGTGTTTTACCTCATGCTGGAGGTAAAACAAGTTCTCAAAAGTCTGGTATAGGACCTTGCCAGTAGGCATCCCCTTCATAGATGAAGTATTTACCTGATCTCTGGCCACTTCTCTAATTCTTCTATTGTAGTCCTCCTGTGGCATTAATTTATCATTTATTACTAAGGGATTTGGCAGACCCTTTTGCCTCAAAACTTCAAACTTAACCATGAATCTGTCTATAGCCAGTTGCATGGTTTGGCACTTATCTTCCAGGTTTAGCATTAAATTTCTCTTGGTGAGGACCCTTTTTACTTCTAGTATTGTACCTATCCTGTCAGGTATCTCCAGCTCCTGTAATTCATACTTGTTTTTGGAGTTGAGGAAGTGAATGATCCTAGTGGCCTCCTCTGGAATATCTCCCAGTTCTGTTTTCACTCTTTGTATGGCTTCTATAACCTCCTTCACTAAGTCAATTTGCTAAAAAATTACTTGGATGGATGGCCAAATATCCTTGATCGAGTCAATGATATTAGCCACAATTGTTCCTTGGATTGGCCAAGTGGTTTCTTCAAAGTCAATTCCTTCTCCAAGATTTTTTTTCTTTCATTCATCCTGGTTGATTTATGCACTTCTTCTTTGTGCATAATCTGTGCAAGCTTATAATCAATCTCTAAACTAGTTACCTTTTCCTTGATATTGTTCATTTATGTGGTCTGAATGGACATGTCTTCCATTGCCTTGACCAATTTACTAGCCTCTTCACCTAGCTGAGCTACTGTCGTTGACCCTGTTGCTAATGTAGACACTGTGGAAGCTGGGAGGGTTGTAGCCATTGGAAGTGTAGGAGCTAATGATGTTGCCAAGGTGGATGGTACTGCAATAGTAACTGTTGGGATAACAATGGTAGGGGTAGTCTCCAAACTAGCTTGTTTTAACTGTATCAGACTATTTAACTCCTTTTCCATTTCCTTTAGTTGATCATTCAATTATAGAACCAAGTCCATCATCTCCTCCTGATGTGTTTGGCTCTCCAGGACCTCTTTTGTTTGTGGGTGCTCTAAATAAGGAATTTTTAGTTGTTTTTTGAGAACTGTAATGTCCTCATTCTTCTTCTTGATCAATTTCTCAGCAGCCTTGATGTCATTGAGATCATGTCCTAGCTTAATTACCAAGTCCTCCAATGACTTAATCCTATTGTCCTTGGCCTGTGAGGAGGACTTTTCCAATTTGTATTGAGATGTAATGTTATCTAATGAATTCTGTAGCTTATGTGCATCCATGGACTTTCCTGTCAAGGTGCTGTAGATCATCTCTCCTACCTGCTTGTGGAATTCAATCTGGTCAATCGGATGAACATCCCTAGCTAACACCTCAAAGTCTGTTTTTTTGTAGTTAGTTGATGTCTTTGGTTGCTAGATAGTTGGCTACATGAAGGACACCTACATTTTTTCTGTTTTGATGTCAAAAGCTGACATCAACCTACTTTGATTTGTTGGTGTGTGCTTGAAGTATTGAGCATAGGTTTCGGCCTTCAACTTCTAATTTCTTAACTTAATTTCTTTATACCTGTCCTTGATGTCCTTTTCTTTATCTGCTGGCCTGGTGAAAGAAGAAACCTCAACACTAAGTTGTCTCTCAATAAGCTGAGTGTTTGATGTTGAGGGTTGTTGTGTTTCTCCTGAAGTTGTTGTACCTTTTCTTCTTTCCTCCATTGTATCAGTGTCAGCGATTTCCACTGATTCAATGGTTTCCTCCTGTTCAGTTGCATGATTCATCTTTTGCATCTTCCTGTAAATTATCTTGAACTTCTCATCTGCGGTTTCCATGGCAGAACTGGAACCCTCCTCCCTGTTTCTCTTTGGGTTTCTCTCCTCATTTGCTGGAGTCTTTAAAACAGGAGTAATATTCATTGTTTCTCCTAGTTCTGGAACCTACAGGAAAGAACTTTCATCAATCTGTCTTTCTACATTAATCAATGTATTTTCTACATCTACTACCGTACTGTCTATGTCAATTAGAGTGTTTTCCAACCATTCTGATTGGTTGGCAAACCTCTCAATGTCTGGTCTGGGATGATGGATGAAAGGTCCCAACTTGAACTTGATCCTCAATTTATTTATAACTCCATGAGGGTCTTACTACCACATAAAACTGTTTTTGAACTTCATTTGCTGCAACATCTTATCATCCTCTAGTCCAGCTTCTATGGTATTGCAAATGAAGGGGCCCAATTGATTTTTCATCTTGAATTGTTTTCTTCATAGCTGCTAGGAAGTTGACTTCATTAGAATTGATAATTTACCTAAAGTATTCTAGTGAAAATATCCTCATGGGGAGGTATTTGGGCAGTTTGTAAGGGGCAAGTTGGCATCCATAAATTATTATCTCTATGTCGTTCTGGTACAGATACCAGTCTCCCACCTTACTATTCTTGGCCAACTGTAACACCTTTTTGATCTCTTGGTTGATTCTAGGTTGAGAGCTACTCGTTAGCATATTCATGACTGGATGGACAAATGAATTAATGAAGTCCTTATAAGTGAATGTAGTGGAGTCCTTTTGGATCAAGGGTTTCCAATAAATAACTGATCTTTGATTTACCTTGGTATCCAACTTCTGGATGCTAACAAGGAATTTGTCTGATTGATAATACAAGAACATATGAAATAATACAGAAGAGTACTTGAAGACTCTTTCAGTAGGTAATCTAGTGAACTTTTCATGCATCCTATCTGCTATGAAATGAGCATAATTTTAAATTACAGCAGGAGACTTGCTTGGGCTAAATATGGAAAGGATGGCCAGGACAATCTCATCCAAATGCTCATATGTGGTATATCATAAAATGCAAGAGAGCATGGTAATAATTTGTCTGCCTCTCTCAAAAAAAATGGTGGCAACATAAGGGGGACTATCTGTGGGAGTATGGCATTCCTCTATGATGAAAGTCTGGAAAAATTGGGCTATTATTGGAAGATCTAACTTGGTATATAGGTCCAACAAGCCTCCAATAGACAGTGGGGTCTCATTAGTGCTTGGTTGGACCTGCAACATTTGGTTAATGGATTCTGCAGTGATGGTAAACAATACTTGTTGGTTAGGGGTGACAATGGCTCTTTAGCTAGGAATGTAGCAAGCATGAAAGAAGTGGATGATTTCTAGGAATGGGTGTACTTCTGGTAACAAATACTTGGGAAAATTAGACTCCCAAAGGTGGATGTCATCGTTCTGGTTTAGGAACTTGTCCTTACTCCAACAGTGGAGCTTTAGAAGGTAAGCAGGGGAAGTTGTGTCTTTTATTTGGAAATCTTTGTCTGCTAATGCAAGGTGGTCAATGTCCAGGTGAGGGGTTTCCAAAGGTCTCACGTCCAAAGAGGTTTGGGAAACCATAATTGGGTTTACATATATGAATTAGGCTTTGAGGGGTTTTAGGAGTGAGTTTTGGAAGCTCTGGTAGAGTGGGTGGGTAATTACAGTCTGCACAAGGGTTTGGGGTGTATAGTAGGTTTCTTTTCAATTTAGCCAAGTTTCTTTAATTAATTCAATTAATTAAGCTTTCAATTTAAATTGTGTGTTTTCAAATTGAAGGGTTGTTCTGGTTTTTCCCAAGAATACCTGGAAATTGATGGTCTGGCTTGCAAACTGGGTTCAGTGGTGAATACAGAGGGTATGGTGGCTTCAACTGTCAACTGGTTGCTTCAATTAGGTGTCTGGAGCTTCTTCAGGCAGTAGACAGTGGTCAATTTGGTCGTTTTCAGGTTCAGGGTGTCACAAATAGGTTAGCAACAGTTTACAATGAAAAAAGCAAGAAAAGAGCAATTTGGGGATTTTTCAGCCTTTTAATAGGTAACAATCACATTTTGGCGTGGAAAATATAAATGAACAGTGGGTAGGTTTTGATCTAGGTGAGGAGGTGGTATTCTGGGCAATCACACCACTTTTGGAGGGCGGGTGGTATTTTTCGCGAGCACGCGATCTCACCTGGTGTCACCAAGTAGCAGAATAGTGCCCAGGAAAAACCACGAATCTTGTGTGCTCTCAGGCCATTATCAGTCAGATGATGAATCCGCACAATATGGATATGTACCATCGGATCTAGGGGCAAGAGATCGGATGACTATCGCACAATTAAGATGCACAGAGGGAATTGGGAAAGGGATTTGTGGGGCCCAGGGTTTAATTACACAGAAACGTAATTAATTAACCAAGAAAGTCAGTATTTTTAACATAAGCAATGGGTTAATAAAGTGGGACCATGGTTTATGTGGCGGGGTTTTTTAACCACACCAAGGGTTGGTGGGTTAAAAGAGGTTTGTCGGGGAAATATGAAACGGGGAAGTTAATTAGATAAAGCAGGGGCATAAAAACTTAGGACAAAGGGGTTTTTGTGGGTTTTGAAGGGAAATAGGGAAATTAATAAGGGGGAAGGTAATATTTGCAATGGGGAATGGGTTTCACACTAGGGAAAAGGGGTTTTGGGTAGGGGGATGATTTTTGAAAGGTAATTACTAGGGAAATGTGTGAAACCAAGGGGTAAGGGTCAAAATGAGGGGAAAAGAGGGATTTATAAGTGATGAAGGGATAATGGGGAAATTAGCAAATAAGCATGTGGGGTATAGTGAAATGAGGGGAAATTATTAAACAAGCTTGTGAATATCTTTTCTTTCTCATAAATCCTCCTGCACATGAAACATAGGATTAATCATGACAAATGTGCTTTTGACTCAGCAACCTTGTAAATTTTCAACCTTTCTTCTACCTATCCTTTATTTATCCTAACATTTTTTCTTCATTTTATTGGGTGCATTTGAGCTTGCTGACCCTTTATTTCTTTTTCTTTTGACAAGCAAACTATCTAATTCTAACCTTATAACTTCTAATGGCTCAAATTAAACTGATGAGCTCATTTTTATTCTCTACCTAACTACTGATCTGCCAAGGTTAAACAGTTTGGCTAGATCTTTATTCTCTATCTATTAACATGGAATTTAAAGCATGAATGAGTCAAGATTAAGACATTTGACCATCACGGATTGTTGCATTTCTGACAAGCTGCACACAACCTTATTTTGCATAGTAAAGTAAAAATTAGTGGCATTTGAATTTTCACACTTTCATGATCTATTTTATTTCTTTTTGGGGTTCATATTTTTCACTTTTTTTATCTTTTTCTCTTTCTTTTTGTCCTTTGCTTATTTTTTTAGGACATACCCTCTTTACATTTTTTAATTTTTAATATGGAAAAAATTTTGCAGAAAGAAAAAGTATGTACAATATTACAAGACTAACCATAGCCAATTCAAAATTATGAATCCTATTATTATAGAACCCTAACAGTGGTTCCACATGGGGATGGCATTTCCTGGTGAAATTTCAAGAAATTTAAGATCAATAGTCTTTGTAACTGTGATTGTAGTTAACTTGTAAACTGCTCTTCTATGATTCTTCTTTATTCATACTTATGATGGTGAACCCTTTAAAGCTCAGGGCCTTCTCTTCGAGCTTCAACTTCAAAAGATTACCATCTAATCCAATCTAAACTCTACAATGTTATATACAATGAGTAAAGTAAAGTGAATTACTGTTAATCTATGGATAAGTAATGCTTCAGCATTCTACCATTGACAGGTCCTCCTGGTAGATCTGTTCCATCTAACTCTCTCAAGAAAAATGGATTGTTACCTATGTAACCATAAACGACATAAGGGCCTTGCCACAAAAAATCAAATTTGCCATGTTTGCCCTTATCTCCTCTTCTATAATCCCATTTAAGAACTTTATCACCTATGTAAAAATCATCAGATTTAGTCTTCTTATCAAAAATATTTTTGATATTATCCTAGATTACTTGTGATTTAACATAGACTTCTTCTCACGTTTGCTACAAGTGTATTGTCTAATTTATCCTTCTTTGGATATCATTTGGTTCTACCTACAACTCTTGGATGATCTTCATCATTGGTACTCCTAAAGAAGATGGAAAAACAGCATCCATTCCATATACTAACTGATAAGGAGATGTACCAATGGACTTTTTGGTAGTTAGTCTGTCTGCCCATAAGGCATTGACCAACTTTTTGTTCCATGTCTTCTTGTTGTCTTCCAGTAGTTTCTTAATGATATTGACAAGGCTTTTGTTTTAGGATTCTGCAAGTCCATTACCTTGAGGGTAATAGGTAGTGGAATGGCCAAGGGTAATGTGATATCTATTACAAAAGTCTACCATTTTCTTGGATTTAAAAGCAGTTGCATTATCAGTAATGAGCTTTTGGGGGCATCCAAATCTTGACAGGATATTGTTTTCAAGGAATGAGATAATGACAAAGTCTGTGGCTTGTCTAGAAGGGATGGCTTCTATCCATTTGGTGAAGTAATCAGTGGCTATCAAAATCCATTTATGCTGGGTTGAGGAGGCTGGGTGAATTTCCCCAATGAAGTCTAAACCCCATTGTTGAAATGGAACTTCTGTGGATATGGGTTTGAGAGGTAAAGGTAAGAGCTTCCTTTTACCCTCAAATATTTGGCACTTATGACAAGAGGTCACATGTTTCTTGACATCTGCAAAAAGAGTGGGCCAGTAAAAACCAGCCCTTAGAATCTTGTCAACAATTGTTTTCCAATACAAGTGTCCTCCACAATCTCTTGCATGAAATTCTTGCATAATTTTATCAGCTTCATCTTTTAGTAAACAATTTAATAGAATGCCACCATTATCTTTCCAAAATAAAGCATTATCTATGATACAATATTTCATTGATTTCATTTTCAAAAATCTAGCTTTAGTTCTAGATAAACCAGGAGGAGCTTGTAAGTTTAGTAAGACAAATATGATATCTGCATACGAAGGTGAATCTGTAAAAGCTTCACTGATATGTGGAGTTGCATCTCCTACTGATCATCTAGGGCACCAATGAAATTTATATCAAAGGCCTAATAGTTCGATTCATCCATGAGTTTAGCTAAACCTTGGCCTTTGATAAGTTTTGTAGGCTTTATTTCTATGTCATATTAGTGGCAATCCATTTGCCTCTCTTTCCTTCAGGCCCATTCTGTGTCAGAATGTCCATACTACTAAATTTGGAACATGAGCAATGATGTGTGAATATAAGATGTACACTCTGAAATCTTTAATAGCTTTCACTAAATCTAGTGCTTGTTTTTCCATTAGGATTCAGCTTGGGCCTCTTCCTATAACTGATCTCGAACTTCTCATCTGTGGTTCCCATAGTAGAACTGGAACCCTCCTCCCTGTTTCTCTTTGGGTTTCTCTCCTCATTTGCTGGAGTCTGTAAAACAGGAGGAATATTCATTGGTTCTCCTAGTTCTGGAACCTGCAGGAAAGAACTTTCATCAATATGTCTTTCTACATTAATCAATGTATTTTCTACATCCACTATTGTATTGTCCATGTCAATTAGAGTGTTTTCCAACCATTCTGATTGGTTAGCAAACCTCTCAATGTCTGGTCTGGGATGATGGATGAAAGGTCCCAACTTGACCTTGATCCTCAGTTTATTTATGACTCCATGAGGGTCATACTGCCACATAAAACTGTTTTTGAACTTCATTTGCTACAACATCTTATCAGCCTCTGGTCTAGCTTCTCTAGTATTGCAAATGAAGGGGCCCAATTGATTTTTCATTTTGAATTGGGTTTTCTTCCTAGCTGCTAGGAAGTTGACTTCATTAGAATTGATAATCTGCCTAAAGTATTCTAGTGCAAATATTCTCATGGGGAGGTATTTGGGCAGTTTGTAAGGGGCAAGTTTGCATCCATAAATTATTATCTCTATGTGGTTCTGGTACACATACCAGTCTTCCAACTTACTGTTCTTGGCCAACTGTAACACCCTTTTGATCTCTTGGTTGATTCTAGGTTGAGGGCTACTGGTTAGCATATTCATGACTAGATGGACAAATGAATCAATGAAGTCTTTATAAGTGGATGTAGTGGAGTACTTTTGGATCAAGGGTGTCTAATAAATAATTGACCTTTGATTTCCCTTGGTATCCAACTTCTGGATGCTGACAAGGAATTTGTCTGATTGATAATACAAGAACATATGAAATAATACAAAAGAGTACTTGAAGACACTTCCAGTAGGTAATCTGGTGAACTATTCATGCATCCTACCTGATATGAACTGAGCATAATTGTAAATTACAGCAAGACATGCCTGGGCTAAATATGGAAAGGAAGTCCACGACAACCTCATCCACATGCTCATCTATGGTATATCCTAAAATGAAAGAGAGCATGGTAATAATCTGTCTACCTCTCTCAGAAAAAATGGTGGCAACATAAGGGGGATTATCTTTGGGAGTATGATATTCCTCTATGATGAAAGTCTAGAAAATTTGGGCTATTCTAGGAAGGTCTAACTTGGTATAGAGGTCCAACAAGTCTCCATAGAAAATGGGGTATCATTAGGGCTTGGTTGGACCTGCAGCATTTGGTTAATGGATTTTGTAGTGATGGTAAAAATACTTGTTGGTTAGGGGTGACAATGGCTCTTTGGCTGGGAATGTAGCAAGCATGATAGAAGTGGATGATGTCTGGGAATGGGTGTACTTCTGGTAACAAATACTTGGGAAAATTAGACTCCTAAAGGTGGATGTCATCGTTCTGGTTTAGGATCTTGTCCTTACTCCAACAGTGGAACTTTAGAAGGTAAGCAGGGGAAGTTGTATCTTTTATTTGGAAATTTTTGTCTTCTAATGCAAGGTGGTCGATGTCCAGGTGAGGGGTTTGCAGAGGTCTCACGTCCAAAGAGGTTTGGGAAGCCATAATTGGGTTTACATATATGAATTAGGCTTTGAAGGGTTTTAAGAGTGATTTTTGGAAGCTCTGGTAGAGTAGGTGGGTAATTACAGTCTACACAAGGGTTTGGGGTGTATAGCAGGTTTCTTTTCAATTTATCCAAGTTTATTTAATTAATTCAATTAATTAAGCTTTCAATTTAAATTGTGTGTTTTCAAATTGAAGGGTCGTTCTGGTTTTTCCCAAGAATACCTGGAAATCGATGGTTTGGCTTGCAAACTGGGTTCAGTGGTGAATGCAGAGGGTACGGTGGCTTCAATTGTCAATTGGTTGCTTCAATTAGGTGTCCATAGCTTCTTCAAGCAGCAAACGGTGGTCAATTTGGTCGTTTTCAGGTTTAGGGTGTCGCAAATAGGTTAGCAGCAGTTTACAGTGAAAAATGCAAGAAAAGAGCAATTTGGGGCTTTTTCGGCCTTTTAACGGGTAACGGTCACATTTTGGCGCGGAAAATATAAATGAACAGTGGGCAGTTTTTGGTCTGCCCGAGGAGATGGCTTTTTGGGCCATCGCACCACTTTTGGAGGGCGGGCAGTATTTTTCGCGAGCACATGATCTCATCTAGTGCCGCCACGTAGTAGAACAGTGCCCAGGCAAAACCGCGAATCTCGCATTTTCTCGGGCCATTATTGATCGGATGATGAATCCGAGCGATATGGATGTGTACCATCAGATCTGGGGCCATGGTTTATGTGGTGGGGTTTTTTAACCACACCAAGGGTTGGTGGGTTAAAATCGATTTGTCGAGGAAATATGAAACGGGGAAGTTAATTAGATAAACCAGGGGCATAAAAACTTAGGACAAAGGGGTTTCTGTGGGTTTTGAAGGGAAATAGGGAAATTAATGAGATGGGAAGGTAATATTTGCAATGGGGAATGGGTTTCACACTAGGGAAAAGGGGTTTTGCATAGGGGGGTGATTTTTGAAAGGTAATTACTAAGGAAATGTGTGAAACCAAGGGGTAAGGGTCAAAATAAGGGGAGAAAAGGGATTTATAAGGGATAATGGGGAAATTAGCAAATAAGCATGTGGGGTATAATGAAATGAGGGGAAATTAGTAAACAAGCTTGTGAATATCTTTTCTTTCTCATAAATCTTCCTACACATGAAACATAGGATTAAGCATGATAAATGTGCTTTTGACTCAGCAACCTTGTGCATTTGCAACCTTTCTTCTACCCACCCTTTATTTATCCTAACAATTTTTGTTCATTTTATTGGGTGTATTTGAGCTTGCTGACCATTTGTTTCCTTTTCTTTTTACAAGCAAACTATCTAATTCTAACCTTATAACTTCCAATGGCTCAGATTAAACTGATGAGCTCATTTTTATTCTCTACCTAACTACTGATCTGCTAAGGTTAAACAGTTTGGCTAGATCTTTATTCTCTATCTATTAACATGAAATTTAAAGCATGAATGAGTCAAGATTAAGCTATTTGACCATCATGGATTGTAGCATTTCTGACAAGCTTCACACAACCTTATTTTTCATAGTAAGGTAAAAAGTAGTGGCATTTGAATTTGCACACTTTCATGATCTGTTTTATTTCTTTTGGGGGTTCATATTTTTCACTTTTTTATCTTTTTCTCTTTCTTTTTGTCCTTTGATTATTTTTTTAGGACATACCATCTTTACATTTTTTAATTTTTAATATGGAAAACGTTTTGCAGAAAGAAAAAGTATGTACAATATTACAAGACTAACCATATCCAATTCAAAATTATGAATCCTATTATTATAGGACCCTAACACAACCTATGCAAAAACTTCCTTGTCAAGGTATGTCTTCTCAAGTCCAACCAACCATCTAGGCTACCTCATCCACACCTGCCCAGCAATCACTTCAACAGTCTTCCCAAAGTACCCATCAAACCATAGGGCAGTCTGCTATGGCAATGTTTGTTCAGAACCCAAGTTCAAGTTTGCCTAGGACTCCCATTCCAGGAGTATCGCAAATAATTGTCCCACTTACATCACAGGTTACTATGCAACCCCTTGTTTATTCTTTACCTCAAGCATTTGGTGTTCAATCCATTCCTACGATTCCATCAACACCTCAAATACCTATTGTTCAGCCTAGTGTTCCTTATATGCAAGTACCTTTTCAAGGGATATCTTTCTAAGGTTTACCCCAGAGTTTGTTTGTTCAAGCTACACCTTTTCAAACTCAATTTCTGCAAGTTCAACCCTAGCCAAGCCAACCCTTTCAAGGACATTTTATTCAAGGTCAAATGGGTCAGAATCTCGCCTTACAGAATCAACTGCACCTAGGTCATATGTTTCAACAACCTATTCAACCGCAATACAGTATGGCTCATCCTAGATACCCAAGAGGTATGCAGATTCCAACTGCTCAGGATATCTTGGATATCCTCCTCCTAGTACGGGACTCGCCCCTCAGGTTTATCAATATCCATTGTAGGACCCCAATCGCCAATTGCCTTTCATTGAAACTTTGGATTTGCCTAGCCTCTCTTGGTTAACTAATGATAAACTTCTTTATTTACCCTATTGGTCGGCTATTCCTACTAAGTTGCCCAATGACATTCCTAAGTTTGAAGGTAAGTCGGGTGAATATTTGTCCAACCATGTCATGACCTACCATCTTTGGTGCGCGTCCAACTTGTTAAATGATGATTCTATTATATTACGACTTTTCGAGCAAACCCTAATCGGTTCAGCAGCCAAATGGTATGTAGAATTACCGCATGCTTCTTTCAACACGTTCAATGCCCTTGCTACATCCTTTTTTGACCCATTTTCAGTTACCCATTCGGTATGACAATGGAACTGAACTTTTGACTTCTTTAAAGCAGTCAACGTCTACCCATATCTTAGATCACATTCATGAATGGAGATGAAGACGTTGCCTAGTTAAAGTTTACATTCTAAA
Organism: Pinus tabuliformis; assembly: GCA_031772625.1. Taxonomy (NCBI): domain Eukaryota; kingdom Viridiplantae; phylum Streptophyta; class Pinopsida; order Pinales; family Pinaceae; genus Pinus; species Pinus tabuliformis. Next base: position 1,614,144,639 of record CM062804.1, read on the forward strand.
TTAGATTCTAGCCGAATGGTTTATAAAATCACTTTTACCAGTGATAACTGAAGATGTGGCCAAAGGGGGTGTTGTAACTGAAGAGTAGGTAATTGTCCACGCTCAATATCTTGATCTTGTTTATACTCAGTCTAGTACTTTGTATGAAAAGATCCCAGATTTACCCCGATCTACTCCAAATAATCCACCTCTTCCAGGATCACATGCCGCAGATGGCATGATTGGTTCTATGAGCCAGAAGACTAAGAACAAAAAGAAAAATTCTAAGAATGTTCAAGTTTCAGCTCTATCTAATTCACCTGACGAATATCCTTCTCCCAAAGTTACTTCCGAAATCAACGTTGTAGATTCATCTACTAGCAAGGGTAAGTCATCCAGAAATAATAAAAAGGGAAAAGGAAAAACTAAACAAGACAACTACTCTAAGGAGAAATCAGCCAAGAACGAACCATCTGACGAAAAGAGGAAACCTCGATATCCTTGCTTGATTTGTGAGGAATATCATTACACTGAGTGCTCTCATCGGGCCGAAGTTTCCAAATTCGTCAAAAGTTCACCCACACCTATTGTTTTGAAGGATCTTTTTCCTCAAGACAGTAAAATGGTCTCTCACGGCCAATCCGCCTCATCCCCGTCGGCAGATATCATGATGATGTCTTCCATAGTTATGGTAGGAACGAAATCCAAAGATTATGCATCAAAGAGTCCTGTTGAAAATGGAGATGAATCCAGGTCATCTGGTCAAACTTCTACGTCTACTCCCCCTTCTTCTAAACCATTACACATTGAAAAAGAAAATCCTAGTATGGTAATCCGTCCGCCTCCTAAGGGTATGCTTCGTAAGTCAGCCTTTAATCCTCATGCGAGGGCTACCCAAAATTATCACATCGTCGAACATCTGGCTATGTCACCTTCGGCGATGTCCGCCCTTGAAGTGCTGCAAACTTTCCTAGCATAAAGCAAATTATATTATCAGCCATAGGACCTGTAGATCCTCAAGACTCCCATTTTATTGTTTTTGATCTTGAGAATCATGTCCCATGTCTCCCACACCAACTGGCCTTTCAAATACCAGTTCACATCAAACTCGACGAGTTTTTCAAACAATTATTGATGAAGGAGCATCGACATGTATCATTTCCAATCTCTTGTTGGAAAGCTTTAGGTTCTCCAGCAATCAATCAATCTCCCACGACTTTGAAAGCCTTCGATGGAAGAGGTTTTCATCCGTATAGACTTTTAAATGATTTTCCAATCGAGTTAGAGGGAAAAATAGTTGTAATATACGTTGAGGTTGTTGATGCTCAATTTGATTACAACCTTTTGCTTGGCCGGAGCTGGACTTATGCCATGGTGGCAGTAGTCTCGTCATATTTTAGGATGATTATGTTTCTTCACAAAGGAAGAATTGTGAAAGTAGATCAATTGTCCTATTATACCTCTTACCCTAATTCTACCGGAAATATCCCATTTGTTGGAAAATCGACCACTCCATATGAAGAAGTTGGTGTTGGCCTGCTCAAAGACTCATCTTTGGAGAACTTTCGCGCTTCCTCCACCCGTTCTTCTTCAGAATGAAGCACAGCTTAACATGATTACATCAAGTACTTTCGAAATGGGAGATCCATGGAAAGTACCATCAGAATCAGAAATGATCTTATATGGTAATGAAATGCCTCGTAGTCCTTTTGAGTTAGCCTATGAGGCCATTCAGTCTTTTTCCAACCCATCAAAATCTGATGATGATCAAATGAATATGATTATTGATGAATATTCTCATTTGTCACGCTTGGAACCAATCTATATGCCTGATCCTTTAAACAAATATTTTTTAACTAATGAAGTGCCATGGGACAATACTCATCATTGTTCAACTTTCTTACCATCTTTTGATAAAATTGAGAATAATTTTTCATCATTATTTTCATCTGAGACCCTTAGTGATCCTCAAAATCCAATATCTACACTTTCTTCCAGTTCTGAACAGAATTTAAGGAACATATTGGCAGCAGTACCTATTGATATCTCAGTGAAACCTGGAATAATTGAAAATATTCATATAGGAGCCTCTTGTTCGTTAGAAGATATTTCAACTTACAAAGCCCTATTTCAGGAATTTCGTGACCTTTTTGCCTGGTCCTATGAAGAGATGCCAGGAATCGACCCTAGCATTGTTGTACATGAAATTAAAACCTATCTGTAAACAATTAGACAATTATTACGTCATAAACATCTGCGAAAAGTTGTTGTTATCAAAACTGAGGTTGAGAAATTGCTAAAAGCAGTATTCATTTACCATGTTCCTTTAACCGATTGGGTATCAAATATTGTGCCCGTTAATAAAAAGAAAGGAACTATTTGAGTGTGTGTTTATTACCGAGATATCAATAAAGCTTGTCCCAAGGAAAATTATTCAACTCCATATATTGATTAAATTGTCGATGACTGTGACAGAAATGAAAATGTTTCCTTTATGGATGGATTTTCTGGTGACAATCAAATAAATGTACTCCATGTCGATCAATATAAAACCACATTTATATGCCCATGGGGGAATTTTGCTTATCGCAAACTCCCATTTGGCCTAAAAAATGTTGGCGCAACTTTTCAACGAGCAATGTCTTACGCATTCCACGATATCAAGCATATTGTTCAGCCTTACTTAGATGACCTCCTGGCTCATTCCATGAAACAGCAAGATCACCCAATGCACTTAAAAGTGATTTTCATTAGGTGTAGGCATTAAAATGTTTTCTTGAATCTGCACAAATGTGTTTTTTGTGTGCAATCTAGTCGCCTTCTAGGTTTCATCGTTTCAAAGGAAGGAATTCGTGTCGATCCTCTCAAGGTAGAGGCAATTTTGAATTTTCCTGCTCCTTCTAGCCTGACTCAACTCCAAAGTTTGCAAGGGAAAGCAAACTTTTTGCGTAGATTCATCCACAATTATGTTGAACTAACACAGGGTTTTACTCGACTATTGAAAAAGGGTATTCCATTTTTCTGGGATGAGCTTGTTGATAAATATTTTGATGCATTAAAGCATGCACTGACTAATGCACCTTTACTGCATCCACCCGATTATCATCGAGACTACTTTTTGTACTTAGCTACATCTGATGCCACCATTGGCATGGTGTTAGTCCAAGAGGATGATTCTAGCAGCGAACATGTGATTTACTATTTGAGTAGAAGTCTCACTAAAATTGAGATTAAATACGCACATGTGGAGAAGCTAGCCTTGGCAGTTGTGCAAGTTGTTCAACGATTCCATCACTATATACTTCTCCAAAAAATGACTGTCATTTCATATTGCAACCCTATGATGTATATTCTCACGAAGCAACTGCTAGGGGGGAAATACTCGAAGTGGATAGTCATTTTACAAGAGTTTGATCTAGAATTTGAAAAATCCAAATCAAAGAAATCCTTGGTTTTCACCAAACTATTGTGTGACTTCCCCCATACTAATATAGAAACTGTAGCAGAAGACTCTTTTGTTGAAGAATATCTCTTCTTATTAGTGTGTTTGATCCGTGGTATGGAAACAACATTATATATCTCCAAACACAAAAATTTAGGCCTGAGTTATCCGAAACTAATCGTCGGTGAATACGATACCAATCCCACCAATACAACATTATTAGTGACACTCTTTATGGTCATGGTGCCGATTCTTTATTCCGACGTTGTTCAACTCTTGAAGAAGCTGAAAAAACTTTGAATGACTGCCACTCTGGAGCATGTGGCAGTCATATGTCTGGGTATGCTACTGCCTGAAATATATTACGTTCTAGATATTTTTGGCCGTAAATGTTTAAAGACTACATCACTACAGTCCGAAAATTCCATAATTTCCAAATTTATGATCGCAAAATGCGAGCACCTCCCACTCCTTTTCACCCAATCGTAGATGTCAGTCCTTTTGCCAAATAGGGCATCGACTTCGTCACTTATAACCCTCACTCGGTCAGGGGGCATGGATTACTTGCAGTCGATTACTTTACAAAATGAGTAGAGGCGATTCCTAAATATAGATACGACGGCAAAAATGCAGCTATTTTCATTTTCAATCATTTGATTGCTCGGTTCAGCATCCCACAAGCTATTGTTACAGAACATGGTAGTCATTTTTGCAACTTTATGATGGTTGAACTGTTCACACAACTTGGCCTCCGCCATGATAGCTCTACTCTGTATTATCCACAATCTAATGGTCAGGTCAAAGTTGTCAATAAAGTTCTAACCAATATTATTAAATCAATAGTTGGTATCCATAAAGGAAACTAGCTCTCTATGCTCTTTTCAGCACTGTGGGCTTACCGCACTATTGTAAAAACATCAACTGGTTTTACCCCTTTTCAACTCGTTTATGGTTTGGAAGTCGTATTACTTATTGAATGTGAAATTCCATCTCTTAAATTATCTATCGAATTATTATCGGCTACCTCTGCAGATGAAGAATGCTTTGTACACTTAGCCAATCTAGATGAAAATCATCATAATTTCTATTGGCTAGCGAAGCTCACCATAAACGTGTCAAAGCCCAATATGATCAGAACGTTAATCCTCATACATATTCAGAAGGTGATCTAGTCTTGGTATCTGATCAAGCTCATGACACACTAGGTGTAGGGAAATTCGAACCCATGTGGCATGGCCCTTACATCATAAAACGTGTATTAGCTAAAGTTGCCTATAAGCTGATTGATTACGATGGTGTTCCTTTGGGAAAGCCCAGAAATGGTCTTTACCTAAAGAAATATTTTGCATAAATTTTGGGTGAAGATTTGTACATTATTTACCATTTTTAAGTATGTGTGGTAGATTAGTGTTTTCTACTACTTCTTCTACTTATCTCGTTTTTACACTTGATTTGCAGATGTCAGCATTTTGTCTGACTTACATTGGCTTTGCTGATGGCACTAGTCGTAGTACTCAGAATTTATCTTCCGTAGCCTGGGTTGTCTATTTGCCCAATAACGAGCTAGTCTCTATTCACGAGATATGTCTCGGTCAAACAACGAACAATATAGCAGAATATAGTGTAGTCATTGAGCTATGGGCTGATGCCATCACATTTGGTATCTGGCGTTTGATCGTTAGGTTATATTCACAGCTCGTAGTATTACATTTAAACAGTGTCTATTTGGTTAGGAGTCCAACCATGTTAAGGATGTTTTTACAAGTCCATCTCTTGGAAAGAAAATTTGATTATATCGAATATCAACACATTCTAAGATATTTAAACACATTGACAAATGCATTGGCGAATCATGTGTTAATAGACATTTGCAACATTTGTAAATTAAAAAAAATATGCATTCATTCATTGATCGAGATAAACATAGATAAAAGTAGCAAATTTTTCATTAAAATAGAGTTCGGGTGTGTCTACAAAACATGTCATCCAAGGACATAAGGCCCCATGGCCTTTTATTTTCTGAATAGTATTAACACCAAAAGATAAAAAATGGTCCTAGAAACTAGAACAGCTAGGCATGGTGATGCTCATGATAACACACGATAGCATGAGCAACTCGACGTAGCAAACGTCTGAGCGGCCTAGGAACCCCAACTACGTGCCTCTGATAGGCGCGTGGAATGTCATCAACTCCAGTCTTTGGGATGTTGGCAGTCAACCTCTCAAGGTTGTGCTCCAACTCTATCAAGATGTCATCCGCCTCTAGGTTCACTGCCGCGACAACCATAGGATGCTCGTCTCTTCTATCGTACAATCTCATCCCGGTTGGTCGGGTTGGACCCACATCTACACATACATTTCGGAAAATTAGCCTCTGAAGACAAAAAACACTTAAAAATTAAAAAACTTTGAAAATATGCCAAAATGAGAAAATATTACCTATATCACCCCATTGAGCCCCAGCTAGAAGTGGGATATCAGGGTCACCTCTATAATCTATCCCGACATATAGAAAGTCCTCGATCAGAATAATCTTCTCACTCAGCTAGTCAAAAAACTTTGTCATATACCTCACTACAGGACCGTCACCGCCATGGCATGCCATCAGTGCAACCCACCTCATCAAGCATGGATCCCTCGAACCCCCCTCATTTGCCCGAATCTATTGTGGCCGAAGAATAAGAACCCTTTCTAGGGAAAAAGCAACTAGAATGGCACCATAACCGAAATTTTTCAGTTTACCATTCTTGCACCTAGTTAGCTAGCCCTTCATATTTACCACTACTGCCTCGACCAGTTGTATACCATGGACTCCCAGCATTCCACGGTCGTCTGCATCTGTGCCCAGGTGGCTAGATGGAGGGCAGCACTGCCACATAGTTTGAAAACAGTGAAAGAAATGGTCCTCAAGGGTAAAAGTTTGATGGACTAAATGTCAATATATCCATCTTTGGGTGGTGCACCCCTACAAAATCACCATAAGTAACCATCAGTAGTGTCTCCCCCTCCTCTCAATCCAAAAATTGAAAGATCAGATCCCCGATGAGATAACCCAGGCAGGAAATATATGTCATCAGCATCAACGATGAGGTGATAATCAGCAATCATGAAACATTGTTCCTGGGCATTCCAAGTCCTCACCAACCATGTCATCAAATCTACTAGGGCTTTCATCCCAGAAATTAGCCAGAATTTCAGGAGGCTGCAATTCCTGATAGCCCGCAAAGTGGTCGGATCTGCCAAAACAGCCACATCACTGGCTTTGTGCTTTCTCTCCCTTCATTCCATTTTTTAGCAAGAAAAATGACCCGAAATGACCATTTTAAAGCAGTTACAATCTTTCTTGAAATTCATTTCATGTTTTTAGGCCCCAAAGTTTGTTTTAAAAATGGCCCACAGTGCCTGCACGGCTGCCCTTTTATGGACAGGGCGTAGCTGCGTGGAAATTTCCAACAGAATTCCGTTAAATCCGAGAATTTATGTATGGAAAACTTTATCGGCCTGCGTGGGCATGATTGAGAAAAACTCGCACAGGGCCGAGGGTGCATTTTTTGACAAATCTTTGTCCCAAAAAACCAAATGCAAGCTTAAAATGAAAAAATAAACGGATAGAAAGCTAAATTATGGAAATATCTTCTACCTGGAGGAAACGGCGCGTGATTTCGTCCACCGGTTGGCTCAGAATCAGTCCTGGAAATTTTATAGTAAAAACTCCTCTCTCTGCTCTAAACTAGTGAAAATGCAAATGGTAAAAATAAATTACTTTTTCCCAATTTTATAAGTTTTTTAGGCTTAAAAATATTATTTTTTATATTTTGAATCCTTTTAAGAGGGAAAACATTTGTTTGAGTAGTTATGACGGGTTACTGAGTTTGAATGTGCAGGATTGTTTACGGAGTCAAGATGAACAATTTTTGACATTTTAGCAGACTTTTATCGCTTTTCATGCTTTTTAAAAATTACGAAAAGTGAAAAGTTATGAAGTCCTTTTTTAAGCCCTTTTTATACTTTTTCAAAAAAGAAAATATGGAAGAGTACTTACTTGTTTGAACTCGTAAAAGTAAAATAACAATCATCCACTCAGTATAAGTTTACAAATTTTACGGATTGAGCTAGGATTGTTTATGAAAAAGGTATACGTTGATCGAACATGGTCAATAGAGTTCTCTCTTGTATTATTTTATCCTTTTTCAGACCTGAGAGACTAAACTAAAGAAAAAGAACCTGATGGATTTTACTTATGTTTTTCTTCTAACTCTCTAAAAATGAAAAACGTCGACCTTTAAATTTTACGGTTAAAGAGCTAAATGAGTTTTATTTTTATGTTTTTTTCAAATCTCTTAAAAGAAAATGACATCGAGTTACACCTTTACTAGACTTGTTAAAATTAAACAATATAGGACTCGTTAAGCATGACGAGACCGAACCATTCCTTCTTAAGGTTCTATTGTAGTGGCTACAACCACCCTCCAAAACTTTGCCTTAGCTTCGTTTTGGAGCCTCCCTGCCAACCTTCACAGCAGCATGTCTTGCTTCGTCAAGTACACAAGCTACAGTGATTTTCTTGCAGAAAGACAACCTGTCAATCAAACCTTGATGCATTCCCCTCACAGGTTGTTAATCAAGACTTGGTCCAGCAGCAAGCTGAGCATCTCCTTCAAGAATTTGCGCAAATCTTGAGGGAAACCAACCTTCCCTCTAGAAATTGCGAAATCCTGACTGGCAGCCTACTGGGCCCCAGAATTGCGCAATTCTGCTGAGGAAGCTTCACCCAAAAAATTGCACAATCCTTCCTAGCTAGGCTGCTCAGCCCAGAATTTGAGTAAATCTGGGTAGCAGTCAGCCGCTCTGCCCAAAAATTGTGCAAATATTATGAGCAGCCAACCCAGCTCCCAGCCAAATATGCGCATTTTCTCCCAGTAGTTGAGCAGCCACTTGCATGTGCAGCTAAGTTGACTGGTTCCCTTTGGGACCAAGCAAAACATACTTGCATGCATGGGCTCCTTCTCCCAATAAAGCATGCAAAGGAATCCCTCGTTTTAGGGACCTATTTTTGGTAGTTGGAGATTACATGCAAGGATCATTTCATAAACCTCCCACCAAGTGTCGCTTTCCCTATATTTGTGGCATGCGTGTCACAACCTATATATATTAAAACTCATCAACCGGACACTGCAGAGCTCATTCCTCACATCAACCTTGTAGCTCTGACATCCCACATTGCTTGTAGGAGTTGTCGGCACATTCAGCTCAGTTGTTTTGGGGTAAGCCCGCTTTCCATGTCTTGTGTTGCATTTCTAGCGCTTTTTGTGTTTTGCTTTGTATGAACGTTGTCTGCTTGATTTCAGTGAGCACTTGCTGTCATTTTGATACATACTAGCTTGTACTAGCACCGTTTCAGTTTTCGTTGCTATCTCACTATTGTCGCATGCATGAAACTATTTTGCACGAACGGTCGCTAATTCGGCGACTCGCTTCACCCACATGCATGTTGATCTATTTACTGAATCTTTCATTCAATGTTTGTATGCACTATCAATAACTTCTACTTTCACTTAATGCTGCCATGCATTCACTGTCATATTTGCTTTCAGTTGCCTGTCGGCGAGTTTGGCCAACCTTGGCCTGGACTCTGCCTTCACTGAGACAGCATTGCGCAATCTGGGGAAGAAAGGCTCTGTCTTCCTCTCCAAAAATGTGCATTTCTTCCTAGGCACTATCCTCCAAGACTATTTTGTGCATTTCTGAGGGACAGTGACTGTTGGCCCATAAAATTGCACAATGTAGTCATTGAGCCTGTAGCCATTGCCAGCTGAGATTGCGCATTACGCAATTCCAGTAGTCGATAGCAAGACTGGACTATGCATTACACAGTTCTAGCAGTCAGTCAGCCTTCCAGCAATCTAGACTATGCCTTGCGTAGTCTTGGAAATCAGCCTCCGGACCTCCTAGAGGAAATTGTGCGACCTTCTTGGTCAGTCACCCAGGTATGTTGCAAGTCAATTCTCAAGTTCATTTTGGTTTTAGACTGATAGATTGCTTGCCATGAGTGTTGCCATGTCTCCAGGTATCACAGGTGTTCATCTACCTCTAAGCAGTACATGTACAATGGTTTCCAAGAGAGCAAAGACGAAGACACCATTCAGAGTGCACTTGGGGATGCAGTGGATCAAGTGTCTATGAACTTGCCTACCCACGAAGACATCAAGTTGTCCGTAGACACAGACATCAAGATATGACGGCAGCAACATCACAGCGAACAACAGCGTGAACATCAGCTAAAGGCATCATACCAGATGCAACGAATTTGAGAGGAAGGTTGTTGACAACAAAGAGGCGAAACAAAGTTGCAAGCACAAGTAGATCCACTGATGATGAAAGCAACTTTAGAGACTCAAGCTATGAGGTGATGGTGCAACATGGAGATCGCGCGAAGATAGAGAGTGGAACAAAGAAGGAGTTGCATGTGCTGAAGCACCAACTTAAGGAAGAACATGAGCTGCACAGACAAGCGAATGTGTTGCAATAGGAACAGGAACAGCACGAGGTGAAACATGCACTCACAAATGAAACTACGCCCGTACAAATTATAGATCCATCCCAGTAGCAGGCGTGGAGGAGACATGGTGAGCAGTGTTGTTGATCGCATGCAAGGGATTCAGCAACATGCATGTCATTGTGCACACACATGCGATCCAACCCATTCAGCACACTCACCAAGGCGAAGACAAGAAGCAAGTCTGATTGGAGCTGAGCATGTAGTTGATAGTTGATGTGCATGACCACCAGCACACACTAGAAGATCAACACGGACATTATGCATCAGTGTGTTTCCAGTTTGGTTGCACCAAGAAGACCATGCGCATGCTAGCAGACGAGTTGGATGAAGGAGCCACACCAATGCACCCAGATGCAACAGAGGCAAGAGTTCGCTTCAGCAAGATGTCACCATGGGGTGCATGCACACCATCACGGATGACCAAGCTTGGCATCATCTCACCACCTTCACCATCACAAGAATGTCAAAGAGTTGGTCTCACCACAACGGACCAAGTGTCAGTGATGTCTTGCATGGCTTGCTCAAGTCATTTTGTCTCACATGAGCACATGTGCATTGTAATGTAATGTCGTGTCAAGTGGAAGTTCAAGTGTCAATATTTGGATGTAACAGTCATAGAGTAGATGAAGAGTCATGAGGGTAGATGAACTGTCACAAAGAGGAATGTCAAGGGTCACCCCACCCTTTGCTATAAATAGAACCTCATAACTCATTGTAAAGGCTTTTGTTCAGCCAAGCTTCAATAGGAGTATCTTAGAGAAAGCTTGGACAGTATTGTAACGAGCCTTGGCTTCTCCACTGCACAGAGCTAGTACATCTCTTTGGAGGAGCAGGCGGTTGTGGTTGTAACGTTCCACTATTGGAACTACTGGTTGGACATGGATGTATTGTATGACTAGAACTTACACTTAATATAACAGAGCCAGCATGTTTCATGCATATGTTGTATTGTATTCCATGATATTTGGTTTACTCCAAATGATATATGTATTTGTTTGCTTATGCATGCATGTATGGACTATTCTGTATAAGTATGTATGAATCTTTCTGAAATTTGTTGTTGGTTTAACCATCACTTTGGATTGCTTGCTAACTTGCTTTCCAGCTTGTGATGCATCTTCACTGGTGCGTTCCCTTCCAAGTCGCATACTATTACAGGTTTCCAAGGGACACACTCATCTCAACCCCTGTGTATTAGAACCTCTCATGCACCTTCCTTGGCTCGCTACAGCTGTCACACCCTTGCTACCAAGAAGGTTATCTTACTTGCCTCTGTGAGAAATCGCGGTCAAGGCATTACCATATGACCCACTGCTAAGACTCCTACACCAAATAGTCTGAGGTATAATTGGGACTTCTTACCGGGGAGATCCCCTTACATGTTGGCGAGTCCATCACCATCAACAATTTGGTGCTAGAAGGAGGGCCAAATGACAAGCTGAGTCCTCACATCTATTTTGAATCTCTACATATCTATCATGACTAACTACTGAGTTGCTCTTCCGGAGTGTATGTCTTAATAGAAATGACTTCATTGTCTCAGAAAAGCTCTCGGATAACTTGTCTCATAAAACATTTGATGGTGGAGGCTATGTAGCCTTGGTTAGGCACGCGGTCGGCGTTGTAGGCTCATGTGAAAGACATGGATTCTTTGAAGAATACATGAGTTGTGCCTTGTTCGTCTACACGCTTCGAGGGCACCCAATGCACTAGTGTGCCACGCTACCAGGAAAATCTTTTCATTCTCTTGCTCATCTGGTCACAGAGATAGACCATGCTTTCAATCACTTTGACCATGAAGCACTTGATCAAGAAATTCTGAAATTACAAAAAGAACTCGATGAATCCGTTGATCAGTTTTACACACACTTTTGTAATCTTTCATACCGATTTCCTGAAGATGAAATTGATTGGGAATTTCTTTATGGAATATTTGAGTATCTTCTTCACATATCTGAACCCTGCTCAACACACTTCGGTGATAGAGCTGCACAATCACGAAAAGGCATAATCACTGTCACAAGTGATTGTCCGCCTTCACCTCATCAAACAGCTCCATCACCGTGGAGTGAAGTGGGAGATCATGCACATACCTCTGTTGAACTATCACATCCTCCCACCCCACCTATTCTTGATATCTACACAGATTTGGTTTGCAAACCTGTTGGTTGTCACGTGGATTCGTTCCCTCAACCTTCGTCCTCGCGTTCTATTGATCCTCCGGATTGTATTGTCTTGTGTTCTCCCATTCCGGACTCCTCACCTATTGTGAACGAGGATCAACTTGTCATCGGAGTTGGTGTTATGCAGCCAACCTGTGCCATCATTCATGATGAGTGTGTGCGGGAATCTAAATAAGAGCTCACGGTGAAGGATGACTCCCTTCCATCCACGCCTCATCCACTTCATCCTGACATCCCTTGTGATTCTTCCACTGCTAATTTCCCCTGTGAAAACCCATTTCCGGATGTTTCTACTTCCGATCATTCATAGGACACCTCGGATGTCAGTCTGTCATTACAATGCAGAGAGGACACATCTTCCTCGGAAAATCTGTCTGATTTGTCATCTATCTTTCCTGAAAACATAGAGGGTGAACATCTTTTCTTCCCATCTACCCCTCTGCCCGCTTCATCAAATCACGAGGATGCTGAAAAACATCCTAAATTTTCTTATCTTCGTTGTCATGATCTATTCACTTCCTCATTCGATCACGATGTTGATTCTATCGTTGTTAATCTGTTTAAGACACTGGTCTACAATGATCTATCTTTCAACGAAGTCGAAACCCCGCAGACTGTCGAGGCACTTCAGCCCGAGCTAATGGTTATGTCAGGCCCTCACTGTCCTGAGGTTGGTTTCACTTCCAGTCAGGAAATTGTTGAAACACTCAAGGCTCCTCATCACTCTCTGCTTTGCATTGAAGATCAACCAAACACCCATATTTCGCTTCCTCCACTCAAACTACACGATCCCATCGCTCATGCATTGGAGGAATCTTACACAGCAATCACACATGCACAACATAAGTGGTCTACCTTTCTCACATTTTCTTGCATGTCATAGTCAAGAGAATGCACACGCTCAACATCTGCATGCAGTGTACCACAGTGCCATGGCAACTCCATAGAGTGCATGTCATGTGCTTTCATTCATCTCTATTCAGTGGTAGCTTGTAAACTCAAAGTGTGTTTGTCTTCACTATTATATCTTTCTTGTTTGTTGGTTCGCATAGATGTCTTGTTCGCGAACCATTCCTTCACCAACATGGGTCATCCAATGCGCCGATGGTTGCATTGGAGGTATCACTTCATGTGAGATGGCCCACGCACCGTTAGCTTAGGAGTAGGAGTAGTGTTTGCTTTCAGTATGTTTGCTTGCATGCTTGTTTGCTTACTTGCTTTGTTGGTTTGTCTTTTTCTTGCTTGTTTGCTTACTTGCTTTGCTTTCACTTTTGCTTCTGTGTCTGCTTTGCTTTGTTGTTTGTTTGCTTGTTTTGTTCGTAGGTTAGTTTCGCATGAAACCATGTATGACTCTTGAAACAAGTTGGGTAAAGTACAAGAGGACTTGTACAACTATCAACATTTGGTTATCTGTTGTCCGCTCTCTTATGTAAGAACTTGTTTTCTTCAGTCCATGATACATCAATGGAAAATATGTATTGTTCGAAGTGAACCTTGGTGAAAACACAATGCTTGCGTGCTCACTAGTATCACCTACTCTAGTCGATTGTTTTTGGGTTAATCCTTGTCAGCTCAATCAAGTAGAGTAAGGTGAGGGGGAAAACCTTAATAGGCACGTCAGAGGTATAATAAACTACTTCTCTGCAGGAATAACCTCTTCTTCTCTCAATAAGTCAGGATCCCTCTTCCGCCTATGAAATGAATAAGTGCTATGCATAGCTATGAAGATGAAAAATGAAAAAAATGAAAAAGTGAAAAAAGTTTGAAAAAATGAATAAGGCGAAAGAAGAGAAAGGCTTCCTGCGCAGAAATGTGATGAGAGTAACTCCACAGGGGTACTGACCAGGCTCACTGGTAGTGGTTCCATGCTTGTGTTCCTATGTGACTCTGCTAGGGTACTGTCTAGGCCTATTGGCAGTGAAGCAACACCAGAGATGAAACTAAGACTCTAACAACTATAATGCTTTTGCATCAATATACCCCTCAACCCCAATCGAAACAACTGTGTTGACTTGGCTTGGAATGTGTGTCAATCGACCAAGAGCTTGGCGGATGCTACATCTTACAATCAATCTAGTGTGAAACGAAGACAAGCTGAGAACTGAACAATACTTCTGAAGGTGTTAGACTTGATTTTCATGAACAAGGTCCATTCAAAGAGCTGGAGTTCTACCAGTGTGTCACCAAGTGTTGTAGCAACTACAACCACCCTCCAAAATTTTGCCTCAACTTCGTTTCGGAGCCTCCCTTCCAACCTTCACAGCAGCATGTCTTGCTTCGTCAAGTACACAAGATATAGTGGTTTTCTTGTAGAAATACCCCATGTCGTTCAAACCTTGATGCATTCCCCTCATAGATTGTTCATCTGGACTTGGTCCAGCAATAAGAAGAGCATCTCCTTCAAGAATTTGCGCAAACCTGGAGGGAAACCAGCGTTCCATCCAAAAATTGCACAATCCTGACTAGAAACCTACTGGGCCCTAGAATTGTGCAATTCTATTGAGAAAGCTTCACCCAGAAAATTATGCAATCCTTCCCAGCTGGGCTGCTCAGCCCAGAATTTACGCAAATCTAGGCAGCAGTTAGTTGCTTTGCCCAGAAATTGCGCAAATCTTCTGAGCAGCCAGCCTAGCTCTCAGCCAGAAATGTGCATTTTCTCCCAGTAGTTGAGCAGCCTCTTGCATGTGTAGCTGAGTTGACCGGTTCCCTCCGGGACTGAGCAAAATAGACTTGCATGCATGGGCTGCTTCTCCCAAGACAGCATGCAAAGGCATCCCTCATTTCAGGGACCTATTTTTGGCAGTTGGAGGTTACATGCAAGAATCATTTCATAAACCTCCCACCAAGTGTCGCTTTCCCTAGATTTGTGGCATGCATGTCACAACCTCGAATTTATCAAAACTCATCAACCAAATGCTGCAGAGCTCATTCATCACATCAACCTTGTAGCTCTGACATCCCACATCGCTTCTAAGAGCTGTCGCCACATTCAGCTCAATTGTTTTGGGGTAAGCCCACTTTCCATGTCATGTGTTGCATTTATGGCGCTTTTTATGTTTCGCTTCATATGAACGTTGTCTACTTGATTTCAGTGAGTGCTTGTTGTCGTTTTGATACATACTAGCTTGTACTAGCACTGTTTCAATTTTCGTTTCTATCTCACTGTTGTCACATGCATGAAACTATTTTGCACGAACAGTCACTGATTCGGTGACTTGCTTCACCCACATGCATGTTGATCTGTTTACTGAATCTTTCATTCAATGTTTGCATGCGCTATCAATCACTTCTGCTTTCACTTAGTGTTGCCATGCATTCACTGTCATATTTTCTTTTAGTTGCCCGTCGGCGAGTATGGCCAACCTTGGCCTGGATTCTTCCTTCACTGAGACAACATTGCACAATCTAGCGAAGGATGGCTCTGTCTTCCTCTCCAGAAAGGCGCATTTCTTCCTAGGCACTATCCTCCAAGACTGTTTCACTCATTTTTTAGGGACATTGACTGCTAGCCCAAAAAATTGTGCAATGTAGTCACTGAGCCTGTAGCCATTGCCAGCTGAGATTGTGCATTGCATAATTCCAGCAGTCAGCAGCCAAACTAGGCCATGCATTGCACAGTTCCAGTAGTTAGTCTGCCTTCTAGCAGCCCAGACTGTGCCTTGCATAGTCTTGGCAGTCAGTCTCCCAACCTCTTGGCGGAAATTGCGCGACCTTCATGATCAGTCACCTAGGTATGTTGCAAGTCATTTCTCAAGTTCATTTTGGTTTTCGACTGACAAATTGCTTGCCATGAGTGTTTTCATGTCTCCAGGTATCGCAAGTGTTCGTCTGCCTCTAAGAAATGCAGGTGCAATGGTTTCCAGGAGAGCAGAGACAAAGACACCGTTCAAAGCGCACTTGGGGATGCAGTCGATCAAGTGTCTATGAACTTGCCTACCCACAAAGACATCAAGTTGTTCGTAGACAAGGACATCAAGATATGAAGGAAGCAGCATCACAATGAGCAGCATCATGAACATCAGTTGAAGGCAGCATACCGGATGCAACGAATGCGAGAGGAAGGTTGTTGACAACATAGAGGCAAAACAAAGTTGCAAGCTCAAGAAGATCCACTAATGATGAAAGCAACTTTGGAGACTCAGGCTATGAGGTGACGGCACGACATGGAGATCACACGAAGATAGAGAATGGAACAAAGAAGGAGTTGCATGTGCTGAAGCAACAAATCAAGGAAGAACATGAGCTACACAGACAAGCGAATGAGTTGCAACATGAATAGGAATAGTAGGGGGCGCAATATGCACTCACGAATGAAATTGTGCCCATACAAGTTATAGATCCATCCCAGTAGCGGGCACGAAGCAGACATGGTTAGCAGTGTTGTTGATTGCATGCAAGGGATTCAGCAGCATGCATGTCATTGTGCACACACATGCGATCCAACCCATTCAGCACACTCACCAAGGCATAACAAGAGGCAAGTCTGACTAGAGTTGAGCATGTAGTTGACAATTAATGTGCATGACCACTAGCACACACTAGAAGATTAGCACGGACACTATGCATCAGTGTGTTATCGGTTTGGTTGCACCAAGAAGACCATGCGCATGCTAGTAGATGAGGTGGATGAAGGAGCCACACCAATGCACCCGGATGCAACGGAGGCAAGAGGTCGCTTCAGCAAGATGTCACCATGGGGTGTATGCACACCATCACGGACAACCAAGCTTAGCATCAGCTCACCACCTTCACCATCACAAGCATGTCAAAGAGTTGGTCTCACCACAATAGACCGAGTGTCAATGATGTCTTGCATGGCTTGCTCAAGTCATTTTGTCTCACATGAGCACATGTGCATTGTAATGTAACGTCGTGTCAATTGGAAGTTCAAGTGTCATTAGTTGGATGTAACAGTCATAGAGTAGATGAAGTGTCATGAGGGTATATGAACTGTCACAAAGGGTAATGTTAAGGGTCACCCCACCTTTGCTATAAATAGAACCTCATAACTCATTTTAGAGGCTTTTGGTCAGCCAAGCTTCGATAGGAGTATCTTAGAGAAAGCTTGGACAGTATTGTAACGAGCCTTGGCTTCTCCACTGCACAGAGCTAGTACATCTCTTTGGAGGAGCAGGCGATTGTGGATGTAACATTCCACTATTGGAACTAGTGGTTGGACATGGATGTATTGTATGACTGGAACTTACACTTAATATAACAGAGCCAGCACGTTTCATGCATATGTTGTATTCTATTCTATGCTATCTGGTTTACTCTAAATGATATATGTATTTGTTTGCTTACACATGCATGCATGGACTATTATGTATAAGTTTGTATGAATCTTTCTAAAATGTGTTGTTGGTTTAACCATCACTTTGGATTGCTCACTAACTTGCTTCCATCTTGTGATGCATCTTCGCTCATGTGTTCCCTTCCAAGTCCCGTACTATTACAAGTTTCCAAGGGGTGCACTCATCTCAACCCCCGTGTGTTAGAACTTCTCATGCACCTTCCTTGGCTTGTTGCAGTTGTCACACACTTGCTACCAATAGAGTTATCTTACTTGCCTCTGTGTGAAATCACAATCAAGGCACTACCATATGACCCATTGTTGGGACTCCTACACCATACGGTCTGAGGTCTAATTGGGACTTCTTACTAGCGAGATCCCCTTACATGTTGTTTGGTCCAGCACCGTCAACAAGTTCATTAAAAATACTTCGATGGACTCATCTGAAAGATGAGCTTACAATCCAAGCATATGTTATTCTCCTCAAGCTTGTAAAAAATAAAGAGGTACTTACCAGTAATGGTGGGGGGAAATTGGGGAAGGTGTCCATTTTACATTGTCAGTTAAAAGATAGCATGTCGCTCTTGAACACAGCACTTCGTCACATTCATGTTCGGGTTGGGAAATCCATTTGCCTTATAGTTAATCAAACCTCATTGAAAGTCTTCATGGTTTTGGGTATTATCGTTGAGTCAAATGTTGCCAAATCATTATAGTGTCGTTATGTGTTCAAGAGAAGTTCAACCTTGGTTCAAATCCTTTTGCAAAATCTTTGCCTTCATTCGCATCGGCCATCCTTGAGTCAGCCATTGCAATTATTTTCAAAACTTAATATCATTTTTTGTGTTGTAGGCTTTCCTATGACAAATCACTTCCTATCTGTTAGAAAAATTATATATATGACAGAGAAATGCAAGACATATAATATGTGAAAAAAACACAAACACATAAACCAGAGAGACACATATATACATGGTTCACCTAGTTTGGGCTACGTCCACCTCGAACATCCAGTCCTTCCTTTCTATTATCTGGCAAAATGAAGAGACACAACCTACAACAGATGCGTTGTAATATCCTTTGTTTTCTCTCACAGTCTCACCTCTTTGTTTCTTGCTCGGAGAATACACATCTATTACACAGCCTCAATACAATGCCCTCATACAAAGAGAGGGTTTGCCTTCTAGGGCTAAAAACCGTAAACTAAACATAAATTCTACCGTCAGATCATCCACCTAATGAACGGCCTAGATTGACAAGAAATTACTATACTTTTACAATGCAATTTTTCATCTGTTTTTAGCTTCGGGGGCAAACCCCCGGATTAGCCCCCCCGTGTGGAGGGGTTTACAATCTTCCTAGGGTATACATCTAGTTGAAACAAAGACCTCTAAATAATCATGCTCCACGCCCAACACTATCGACTTCAGCTCATCCTCTAGGAAGTTGATTTAGAAACCTTCAGTACTGTCAAGCATGCATGCCTTAATGGCAGGTTTTTCGCTTTCGATGACAGGTTCTCATCATTGACCTTTGATTGAACGATTCTATGAATGTTCGACTTCAGATCACGTATTCGCACTTCACAGATTATACTAGGAGCACCTTGAGAACTATTGTCATTATTGGTGGTTTCTCTCACACTTGTTAATGGTTCACATCATTGACCGATAATCAAGTGGTTTCTACCATGTTCAACTTCGAGACATTCACTCACATGGTTAGAATCGTACTATGGATTGAGAGATGGAGATCAAGACCCTAGATCTAGTTTCATCAATCCAAGTTGCGAGGAGATTTTTTATTCATGATTATGTAGACAGATGGTTGTGTCCATGTTGTGTCTACCATCTATATGATCTTGGTTTCTCCATGCTTGTTCATTGAGTTCACTTTACTCTGAGTATGGGAATGCCTACCTCAAAGATTATTTTTGATATATATTTTGCATTATGTTCCCTTAAATGTTCCTTGTAGGTTTCCGACCATTTCCTCTAATCTGATCCTTGGAATGATAAAGCGCTTCAATCTTTTAAACTTATTTTTCAGACTTCGCACTTTAGGGGGCAATCTATTACACGTCAATTTTTCACCATGACACTTGATCAGTTTATGGATATTATTACCATCCGTGAACATGTTGAAACCATCTCCCTTAAAAGTCCAACAACTCAAAATATGTTGAAATCCATGAGAAATTTGGGTCAAATAGCTCTCACACCTTGTTAAGTTCCACCTGTGCCAATTTCTCTAGTGTTTCCCGCGCATGCGCTGAAATTTACTCTGAGAACAACGTAGAGATGCACTCTGTCTATAACTATAAACCTGTGCAGGTGAATTCTAAAAATTAAAAAATAAAAAGTACATTCTAGAAACATAGTTGGTTGAATATTTCCCACTGAAAGCTTCCAGGTGATGACTATTTGAACTATAACTCTCATAAGATGCATCTCCATCCCTTTTCTCATGGTAACCTAATCCTTCACTAAAGGAGGTTCATCTTCTTCTTAGGGATTTGAAACTTTCCCCTCTTTGATCTATAAAAGGACTATAGGGTTTAGGGATGAAGGAGGTCAGAATTCAGAGAATACAAACTTATGTTGTTAGTTTGAGATTGGAGAACTTGTTATCTAAGGAGGGGATTGAAGGCATTTGGGAGGGATCTCACAATATCAAGGCGAAGGTTGTAAGGCTCCTCTTATCTTCTGATTAATACAAATGAGCACTTTCTCCCATTGACTTTTTTTTTTTGTGAATGATGAATAGTTTGCAATTGGTTATTATGTTCATTAAGACAAGTTCAATCCCTAATTTCCTTGATCATTAGGCTAAGTTGTTTGAATTATTGTATCACATGTGATTTTGATCATTTTTATGGTTTATGTTTGCAGGTTCTACTAAGCATTGAAGAGTTGCATCAAGTCACAAACAAGGATCTTCATCAGGCATTTCGTGAAATCGATAAGAGGTCTATCCACTAGTTAGACTGCTTGTAATTCAAATAAGTTCAACTTAGGGAAAGGGTCAGTTCATTTGTCGTGATTGTTTCTAGTTTCCATTTAGGATCTAGGGAGATTGCTCTTGTCCGCAAGAGGGATTGTCCGGTGTAACAAGCAATCCCTCGCTTTTGCTGGCATCTTATTTGTCAGCACTTGTGTTACAATTTTTTGAAATAGTGTTGACAAAATAAATGTCTGCGCGACAAAATTGTTCATAAAAAACTTTAAAACCAAAATTGTGATAACACTATCAAAGCTAGCCTAGGGTTAGGTTAGGGCACTAATACAAAAGCAGAGTTGTTGGCTGCCTGGGGCCTCATATGCACATGGTAGCCACATTAAACATTCTTCAGTTAACAATTGGCGGAAATTCCAAAATTATTATAGACTGGCTCTTTGGGTCCATTAAAAATTTGGGTCGAATAGCTCTCACACCTTGTTAAGTTCCACCTGCGCTGAAATTTACTCTGAGAATAGCTCAGAGATGTGCTCTATCTGTAACTATAAACCCGCACAAGTGAATTCTAGAAAGTAAAAATAAAATGTACATTCTAGAAACATAGTTGGTCGAATATTTCCCAATTGAAAGCTTCCAGGTGATGACTATTCGAACTATAACCCTCATAAGATGCATCTTTGTCCCTTTTCTCATGGTAACCTAATCCTTCACTAAAGGAGGCTCATCTTCTTCTTAGGGATTTGAAACTTCCCCTCTTTGATCTATAAAAGGACTAGAGAGTTTAGGGATGAAGGAGGTTAGAATTCAGAGAATACAAACTTATGTTGTTAGTTTGAGATTGGAGAGCTTGCTATCTAAGGAGGAGATTGAAAGCATTTGGGAGGGACCTCACAACATCAAGGCGAAGGTTGTAAGGCTCCTCTTATCTTCTGATTAATACAAATGAGCACTTTCTCCCATTGTTTTTGTCTTTTGTGAATGATGAATAGTTTGCAATTGGTTATTATGTTCATTAAGGCAAGTTCAATCCCTAATTTCCTTGATCATTAGCCTAAGTTGTTTGAATTACTGTATCACAAGTGATTTTGATCTGTTTTATGGTTTATGTTTGCAGGTTCTACTAAGCATTGAAGAGCTCCATCAAGTTAGAACCAGGGATCTTCATCATGCATTTCGTGAAACTGGTAAGAGGTCTATCCATTAGTTAGACTGCTTGTAATTCGAATAAGTTCAACTTAGGGAAAGGGTCAGTTCATTTGTCATGATTGTTTCTAGTTTCCATTTAGGATCTAGGGAGATCACTCTTGTCCGCAAGAGGGATTGTCCGGCGTAACAAGCAATCCCTTGCTTTTGCTAGCATCTTATTTGTCAGCACCCGTGTTACAATCTTTTGAAATAGCGCTGACAAAATAAATGTCAGTGCGACAAAATTGTTCATAAAAAACTTAAAAACGTCTAAACCCTAAACCAAAATTGTGATAACACTATATAAGCTAGCTTGGGGTTAGGTCAGGGCACTAATACAAAAGCAGAGTTGTTGGCTGCCTGGGGCCTCATATGCACATGGCAGCCACATTAAACATTCTTCAGTTAACAATTGGTGGAAATTCCAAAATTATTATAGACTGGCTCTTTGGGTCCATGAGAAATTTGGGTCAAATAGCTCTCACACCTTGTTAAGTTCCACTTGTGCCGATTTCTCTAGTGTTTCTTGCACATGCGCTGAAATTTACTCTGAGAACAGCGTAGAGATGTGCTTTGTCTGTAACTATAAACCCGTGCAGGTGAATTCTAGAAAGTAAAAATAAAAAGTACATTCTAGAAACATAGTTGGTCGAATATTTCCAAGTGATGACTATTCAAACTATAACCCTCATAAGATGCATCTCCATCCCTTTTCTCATGGTAACCTAATCCTTCACTAAAAGAGGTCCATCTTCTTCTTAGGGATTTGAAACTTTCCCCTCTTTGATCTCTCAAAGGACTATAGGGTTTAGGGATGAAGGAGGTCAGAATTCAGATAATACAAACTTATGTTGTTAGTTTGAGATTGGAGAACTTGTTATCTAAGGAGGATATTGAAGACATTTGGGAAGGACCTCACGGCATCAAGGCGAAGGTTGTAAGGCTCCTCTTATCTTCTGATTAATACAAATGAGCACTTTCTCCCATTGATTTTGTCCTTTGTGAATGATGAATAGTTTGCAATTGGTTATTATGTTCATTAAGGCAAGTTCAATCCCTAATTTCCTTGATCATTAGGCTAAGTTGTTTGAATCATTGTATCACAGGTGCTTTTGATCCTTTTTATGGTTTATGTTTGTAGGTTCTACTAAGCATCACAACCTGGGATCAAGTCACAACCTGGGATCTTCATCAGGGATTTTGTGAAATGGTAAGAGTTCTATCCATTTGTTAGACTGCTTGTAATTCGAATAAGTTCAACTTAGGGAAAGGGTCAGTTCATTCGTCATGATTGTTTCTAGTTTCCATTTAAGATATAGGAAGATCTCTCTTGTCCCTAAGAGGGATTGTCCGGTGTAACAAGCAATCCCTCGCTTTTGCTGACATCTTATTTGTCAGCACTTGTGTTACAAATTTTTGAAATAGCGCTGACAAAATAAATGTCAGCACGACAAAACTGTTCATAAAAAACTTAAAAACCTCTAAACCCTAAACCAAAATTGTGATAACACTTATCAAAGGCTGGGTTAGGTCAGGGCACTAATACAAAAGCAGAGTTGCTGGCTGCCTAGGGCCTCATATGCACATGGCAGCCACATTAAGCATTCTTCAATTAACAATTGGCGGAAATTCCAAATTATTATAGACTGGCTCTCTGGAAAGACTAGCCTACAGGTTCTGAATCTGTCCTACTGGAAGACCAAAACAGAGAAGTTGATCAGTGGATTAGGTTAGATTTCCTTCTTCCATGTTTACAGGGAATTCAACCTTCAAGCAGACACTCTGTCAAAAAAGGGTCTTCTGCTCCAGCCAGGGACTCTCCATTTAGAAGAGTGGCTTAAGGGAGAAAGACTCCATGCTGGTCTATACCAGCTGTTTTAGTTTTTTCAATCGCTGTTACTGGTTCCCCTGATCCATTTTTGCATTGCAATATTAGTTTTTTGGTCATCGTTTTGTGAATTTTTTGAGGTGGTTCCTTAAGGAAGTGGTTAGTTCAGGTTTGATGCTATTAAGATATGTCAAAATCTACCTTTTGTTTTTATTATCAACATTGGTTGTCTGAACAGATGCTGTAAACATCCTTAACGAAATGCCCGTCTCTTGGTAGTCGCACCGAGGGTTAGATGTAGCTGTTTTTTGGGCTTAGCTGACCTCTCCGTAGAGCTTGATTATTGTAAATATCTTTGATTCAGCAATGAAAAGCAGGATATTGTTTTCTTTTTAATAATAATTTTAAAAAACCAAAAAAGTGCTGTTACCTAATGACCAGAATCGCATGAAATATACCATAGTAATTGAAAATAGAATGGGTAGATTTTCCTGCTTAATACCATACACTTTGTGCAGTAGGTGAGTACTGTTAAAAAATTATTAACTCAATCTAATGTCACCTATTGTGTGTGTTATTGAAGATGCACAGACGACTCAGCTCTGACGAAATATGCCACAATAATTGAGAATAGAGCAGGTTATATTTTCCTGCTCAATTTGATCCCGCTGTCTGCAATAAATATTACTAAGGCCCTGGGAACCCATGAAGAACAGAGAAAGCATATTTGCTGTGCTATAATGTTAATTGGGCCTTAGGAACTAGCATTTTTTATGTGTTATGAATAGGCCAAGCAGCAAAATGTGATCCTTTTGCTCACTGCCAATATGTTATGCTATATGTTAAGCAAAGAGTGACCACTCATTTTCATTGAAAGTGTGCATTTAGACATTCAGAATGACGGCCCAATCGTGCACCACACATCTGCTGGATTGCTTAAGCTAACTGCTCATACTGAACATAATATGACCGTTGAACTGCACATAGTATCTTATCACCCAGGTTTGTTGCTTAAACTATCCGGTTTTTGTTGGGTTGGAGTTTGCAAATGAGTCGAAGCTCACACAGGTAGGGAGTGTGCATTATATCTGTGTCGCATCTTTCCCGGTGACATTTAACATGGAGGAATAAAACTGTACACAATATCCACCTAATTTGACTGTTTAAGCTGTTTTCTTGGCTGGACTTCAATCCAATCTCTACATCATGATCCCAATGCCTGAATGGAAAAGATTTACCTTCTCCTTAGGACAAAGGTCAGTTAATTAACTTCTATAGTGCACCTTCTCCCTAGAGACAGACCAGTTTAAGACCTTCACCTTCTCCTTATTGGCCCGACATATACTCTCTCAATTGTAGTTTGCCAATAGTATCAATAGATCCGATGTCGACATAATGATCCCGATGTCTGAATGGGTAAGGATCTGGCCCTCTCCTTGTATTTGAGCATGCCCCAGGTTACCAAGACCATGTGCCAACTTCTCATTATCGCCAACAGAGGTGCCTCTTATATGAATACGGGGTGCTTGATCAAATATATATGATAAAAAATAATATATATGATAAAAAATAATTTCACATAATTCATTAATAGCAAACTTCAAAGAGTATGCCGTAAAACTGCTTCTGCTTGGCTAAGAGTTCGTCTTCCTCGGACGTAAGGAAACAGGTTAACGGCCCAAGACCCAGAGGCATCTGGCAGGAGTGAAAGCCTGCTCCCTTACGGACCACCAGCGGGTTATTACAGGTGGCGTGGTTTTCCTTGATAACAGTGATGAGTCAAACCGACATTCGCGGATAGCAGCCAGAGATGGCTGTCCTCACTGTTGGTTTGACACCTGAGTTTGATAGGTTTTGCCACCTTCGGAAAAAAAAAAAAAAGCAAACTTCAAAGAGCCGATAATCTTTACTGATATTTTCATTTGATCCAAAACTAACCAACAAGAGGTTTGCATCAGGTTCTATTAAGCACAAGGAGGGATAAAAAAAAACTGCTAATTTAGATTTTTATTTGTCTTTTTCGGTCACCTCTTTTTTACCCTTTTTTGACAAAATAGAGCACAGATGTCAACGGATCCTATCTCTACACATAACAATGATCCCGATGCCTGAACGGGTAGGGTTTGGCCCTCTTCTTGAGGCAAAGGTGAGATACTACACCCTCGCTGCATAATTTGGATTTTTATTTGTCTTTTTAGATCAGCTCTTTTTTATACTTTTTTGACGATTAGAATATAGATTTTTTTTTGACATTAGAATACAGATGTCTAAATTATAATGTTTTAGTCTAGGAATACAAGAGGGATTAAGAAAAACCCGGTGCAGACTTCTCACTGCATAATTTGGATTTTTATGTCTTTTTAGGTCAGCCCTTTTTTGACCTTTTTCGACGATTAGAATATAGATTATTATTTTTTTGACATTAGAATACAGATGTCTATTTTAATGTTTCAGTGTAGGCATGTACTCTACAGTGTACACAAATCTCATCCGCTCAGGCTAAGGGCACCTCAATTTTCTTGGCACAATCCATTCGAATAAGACTTTTGAATATCTGCTAAGAACAACGAAACAGGTTCGCGATTGTCCAAAATTCAAGTGGTTTTGCCACAATCTAGCATAAAATAATTAAAATGAGCATAGTTTAACTAATAGATAAATGGTTTTTTCGCTGGGCATTTTTTTTAACGAAAATGTAGAGGTTTTTAAAACTCTAGGTTGTTTAATTTGTTTTTGTAAAATTTGAATGTTCCATGGGTTTTCCAGGCATTGAATCTATTTTTGAATTCAAGTGAAAAAGTTATTTTTTATTAATTAAACTGCACCATTAAAATGTGGTCTCCCTCTGATTAGACTCAGACTCATCCATGTGTTCTATGGCTACAAAATTAAACAATTGAGCAAAAAAACCTGCATTCAAAATCCAAAAACGATAGAAGCATTATTTATATATTGCCAAAACAGAGAAAATCGATCATTCTTAAATTCTTTCGATGCTGAGGTTAGTCTGTAATATGTTTTAATAGTTGTCAGTTGCATAATCCATTCGCACGAGGTTCACAGTTGTCCAACATTTAGGTATTTGCACCAGAATAATCTAAAATAAATCAAAATGTATTCTCTCTGTGATTAGACTCATCCATGTGTTATATAGCTACAAAATTAAACAAGTCAACACATGGCTACATTATTTATATTGCACAAGAGTTCTCATTAAAACAGAGAACATTCAATAATTCTTAAATATGTCAATGTTGCTGCAACAATTGCGATAAAGAATGGCGACCTCGTTTAACGAAACAAGAGACAGCTACTCAGACTAAGAAATGAATTATCACTAACAGTTTTGTCTGACTAAATGTAGTTTAATTCTCTCCAATACCTGTCTGCCGTAGCAAACTCTGCATATTGCAGTCCCAAAGGCATTTGACAAACTCCATAACATTAAGGTCATAGATGACATCTAAGCAAAGGCTTCTATCTGCGTAATACAACAAGTAGACTACATTAAATAAGCTCCTGGGAATGAACATTAGAAAAGAATTAAGAATATGACTTTTGTCACAATACAAAATAAGGGTTCAGAGCATGAACATCTACCTCGTAGCAGAGGCTTTACTGTTTACCATAATTACTTGTCTTCCTCGTCCTCCTCATAAGACAACGCATGACTAATCTCATGCACACTTTCTCTTCTTAAAGGCTTACCAGCATCCCCCTTATCTATGGAAGGTGTACTCGTAGTCCCATCTGGTGCAAAGAATGATTTCTTTCCAATTCGATCTATTTCTCTTTTGATGCAGCCAGAATCTCTGGGGCTTTCTGTCGTAAACCTCACAGTTTTAATCTTTGGCAACTTCATTTTATGCCGTTCCAGAGTATCAGGAGCTTTATTCCCAATGAAAAAGCAATAGTTGTCGGTACCGTCTTGAGCATGAACTTCCTCATTCACACCTGATATGTGTTTTTCCAAGGATTTAACTTGGCATAAATCAGATGAGTCAGCGAAAGGATTTCTATTTGAACATTCCTTGTCTTGATTCTTCGTTTCTCTAGACCCATGTCTAGCAGGTGTGCCTGTTGTTTTACAATCTTTGGACAGCACACCATGTGTCTTCTTAGCTTCTAATATTGCTGCTGCAGAGCTTTTAGGAGTTCTGGATCTCGGGGTAGCAACAGATCTGTGAGGGTGTGTATTTGTAACCAAGTAGTTATTTCCATTATGGCCACCAGCCACAGCAAATCTTCTCTTACATTCTGTATTATCCACTCTACCTTTTACAGATTCAAACTCATCTTCTTGGAAGACTCTCTTCCCATGCACGTTCCTCAAAGAGCTCAGGCTAGATTTAGGAGTCTGGGCACCCTTATCCTTACAGGGTGTGGGAGATTTACCATAACGGCTTGGCACAAACCTTCCCCTTCTCAAGGAAGGGGAGGGGGGCTTTTCAGCTTTTTGACTAGACTGTGCTTTGCTGCTTAAGCAGTAAGTACTTACAGATTTATTGGTATCTAAATCTTGAAAAAGCTTCTTACCTTGCATTCCTTGAGTGTTCTTTGCAGAATCCTTAGTCGTGGTTGTCCCTGTCTTCTTGGTACTCATAATGCTTATTCCTGCAAGGCTCAAATTGCAAGTCCTCCTGTCAATGGAACGCTGAGGCACAGGGCTCAAACTCATGCTGCGCGCCCTACTGTGCAACCTATCATACTTTGCCGAAGAATCCATTTTCCGCAACTGCATTTCTTGTGATCTCACTTGCCCTTGGATACCATTTTCTGCCTGACCCATTCCTAATATTTTGTAATCCATGCTCATTTTCTACTCCCTTTCGAGCAATCTCTGAAAGCCTTAGATGCTCAGCTGGGCCTAAACTAGCACCTCTTCTCTGGGACTTAGGACTCGTCCAGCTACATCTGCTCTTTCCAGTTTCAAAAGCATTCTTCTCTGCTTTTGACTGTATGCGGGAATCCCACTGAAGAAATTTAGCCGACACTGTTCTTCCCCTTCTCTGTTTCTCGGCATTCTTGGGCTCCTCTCCTTTAGACACTTGACATTCATCTACCGCACTGCTATTTACGCCAGCAGTCTTCTTAGGAGTAGCCCCCTCTGCAACCCATTTTTCTACCTGTAAATGACCATAAATTCCTTGCTGGGTTTCCTGATTTCTTTCTTTAGCTGCCTGTTGAAGCCGCAACGCTTGAAGTTTCTCTGTTAGGCGCATAATTTCCTTCTCTATTTCTTCAATGTTATCTTCGAGATGGGTCCTGGACTCTTCGCAATCTCCTCCCAGTCCTTTGTCAACTGTTGGAATCTGCGTTGCACTAGCTATGGATTCGACACCCGGACTGCGATTGTCCTTGGAAGTATAGGCTGCCGGGGTGCTCTCCAGAAATGGAATAAGATCATTTGTTGCCAAGGGATGAATGGGCTCCTCGCTTTTCATGGATGGAATAAGATCATTTGTTGCCAAGGGATGAATGGGCTCTTCCTTGCCTTTCCTGGTTTCATTTGATGAAACATCAGCCAGAGATTTAGAGGGGCTATTGCCATCATCGTTGTTGTTGGTACCAGAAGAATCAGTGGTACTAACACTGCATTCTCCCTCACGCTGAAAAACCACATTGTCCTTCCACACCACAGTTGAGTTACCATTGCAATTGTCATTGCCAATTGAAGCTACAGGGGATGATGGGGATAAGTCTGCGTTTCAGAGAAAAATGTTTCAAAACACAAATTCTCACAAAATCCAATTATTATTGTTAGCAGAAGGTAAAAACTGTAGAGAAACATGTTTCAAAACGCACATTCTCACAAAACCTAATTATCATTGTTAACAGTGAATATAAAAACTAAGGAAAAAAAATTCCACAAAGCCTGAGTGAAAAGAAAAATGAAGTCAATTCAAGCTACAGGGGATGATGGGATATATCTGGTTAGAAACATGTTTCAAAACGCAAATTCTCACAAAACCCAATTGTCATTGTTGGCAGTGAAAGTAAATTAACTAAAAGATATTCCACGAAGTCTGAGTGAAAAGAAAAATGAAATCAATCCCTACCTCTGTTGGGTGCATTTGCAGCTGGGTTTGTCTTCACGGACTGACGATTTTTCAGCGTGGATGTGGATCTGCCAAAGATTGCATTAACGTTCAGCAAACAGAGAGCCGATGATTGTGTGGAAGGGCGCTGGCACCCTGTTGTGGCGTTGCTGCTCTTGTTCTCCTGGTTTGCCTTCGATCTCCCAGGAGTCCTCGCTCCTCCTGCTACTGCGGCACCTGAGACCTTCATCTTACCTCACCTTGTGTGCGTATTCCTCTGCGATTCTTCAGTTCCACCATATTCCCTGCTTGCCCATCTCCATTAGCTGAAGCAGAACATTACAGAATAGGATAAACCCTGGGCTGAAGCTCAAGAAACGGTCCAATACAAATTTAAAAGTTCCCTGACCTTGTGAACGTTGGAGAAATATAGACGTTATAGCTTTTTCAGCAATCGTCATCAGCTTATTTAAATTTGTTTTATATTTTACCCACAAACGTATATCAACTAACGTCTCCTTGCTTATGTTTCAAGTTTTATCGTGTAGGAATTAGGTAAACACTACGTGTTTACATTTTAAATTAAACTCTAACTTGTAACAATTCACATGGTATAGTTAATGGTTATCTTTTTTGTAGGAAGGAAAAAATTAAAATTAATATATATAGATATAGATATTTTAATTTTTATGAGGGTAAAGATAATTTATTGGACAGATTACTTCTTCGTCTACTTGACGTATTTATGGAACTATTGACACTATTTTCTAATTAACCGTACAGAATAAATAAAAATGATTAATATTTTGTGTAATTATTGTATATTTATTTTAGTTCAGCATTTATTATATATTGAAATGCATCAAAATAAATAAATTTTAAAATTTTAAAAAATATTATATATATATATGAAAAATCAAATACATTAAACTTAAATGACTTTATATTTATTTTTTTATATAATAAATATCAATTCTATAAAAAAGAATTATATATGTTTCTCATATTTAATAATATATAATTAAAAAATAATAATAACTAATATTAAAATTAATTAAAAGATAATAATAAATAATATTAAAATAAATTACATAAATTAGATATTAAAGTATTGTATTATTATGTTAAGCACCAAATTGATTAATACTAATTGGTTATATATGTCAAATATCAATTTTATTTAAAAGAATTTACACATCTTTTTAATATTTAGTAATATATAATTAAAATTTCATTTTTTATTTTTAATTATTTTATATAATACATATAGTTAATATAAAATTATAAAATAAGGTCAAGGTTTAGAGAATTCCCTTTAGCCATGCACACCATGCACAACATTGAGAACAATCATTCCCACCTTAGCCAAGGCATCTGATGCCTCAAATCCATCTACACCTTTCTTGTTACATTTCCCGTCACTGTCCTGCCATCATCCATTTACACCAATGAACCCAACCAGTCCAACTAGTTGCCATACTCTTGCTTTCAACTGCCCTTTTACATGCATTGAGCTTCATCTAGGTCTTACCTTACCTGTCGAGTACCACACAGCTCTCCTGGAGTTCCATTAACTTCCTCTTTCCCAACCAATTCCCAAGACTCTCAAAACAATAAAGGCAATACCAAGAAGCAAGCAAGAACAAAACCATGGAAAACAAACAACAATATGACACCACAAACAAAGTGGAATGATCATGCACTAGACACAAACAAAACCGCAATCAAGTACAACAAATCACAAAGACCAAAATTACAAGATGGGCAAAAAACGCCATGACTCAATCCGCGTGGTTCCCATCGCTTCAAAGGGGAAGCTCAACTTGAGCCTTCTTCAAGATTCCATGGCAACCTCTCTTGCCATGCAACTCCCTGCATCACCCTACATAAACACATAAACATAACAATACACCAGTTACCTTATCTTGTTGTGCCAAGCACACTGCCTTGCAACTGAACACATCCACACCATCTCTCAAGGGACTCCAATTCCCTTGACAGATCCACCTGTAACTAAAGACTAGCTAATATACCTGTCAAATACATGTTCATGAATCTAGCACATATCCACATAATGTCAAACAAGATTAAGGTTAAGAAGACTTCATGTATGTGAAGCACTCATTCATTTGGAATTAGGGTTTCCAAACATAGCCAAAGGAATTCTTGCCCAATTCCTTTCTTCTACCCTTTTTACTTTGTTGGAATTGAGGCTTACTATGTGTTGTCACATCACCCAACTATTAGTTATATATCAACTATTACCTTGTCATGCTAATACCAAGCATGTTTCCTGCAACTCTTCACACATGTCAACCACACATTCCAAATATCAAGACAATCATATCTATCAATTTGAAATCAACCTTTACCAAGACTAACAATCATGTCATAATCCATAGTCAACTCATAGTCATTAGACATAATGCTACAACTATCACCTACTACACTCAAGTACATATCAATTGTCTCAACACATATGTATTAGTACAATCATCTTAAAACAAGATCATTGGAACACATGCTCATATTATGCAATTCATCAAACATTCAACCAACTTGCAAACATACCATGTTATATAAATCAAATAGACAACCTAATAGACAACAACACTCAGACACCAAATAGACGACATAATCAAACAGTCGAACACCAAATATATGACATATGCAAACTCATACCTTAATGTATCTTAGGGGAGGTTATCTTGTTTGCACAATCAAGCTAGGTTAGCATGATATAACTTCACAACGTCTCAACTCAACCATAAATAAGGTCATGATATCCATAGCAGTAACTAGCTAATAAGTTCACATCATAAACTCATAAACAATTTTCATTCCTACATAATAATCACATCTGCACAATCAGTTTAGATTAGTATGACATATTATCACAACATATTAACTCATACGTAAATGTTATAACCCTGATCATTCGCATAGTCCAATCCAACTTAATATGATACATATCACATCAAGATCTTAATGTAATAACCCTAACCATTTGCATAGACCAATCCAATTTAGTATGATACATATAACATCAAGATATTAATGTTATAACCCTAATCATCAACTTAACTAACATGTAACAACAACAAGTTATACATCATGCTCATCAACAACATATAACCTAATCATTAAGCTAACTATCATATAACAACAAGAAGTTAACCTATAACATATTCATCAACAACATATAACCTAATCATCAAGTTATCTAACCTAAAACAACAATAACAATATATACAACCAGAGATTACAATCATTCATGACTATCTAACACACATGCATATGACTACACTAATCAACTAGCATCTATCATGTATGTAACCATAAAACCAATAGACATGTACATAAACCTAATGCATATAACAATCCATTAACTAACATACCTGCATGCCCAACATTCAAACCTATGTGATGACATGCTCTTGCCTTGATGTCCAATGTCACAACTTCACTTTAGTGATATGCATCTCCCACTCTATCTCAGCCAACGCATCAACATCATAACATACCAATATCAACTTGATGACCTAATTGCATACAATGACTTCACAATGCACGTCTGGCCTACCCTACATGCATAACCATAACCATGACAATGCATGCATAACAACATATAGACATTGTTGTAGCTTATATTGTGTTTAAGCTTATTTATCACTTTTATCACAATGTGCAGTCTAAAATCACTGCAAGGGTTCAACCTCAATGAAGCTCCCTTATTTTCTTTACATCCACAAATTCTAAAAGAAATGAAGTAGTTTATTTATTATATATATATCAAAATCGCTAAAAGAACAAGTATAAAAGAAGCGGCCCTGGTATACCCATGCGATCAAGTTAAATCATAACATAAATGGTTATATGGAGCCATAACCAAAATATATATGTGTATGTGTGTGTGTGTGTTAAGCGATGCAGTTAATCGCAATCGCAAAAATGCAGAGGGCAATTATGTTATTACCACAGGAACCACTGGTTCCCGATTGCGATGAGCAGTTATATGAAATCACCCCTGGCCGGACCTGAAAACATATATCGTGTCGTATAGTTTCGATGGATCCGCCGTATTGTAGAACGCCTCACGTACATATATATGGGTTCCCCGATTGTGATATGCGATGGCCAGACCCGATATTTTATATATTGTATTTAATATTTCCAGCGTGTCCATCTTATCGAGGATTGTAAAGGTTTGTATTGATATACCATTTAAAAGCGCCGATTGCAATTTGCGATGGCGGACCCGAAAAAATATATATTGTGTTTTATAATGCCAGCGGGTCCGTAAAGTGTCGAATGCATATGTGTTGGTTCCTTTCCTTTTCCGATTGCGATCTGCGATAAAGATGTCGGACCTGATAGTTTATATATTATGTTTTATAACTTCGGCGCATCTGTAATATCGCAAAATGTTAAGGGTTGGGTCGATATAACAATGGAAAGCGCAGATTGTGATTTGCGATGGGAAGTCAATGAAGCGTTGAAAAGGCGGAACTGATGGGTTTATGCAACAAATTTAATTCTTTTTGAGTTCCGCGGTAAACCAAAGGTTTGCGTTAATTTCGTTGTATAAAGGAAAAATCAGCATTAAAGTCGAATCTGAAGAAAAGGCAATTGGTTGAGTTTCTTGGTGTTTTGGCCAATTGAAATGCGCCCGATACATGCGTAAGCCCAGGTTTACTCAAGTCAAACACAGTTCATTACGGCTAAAGCGGATTAAGCATTATTAAAGCATCCATAGAGGAACTTAAGAGCCGATTAACAGAGCAAGCCAGTAGTTATCGTCATCTTCTAAATTCAGTTATTTTCCTGTTATTTCATGTTCTTTGAGGTGTCTTTTATCCTCTGTGTAAAATTCTATAATAGTTTTTACTTCAGATAGTTAGAGAAACAGTTTAGTAGTTTGACAGTTTCAAAGATCAACAATTGTTTCACAAATGTATAAAAGGAGGAAAACTTACAGAGAAGGGGTTTGGAATTTTGGAGAACCCGGAGACTAGGCCACTATATTCCTAATATAACTGTTGATTAATGAAAGAATCAGAAGTTTCCATGAATTATTGGGCATAATTTTGTAACCTTCTTTGTCATGTGTCATCTTATTTTTTCTTCTTTCAAGTATAGTAATGAAGCTGCAGGTCTTTATTTGCTTATGTAGATAAACTTAAAATTCCTTAAAAGAGTGCTCCTATACTTGAAGTTTTCATCTTCCTTTCTAAGTTATAGATAATAGTTTCTGCGTAAGGCAACATATTATCTTTAACTTCTCCAAGGGTCGCAGATAATAGTTTCTGTGTCAAGCAACATATTGTCTATGATTCAGTTCTCATTTTCATAATTCTTCTAAGTGATGGATAGTAGATTCTATGTTAAGCAGCATATTATCTTAAACTTCTCCTTCAAGCTTTCTTCATTCATCATTTATATCTAGCAACAAATGGCATTCTAAGATTTTCCAGTCACATATGTATTAACAGTTAAAGACTAAGTTTTCTAGGTCCTTCATTTAAGAATACAACAAACAATAAAGTGACAAATAAGTGACAACAAACAATAATCATTAATGTCTTAAGCACAATTTCTCCACAGCCAGGAAATTGGTTTCTTAAGGTACAACATTAATTGGCACCGTTGTCGGGGAGAGAAGACAAGAACACTTTTCCCTGGGTTTTCACTATTTTCCTCTGGTTGTTCAGTGAGGAGGAAATACTTGGTTGTTTCGAATAAAAGCAATAAAAGGTGACTCCATAATAACAGAGACCACAGCCTGCAAAATAATTGAATAAGAACACTTTTCCATAGGTTTATTAAGTTTGAAGCTGATCCTTGAGAGTGACAAGTTTCAACAGTTGGTTGTACATTCACACCTGTGATTTTCACTTACAACATTAATTGGCGACTCTATTGCACTTTGAATTTTTCTTTTCTGGGTTTTAATGGCTCTCCCTGCATTCTTAGTCCATAAATTTGATCCATTTGATTTTACTGGGATCACTGGCTATCCTCATGATATGCCTGCATTTTCTGCAACGAGTATCTTCCAAAATTCAATAGAAAGGAATATGAAGTTTCGGCTCAGCACCTCCAAGAGTTTCATGAATGCATGGAGCAACAGGGCATCATTCATGAAGATGTGAAGATGAAGTTGTTTTTGTTTTCTTTGGACCTAGAAGCTAGGGTTTGGTTCAGGTCTCTGCCTCTTTCAAGCATTTCATCTTTGAAAGATTTCCATTCAGTGTTCAATTCTTCTTGTAGAACTTATTATCCTCACAAGTTTCTTTTTGAAGGTTGTTGTGAATATTATGATGCTAAAGAAACTTTAAAGGTTCAAGGTAATCTTGTTAATGAAACTAATGTTTTTATTGATAATATATCAAGCATTCAGAGAGGTTATAGCCAAATTAATCAGATCCAAACAAATGCATTAGAGATAGAAGCAAATCTGGTGGTTGCAGGAAAAGCACCAGAGACACAGCCTATCCAAGACAAGGGAAAGGCAAAGATGGAATCCTCTCAAAGTCAAACATTGGAGGATATGTGTAATGTAATTAAAACTTTGTCAGATAGGTTGAATAAGTTAGAGTTAGAAAATAAGAATTCTCAGAGACCTACGTTATATGCAGTAGATGAAGATGAACTTGGTATTGAAGGAGAAGAGTATGAATATGATGAAACAAATGTCATTCATGATGAAAATAAAATTGATGAATATTGGAAGCAATTCTCTGATTTTATGCAAACTGAACTACATAAGAAATATGACTTGAGATTGAGGAAAAGATCAAGAATTCAAGAAAATAAAAGTGAGCAGCAAGTTTCAACTTCCTCACCAAAGGCGACTCCACAAGAATCTCAGCCTACAAAACAAGTGAATAAAGGAAATCAAGAGAGTATTCAGATGGAGGAAAATTCAAACATGCATCAAGAATTTCTGCTCAGCAGTCGAGAAGAGGAAGAAATAATTAAGTTGCAAATAAATCCCCAGAGTTCCTATTTTGTTAAATTTGATGATCCTCCTATCTATAATGAAAATGGTTTAAATGGGGAACAGGACGAAGCTCTTCAAGTTCATCAGTTAGGTTTTGAACATACAGGAAGAAACCAGCGACTTGAATATGTTGGACAGCAATATATTGAGCCATCTATCATAGAAAAAGAGGTTATCTTATGTAAAAAGAAAGTTGATAAAGAGATTGTATATCATTGCATTGAAGAACATAATGATGCCCATGGATCAGAGGTAAACAATCTATTTGAAGTTGATCATATGTCGTATAGTAATGAGAAAAAATTTCTTTTTCTTCCTGAGGTTAGAATTACAAATTATTTTCAATCAAAGCTTAGAGATGAAAAGTGGAGACATGAAAGTGACATAGATCATTTTCTTAAAGATGTTGTTGATTGTTCTGTTGAGCATATTATCCCAACAGAAGGTTTATTTGAGCAAGAACCTTCACACATAGAGAATTTCTTTTTTGGAGCTGATCAGGACCATATTTTTTCTTATACTTTTGAAGATCCTGTGGAAGATTACATGGAAGAATTTATCAATAGTATACACATATCATTTTGTGGATATACTCCTAATTTTTGTTGTGAGCTTCTTTTATGCATAGTTTATTTTCCGTTCAGGATGAATTGTTTTTTTAAATTTCACTGGCAGAATGGCTCTAAATTAAACACCCAAATGCTAACCTGGCACCATTGGAAGATTGACTTCACCTGATGGAGATCAATCATGTACATATGTAGGAACTTGTACATAAATAAGCTCAGGTGTTGAGAATTTGGTTTCCAGTTGCAGTTCTTCAGTTTAATCATTAATTGATGAATAAGGGTGACTTTCCCAATTGGAAACTAGTTTGCAGAGGTGTCAGACTTCAAGATTGTCAGGTTTCAGTTGTCAAATTTCAGGGTTTTCACATTTTTGGACTCCATGCCCAACTAAGGCTATTGATCTACGATTATGAATATTTTACTATCAAAGTGCAAGCATCTTATCACTGCAGATATTGGTGTGGATTCAGTGTACAAATTTTCACACAGTTAAGCTTAGCGAAGCAATATATGACTTCATGCCCAATGGATAAGGCATTAATCTACGGTTCTTAGTGCTTCTGTGGTAGAAGCACTATCCCCAGTTGGAGCCAAATTTAGTAGCTTATATTGTGTTTAAGTTTATTTATCACTTTTATCACAATGCGCGGTCTAAAATCACTGCAGGGGTTCAACCTCAATGAAGCTCCCTTATTTTCTTTACATCCGCAAAGTCTAAAAGAAATGAAGTATTTTGTTTAGTATATATCGAAATCGCTAAAAGAACAAGTATAAAAGAATCAGCCCTGGTATACCCATGCAATCAAGTTAAATCATAACATAAATGGTTATATGGAGCCATAACCAAAATATATGTGTGTGTGTGTGTGCGTTAAGCGATGTAGTTAATCGCAATCGCAAAAATGTAGTGGGTAGTTATGTTATTACCATAGGAACCATCGATTCCCAATTGCGATGAGCAGTTATATGAAATCACCCCTGGCTGGACCCGAAAACATATATATCGTGTCGTATAGTTTCGATGGATCCGCCGTATCGCAGAACACCTCACATACATATATATGGGTTCCCCAATTGCGATATGCGATGGCCAGACCTGATATTTTATATATTGTGTTTAATATTTCCAGTGCCTCCGTCTTATCGCGGATTGTAAAGGTTTGTATTGATATACCATTTAAAAGCACCGATTGCAATTTGCGATGGCAGACCCCAAAAAAAAAATATTGCGTTTCATAATGCCGGCGGATCCATAAAGCGTCGAATGCATATGTTTTGGTTCCTTTGTCGATTGCGATCTGCGATAAAGATGTCGGACTCGATAGTTTATATATTATGTTTTATAACTTCGGTGCATCTGTCATATCGCAAAATGTTAAGGGTTGGGTCGATATAACAATGGAAAGCGTCGATTGTGATTTGTGATGGGAAGTCAACAGAGCGCTGAATAGGCGGAAACAATGGGTTTATGCAACAGATTTAATTCTTCTAGAGTTCCGCGGTAAACCAAAGGTTCGCGTTAATTTCGTTGTATAAAGGAAAAATCGGCATTAAAGCCGAATCTGAAGAAAATGCAATTGGTCGAGTTTCTTGGTGTTTTGGCCAATTGAAATGTGCCTGATACATGCGTAAGCCCAGGTTTACTCAAGTCAAACATAGTTCATTACGGCTAAAGTGGATTAAGCATTATTAAAGCATCCATAAAGGAACTTAAGAGCCGATTAACAGAGCAAGCCAATAGTTATCGTCATCTTATAAATTCAATTATTTTCCTGTTACTTCATGTTCTTTGAGGTGACTTTTATCCTCTGTGTAAAATTCTATAATAGTTTTTACTTCAGATAGTTAGAGAAACATTTTAGTAGTTTGAAAGTTTCAAAGATCAGCAACTGTTTCACAAATGTATAAAAGGAGGAAAACTTATAGAGAAGGGGTTTGGAATTTTGGAGAACCCGGAGACTAGGCCACTGTATTCCTAATATAATTGTTGATTAACGAAAGAATCAGAGGTTTCCATGAATTGTTGGGTATAATTTTGTAACCTTCTCTGTCATGTGTCATCTTATGTTTTCTTCTTTCAAATATAGTAATGAAGTTGTAGGTCTTTATATGCTCATGTAGATAAAGTTAAAATTCCTTAAAAAATCGCTCATATACTTAAATTTTTCATCTTCCTTTCTAAGTTATAGATAATAGTTTCTGTGTAAGGCAACATATTATCTTTAACTTCTCCAAGGTTCGCAGATAATAGTTTCTATGTCAAGTAGCATATTGTCTATGATTCAGTTCTCATTTTCATAATTCTTCTAAGTGACGGATAATAGGTTCTGTGTTAAGCAGCATATTATCTTAAACTTCTCCTTCAAGCTTTCTTCATTCATCATTTATATCTAGCAACAAATGGCATTCTAAGATTTTCTGGTCACATATGTATTAACAGTTAAAGATTAAGTTTTCCAAGTCCTTCATTTAAGAATACAACAAACAATAAAGTGACAAATAAGTGACAACAAACAATAATCATTAATGTCTCAAGCACAATTTCTCCACAGCCAGGAAATGGGTTTCTTAAGGTACAACAGACACTAACATGCATAACAAATGCATATACAATCATACACATGATGACACATTCCAAAACAACACCATCAACCTTCAAATGGTGACATCACTACACTAATGATCAACACCGTGCAAATGCAACAAGCACATGGACTACAAGCATAAGGAACACATATGCAACTGACATGAATGCATGACCAACACATCACCCATCCAGTCCGAGGGGTGAACCATGCTCTAATACCACTTTGTAACACCCTCCTCCCACATCTACCCAAGTAACCGACCAACCAGAGGTGAACATGTGACAAGAAGTTACTATGATATGATTCGACCTCCTAAGTCATGTTAAGGAAGTGGAACTGACGGAAACACACCATACAGACCTTCAACATCAGCAATAGGACCCCTAGGAACCATCCCAACCTTTCTGCTAACCAACCCTTGGGTCCCACTGAGTCTTTAAGCTATTAAACCTTTGGACGATCCCATGCTATGGGTATGCCAACATCTAGAGAGCTCTGGATGCTCCCACAAGCCTACATGTTTGCGTCCAGGAAATTTAAGGCACTTTTCAAGCCTAGAATTTCGGCCACTGCCCAGAACTTTTTGTAACTTCCAGAATCCATTAAACACATGATGACAAGACTAATAAACCAAAAGCTAACTCCAGGACTAGGCCTAACCATCCCCAACCGAGACTGACATTCTGTCAAACACTTGGCATCAATGAAATCTACAGGTGTAAACAACATATCTGAGCATAGGGGTCTCATACTTATCTAAGATTTGCTATGAAGAATTGTTTCCTTATCACATTAGTTGTAGTTTCATCCATTAATCCCTTGACACATTATCTATTCATTTACAGGTAGAAAAATGATGAGAGCCATACATAGCCATTGTCATAATACATATTCATAACCAGCGTAATAACAACAGAATTACCAAGGAAACATCAGCCATAT
Source organism: Pinus tabuliformis (assembly GCA_031772625.1). Taxonomy (NCBI): domain Eukaryota; kingdom Viridiplantae; phylum Streptophyta; class Pinopsida; order Pinales; family Pinaceae; genus Pinus; species Pinus tabuliformis. Next base: position 1,614,185,206 of record CM062804.1, read on the forward strand.
AATCCACATATAAACCAGTATAATACTCATGAGATAACAAGGAGAAATAACCTCATATTAACGATGAAAAATCAAACCCGGTATGGGACTACCACGTTCCACCCGACCATAGAATGTGGTTGAGCCAAATCTCTCTTCAACCATTTGTGCCATATTCCAAGCATGAATGTGGGATCTCATAAAACACATCAATCCAAAACCATCCAAGGTTTCTAGAGGGCAACCACCTCAACTCATCAAACAGTGATTCCACCTCACGGTCGGACATCACAAAACCATCATTAGATTGGTCTCTACCCAAACCTTCCAGGTCTCCAGAGCATTTGTTCCAACCAAGGTTTCCAGGACTAGTAACTCAACCCATAGTTGTCGATACGCTTCCAAAGCGTTTTTCCAAGGAGGGCTTCCAGGACTAGTAACTCAACCCACCAAGGGCTTCCAGAGCATTTGTCCAACCAAAGATTCTAGGACTAGTAACTCAACCCAAGTTGTTACAGGGCTTCCAGAGCGTTTATCCAACGAGGGCTTCGAGGAACTAGTAACTCAACCCAAGCTAAGGAAACATGAGAACCAACCAGAAAAACAAATAAATAAATCCATAACACCAAGGTTATCCAGGAAATGGCAAGGTTAGGCAAGCCTAGTGTCAATCCAGGAAATACTCCATGCCAATGACAAATCATGACCAATAAACCACATGCATGTGCCATGCATGCCAAAATTAGTGAGGAAAACATGCATGCAACTTGGTACCTACAAAAAAACTGTTATGAAACCAGCTCAGAAAATAGAAGAAGAGATAGATCAACGACTTCAAAATTAGCATCTTCGAGGGGGGAACTTTCTTTACATTGCACAAGTGAAAAATTATTGGATGATACAAATGACAATACCTCCTTTCTATATATAAGAGTCTAAGGGGTCACAATATAATCAGATCCTACATAACAATAATATTGTAAGGGAATAACAATAACAATAGTGGGTTGATCTTGGCGCGGCGGAACCTAGGGTTATCTCGGCTCTGGTTGCGGCCTGTGCCTGCGGCGGCTGGGCTTCCACTGGTGGGGGGTACTGCTTGCCCATCCAGCTGCCTTCGTCTGGTGCTTCATGATGCCAGTTTCTTCCTGCTCCGGGGCTTGCTGCATCTGGTGGTTCTGCGACCCTCGCTCAACGACCTTCTTCCTCAGCGAGACTCGTTTCTTTCGGCCTCAACTGGTGTATCCGGGTAGGCTGCCTCCCATCTGCACGGCCGTGGTCCGGGGTTTTGTTTCGAGCTTAGCGGCGGCGGCGTTTCTCCTCGGCTTCCTCGGCTTTTCTCTGTTCACCGACCGACCCTTCGTCTTGGGTTTAAGCAAGGGTTTTGGGCCTTTGTTCTTTGTGCTGCGCCGCAGAGCGGGGTCAAGGGGTTTCGGCTTCCTGACGTTCTTCATGGGGGCGAGGTGGCTGCCCTAGCCGCCTCTGCCCCCGAATCCGACCCGCCTCAGCTCTTGTCGGGACCTGTTTTGGGCTCCCTTGCTAAGGCTGGGTTCTTTTTTGGTCCTTTGCTTGTAACCAAGGCAGCCATGGAGAGTGTTGAGGGATCTGAGGTGTGGAGTCTTTCTCTGCACCTATTCGTGCCGCTTTTCTATGGCTGTTGCGGGTTGTTTCTTTTTCTGGCTTCTCTGGACATATGGGCGGATTTCTTCCTCTGGCTTCTGAGGTATTGGTGGAGAGTTGAGGGGATGGGGGAGGTGTGACTACCTCTACCAATTCGTGCCTCTCCCCTCTGTTATTTTGGCAGCCATTTTGAAATATTTCTGTACTCATCCGGAGCTATCGTTTATTTACTGTTTTATTTTTCTTGTAAAGGGTAGGCGTATACCCCTGTTGGGGTTTACATACCTTGTATCTGGCTGCCCTATCTGTGGGCTTTTTCTTCTGGAGGCCCTGCTGAGGGCTGTATCTGCATACTTCCCAAAAGTATTGGTTATTGTAAGTGGTTTACCCACAATTACTGCATATGAGTTTCAACATCTATAACATGTAATTTTCTGAAATTAATGGAAATTACGCGCTCTATTTCCTCGGAAAAAAAATAACAATAGTGGGCTTCTATGGGGCACAATAATAACAATATGGGGACTACATACAGTAAGGGGGTTGCACTAATAACAATAAGGGGCTACACTAGTAGTATAGGGACCTAACATGCCCCTCTCCTTCAAAAAGTGTTGTCCTCAACACTTGAGTAGTTCTGGATGCTTTTGTATACAATTCTCATCCTCCCATGCAGAATATTCAACGGTTAAGTTCTTCCACTTGATGAGATACTCTGAAATTGATTGATTTCATAGCTATTGAGTTCTTATTTCCGTGATTGCTTCAGGTTCCAATATGATTTTTCCTTCCTCGTCAAGTTCTAGCAATATTGTTTGAACTGGGAGCTTGTCACCTATAATGTTCTTTAAGCATGAAACATGGAAAAATGGGTGCACTCAGGAAGATGCAGGAAGCTCCAATTTGTATGCCATAGTACCAATATTTTGCAACACCTTGTAAGGACCATAGTACTTTGGTGATAATTTATTATCCTTCTTAGCTTTCTTGAGGGACATTTGTTTGTGTGGTTGTAGCTGTAAAAATACCCAATCGCCTACATCAAAACGTATTTCATTGTGATGTTGATATACCTATTGTTTCATTTGATTTTGCACCAAAATGAGGTTATCCTTTAAGAGTTGGAGAACTTGTTGTTGATGCTTGATGTGATCTTCCACTACTTGAACCTTAAAATTTTCTCTTAAAGATGATGTGATGGATGGTGGATGATATCCATAAAGTGCCATAAATGGGGTCATTTTTTTTGAAGTGTTATACCCCCATTCAACCAAAGGTAACCACTTGACCCATTGTGTTTGTTTATCAGATACGAAGCAACAAATATATCCTTCCAAACATTTGTTCACTATCTTCGTTTGTCCATCTATCTTGAGAGTTTGAGGAGTGGTAATTCCTGCTAATGCGTTACAAGATTTTGTCAGATTCATTTCTTCTTTCTCTGGGATTGGTTCTTGGTGTATATCCTCTTCTTTTGACGTTTCTTGATCCTCTTCTTCCTCCTCTTCACAATATATGTAGAATAATTTCTTCTTGGCACACTTATGACCTTAGTGTATTTTCTATCACAACTATAACAAAGCCCTTTTTCTCTTTTTTCTTTAGATTTGTGTGGTGTCAACCTTGTCAGTTGTGGATGGTTAGGAGCAACAACACTTCCATCTTTATAGTTGTGAGTGGTAGGATTCCTTCTTGTCATAATTTTGCTTTCAATTTTTCTTGCCAACTTGAATGTCTTCTCCAATGAATCAGGTTCCCAAAGACGAACCTCATGTTGGATGTTATCCTTTAAATTCCCTATGAAAACATCAATCATATGCTCCTCTGGAATGTCATTTACCCTTATATTCAATTTTTGGAATTCCTCAATGTGCTCTACCATTGAACCCTTTTGTTTGATATTTATCAATTGGCTAAAGAAGGTGTTTCTCTTTGTATCCTCATAATGTGCTATCATTTCTTCCATAAAAATGGACCAAGTAACAATTTTTTTATGAGAGAAAAGTCATTGATACCATACAAACTGATTGGGTTCTAAATATAAAGATGCAATATGTACCTTTTGTGTGTTTTGCACATTATGGAGATCAAAATATTGCTCCATTTGTAGTATCCATGTTACGGGATCCTTGCCATCAAACTTCCTCATGTCAATATTTGGAATATGGTGGATCTTCAATCCAACGTTAGATTCTATGAAATCATGCTTAACATTTATTTTTTTCTCATCATGAGTTTCCTCTACTAGCTTTTTGCCATTAGGAAGTATTTCTTGTAGCAACTTTGTCTAACCTCCCTTCAAACCTTTGATGTCTTTTTTCAAATATTCCATGTTGTCTTTCAATTCTGCTTCTATACCATCGATATTAGCTTCCATTCCATAGATAAAACCATTTATCTTGGCTTCGATTGCATTCTTCAAATCATCCCTCCAATTTTGCTTACTAGGTGTTTCTATTTTCTTGATTCGAGTCATTATTTTTCTTGCTTTTAGGAGCTCGATCTTGAATCTGTTATATCTCTGTAATTTTGGATCTCCAAGGTCTGAAATTTCATCCTATGGTAGCCCTCTGAGTCCTATTTACAACCCCACAAGTCTAATCGAGATTGGATTCTCCAAGAAAGAGTTATTCCCAATCTCCCACGATGACCTGATTATAGAATGTTCAGTAGAGTGAACTTGTATGACGTGCCACGTATCATTTTTTTAACTTTCGGCCCTAAAAATTATTCCCAAGAAACAACTGTCTGTCCTATTTCTATCACTTTTTATGAAATTTGAATATGATGCTTAGAGTGAAAGTTATGACGATTTTCCCAAGGTCATTTGTTTGAGATGGAATTCTGGAGCTTGCAAAAACCCTAACTTCCTCAATTCATATCTCCAAAAATATAGTGAGACAAGATTGGAAATTTGGTCACGAGATTCATCGAGATTTCAAATCAAATGGGTTTTAATTTTAGCTTTTGAATCTTCGTAGAAAACAATTATAGTGAAAATTCCACAATGACCTATTTGAAGCAGCGAAACCCTAGAATCCAAAGCTTTCATACCAAATGTTATGGAACTAGCTCACAAAATAGAAGAAGAGATATATCAGCAACTTCAAAATTAGCCTCTTTGAGGGGGGAACCTCCTTTACATTACACTGATGAACAATTCTTGGATGATACAAATGACAAGACCTCCTTTCTATATATAGGAGTCTAAGGGGTCACAATATAATCAGAGCCTACATAAAAATAATATTGTAAGGGCTCAGTAATAAAAACAGTGGGCTTCTATGGGCATAATTGTTAGGTCCCTATACTACTAGAGTAACCCCTTATTGTTATTAGTACAACCACTTATTATATTTTGTCCCCATGTAGTCCCCATATTGTTATTATTGTGCCCCATAGAAGCCCACTATTGTTATTATTGTGCCCTTACATTATTATTGTTATGTCAGCTCTGATTATATTATGACCACTTAGACTCCTATATATAGAAAAGAGGTCTTGTCATTTGTATCATCCAATAATTTCTCATTTATGTAATGTAAAGGAGGTGTCCCCCTCGAAGAGGCTTATTTCTAAGGCGTTTATCTATCTTTTCTATCTTTTGTGAGCTGGTTTCATAACATTTGGTATCATAGCTTTGGATTCTAGGGTTTCACTGGTCCAAACAGGTCATCGTGGCATGTTCGCTATAACTTTTGTTTTGTGATGTTTTAGAATCTAAAACAAAAACCCATTTGAGACGAAATCATGTTGAACCTCGGATCCAAATTTTAGATCTTGTCTCGATATATTTTCGGAGATATGATCTGAGGAAATTAGGGTTATTACAGAATCTTGAATTACATTCCAAACAGGTGACCTTGGGAAAATTGTCATAACTTTCTCTGCGAGCATTAGATTTAAATTTAGTAAGAAGTTACAGAAAGAGGACGGCCTGTAGTTTTCTATATATCGAGTTCAACTCTTAAGGTTGAAACAGTGACACGTGGAAATTCGTACAAGTTCTCTCTACTGAACTAGTCTATAATCAGGTCATCATGAGAGATTTGACATAACTCTTCCTTGCAGAATCCAATCTTGATCAGACTTGCAGGGTTAGAAAGAGGACTCATAGGGCTATTGCAGGATGCAATTTCAGAACTTGGAGATCTAAAAGTACAGAGTTACAGTTGTTGCAAGATCGAGCTCCTAAAATCAAGAAAAGGAGATATAAGGAAGTTTGATGGCAAGGATTCGTTAAATTGGATACTACAGATGGAGAAATATTTTGATCTACATGAGGTGAAACTGCTACAAAAGGTACGTATTGCATATTTATATTTAGAACCGAGTCAATTTTTATGGTATAAAGGGCTTTGTTCTCGTAAAGCACTTGTTACTTGGTCAATTTTCACAGAAGAAATGATAGCACATTATGAGGATACAAAGAGTAACACCTTTTTTAGCCAATTGATAAATCTCGAACAAAAGGGTTCAATGGTAGAGCACATTGAGGACTTCCAAAAATTGCATAAAAGGGTAAATGATATTCCAGAGAAGAAAATGGTTGATGTCTTCAAGGGGACTTTAAAGGATAACATTCAACACGAGGTTCATCCTTGGGAACCTGATTCATTGGAGAAGGCATTCAGGTTGGCAAGAAAACTTGAAAGCGAAATTATGGAAACAAGGAATCCCACCACTCACGACTATAATTATGGAAATGTTTTTTCTCCTAGCCTTCTACAACCTACAAGGTTTACACCACAACGATTGGAAGAAAAGGAGAAAAGGGGCTTTGTTACAATTGTGATAGCAAATACACTAAAGGTCACAAGTGTGTTGAGAAGAAATTATTTTATATAGACTATGAAGAAGAGGAAGAATAATATCAAGAATCATCAAAAGAAGAGGATATACACCAGGAACCCACCCTAAAGAAAGAAGAAATGAATCCGACCATGTCTTGTAAAGCATTGGAAAGAATTACCACTCCTCAAACTCTCAAGATAGAAGGACATATCAAGAAGAAAAAGGTTCAAGAAGTGAAAGATCACATCAAGAAAGAAGAAATGAATCTGACCATATCTTGTAATGCGTTGGTCGGAATTACCACTCCTCAAACTATGAATATAGAAGGACATATCAAGAATAAAAATGTTCAAGAAGTGAAAGATCACATCGAGCATCAAGAAATGAATCTAATCATATCTTGTAATGCATTGGAAGAAATTACCACTCCTCAAACTATCAAGATAGAAGGACATATTAAGAAGAAAAAGGTAATAGTGTTGATTGATTCGGGTAGTACCCATAATTTTATTCATTGTAAGATAGCCAAGGAATTGAATTGCTTCCTATATCTAGCACTAGAGTGTCAAGTGATGGTTGCAAGTGGAGGAACCATAAATTGCTCTAGAAAGTGCCATAATATCAAGCTATCCATGGGAGAATATGTATTGAATAGCCCAATGATTTCCATTCCAATGGGTGGTGCTAATGTTTTACTAGGTGTCTAATGGTTGCAATCTTTAGGTATGATAGCTATTAATTTTCAAGAACTTTTCTTGAAATTTTTTTGGGAAGGAAAGGAAGTTGAATTGAGGGGTATTGAAGGGAAACTGGGAAAGATAATCATGTCTAACAACATGAAAAAGCTTCTAAATAAAGAACAACGGGGCGTAATTGCACAATTATGTTCACTAGAGGATCCCACATCGAAATCATGTATTTCTCCAGATCTCCAAAACGTTTTGGACAATCATTCCAAGTTATTTGAGACTCCCAAAGGCCTCCCACCTATTCGTGATCATGATCATGCTATTCATTTGATTCCAAGAAGTGTTCCTCCAAACATCAGGCCTTATAGATATCCATATGCCCAAAGGAGTGGGAACTCATTCAAAAGTTGCAAAAGATCCCAGTTCAAACAGTATTGGGAGAACTTGACAAGGAAGGAAAAATCATATTGGAACCTGAAGCAGTCACAGAACCGAGAAATCGAGAGCTATGAAATATATCAATTTCAAAGTATCTCATCAAGTGGAAGAACTTACCCGCTGAAGATTCCACATGGGAGGACAAGAATTTATACAGAAGCATCAAGAACTACTCAAGCACTGAGGACAACACTTTTTGAAGGAGAGGGGCATGTTAGGTCCCTATACTACTAGTGTAACCCTTATTTTATTAGTACAACCCCCTTATTATATTGGTGTGCCCATGTAGTCCCCATATTGTTATTATTGTGCCCCATAGAAGCCCACTATTGTTATTATTGTGCCCTTACATTATTATTGTTATGTCGGCTCTGATTATATTATGACCCCTTAGACTCCTATATATAGAAAAGAGGTCTTGTCATTTATATCATCCAAGAATTGTTCATTTATGTAATGTAAAGGAGGTTTCACCTTCGAAGAGGCTTATTTCTAAGGCATTTATCTATCTTTTCTATCTTTTTGTGAGTTGGTTTCATAACAACAATAATAATAATATGGTGACTATGGGGCACAATAATAACAATAATAACAATAGTGGGCTTCTATGGGGCACAATAATAACAATATGGGGACTACATGGGCACAACAATATAATAAGGGGGTTGTACTAATAACAATAAGGGGTTACACTAGTAGTATAGGGACCTAACATGCCCCTCTTCTTCAAAAAGTGTTGTCCTCAACACTTGAGTAGTTCTTGATGCTTCTGTATAAAATTCTTGTCCTCCCATGTGGAATCTTCAGCAGGTAATTTCTTCCACTTGATGAGATACTCTGAAATTGATCGATTTCGTAGCTGTCGAGTTCTTGTTTCTGTGACTGCTCCAGGTTCCAATATGATTTTTCCTTCCTTGTCAAGTTCTGACAATATTGTTTGAATTGGGATCTTCTGCAACTTTTGAATGAGTGGCCACACTTCTTCATCCTTCTTCCATTCATCCCTTGCTTCATTTATCCAATCTGGTTAGATAATATAAATAGCACAAAACAATGCTTCCACATCCTCATCATTTCTTGAGAGTGCATCTGCAACAACATTTTGCTTCCCTTTTTTGTAGATGATTTCAAAGTCATAACCCAACATATTTGTGACCCATTTTTTCTGTTCTTCTAAAGATAATATTTGTTCTAAAAAGTATTTAAGACTATCATGATCCATTTTTACCTTGAAGTGTCTTCCCATTAGGTAAGGTCACCATTTCTTAAGTGCATGTAGTATTGCCAACATTTCCTTCTCATAAATAGCTTGCTTGAGATGTAGCCGTAAAAATACCCAATCTCCTACATCAAAACTTCTTTCACTGCGATGTTGATGTGCTTGTTGTTTCATTGATTATGCACCAAAGTGGCATCATCCTTTAAAAGTTGGAGAACCTTTTATTGATGCTCGATGTGATCTTTCACTGCTTGAATCTTTTTCTTCTTGATATGTCCTTCTATCTTGAGAGTTTGAGGAGTGGTAATCTCTTCCAATGCATTACGAGATATGGTTGGATTCATTTCTTGATGCTCGATGTGATATTTCGTTTCTTAAACATTTTTCTTCTTGATATGCCCTTCTATCTTGACAGTTTGAGGAGTGGTAATTCTGGCCAATGCATTATAAGATATGGTTGGATTCATTTCTTCTTTCTCGATGTGATCGTTCACTTCTTCAACCTTTTTCTTCTTGATATGTCCTTCTATCTTGAGAGTTTGAGGAGTGGTAATTCTTGCCAATGCTTTACAAGATATGGTCGGATTCATTTCTTCTTTCTTTGGGGTTGGTTCCTGGTGTATATCCCTTTCTTTTGATGTTTCTTGAACCTTTTCTTCCCTCTCTTCATAATCTATGTAAAATAATTTATTCTCAGCACACTTATGACATTTACTGTATTTGCTATCACAATTGTAACAAAGCCCTTTTTCTCTTTTTTCTTCCAATTGTGTGGTGTAAACCTTGTAGGTTGTGGAAGGCTATGAGAAAAAAAATTTCCATAATTATAGTCATGAGTGATGGTATTCCTTGTTTCCATAATTTCGCTTTCAATTTTTCTTGCCAACCTGAATTCCTTCTCCAATGAATCAAGTTCCCAAAGACAAACCTCATGTTGAATGTTATCCTTTAAAGTCCCTAAGAAGACATCAATCCTTTGCTTCTCTAGAATATCATTTACCCTTATATTCAATTTTTGAAAGTCCTCAATGTGCTCTACCATTGAACCTTTTTGTTTGAGATTTATCAATTGGCTAAAGAAGGTGTTTCTCTTTGTATCCTCAAAATGTGTTATCATTTCCTCCGTGAAAATTGACCATGTGCCAAGTTGTTTATGAGAACAAAGCCCTTCATACCATAAAAATTGATTTGATTTTAAATATAAATATGCAATATGTACCTTTTGTAACAGTTGCACCTCATGTAGATCAAAATATTACTCCATCGGTAGTATCCAATTTACCAAATCCTTGCCATCAAACTTCCTCATATCGTCTTTTCTTGATTTTAGGAACTCGATCTTGAAATAATTGTAACTATGTAATTTTGGATCTCCCGGTTTTGAAATTACTACGTGTGGTATCCCTCTACGTGCTCTTTCCAATACCACTAGTCTGATCAAAATTGGATTCTCCAAGAAAGGGTTATGCACAATCTCCCAAGATGACCTGAATATTTACCTTTTCAGAAGAGTGAACTTGTACGAAGTGCCACGTGTCATTGTTTCAACCTTTGGATCTGAAAAAGATACACAGAAAACTACAGTCCATCCTCTTTATGTAACTTCTTACTAAATTTCAAACTGATTCTCATAGAGACAGCTATGACAAGTTTCCGCAGAACACATGTTTGGGATGTAATTCGGGAGCCTGCAAAAACCCTAAATGTCTTGGATTGTATCTCTGAAAATATAGCGACACAAGATCTAAAATTTAGCTTTGAGTTTGCCCACGATTTCAGCTCAAATGTGTTTTAATTGCAAAGTTTGCACCTTTGTAGAGAACAAATTATAGTGAAAATTCCACGATGACCTATTTGAGATTGAAATTTGGAGCTTGCAAAAACCCTAACTTCCTAAGATCAAATCTCCGAAAATATAGCGAGACAAGATTTGAAATTTGGACCCGAGGATCATCACGATTTCAAATCAAATGGGTTTTTATGTAGCTTCTGAAACGTCACAGAAAACAAGTTATAACGAAAATGCCACGTTGGCTTGTTTTGGAGCAGCGAAACCCTAGAATCCAAAGCTCTTATACCAAATGTTATGAAACCAGCTCACAAAAAGATAGAAAAGAAATATAAACACCTTGGAAATAAGCCTCTTCAAGGGGACAACCTCCTTTACATTACACAAATGAATAATTCTTTGGTGATACAAATGACAAGACCTCCTTTCTATATATAGGAGTCTAAGGGGTCATAATATAATCAGAGCCGACATAACAATAATAATGTAAGGGCACAATAATAACAATAGTGGGCTTCTATGGGGCACAATAATAACAATATGGGGACTACATGGGCACAACAATATAATAAGGGGGTTGTACTAATAACAATACGGGGTTACACTAGTAGTATAGGGACCTAACACTCCTCCTCTCATTTGTGCTCTTCTTCTAGCTACTTTTCTACTTCTAACCTTCTCTTATCCTCCTCCTTATACCTCATCTGCTACTTTACCTCGATTGTAACTTTGAGAATTGGATCATCTTTAAAAATTTTGCTGCTCTCTACCATGGATCATGCTTTAGTATTTTCTTAGGTGCTCCAATGTCTACTTGGGTAGTTGGTTTTTGTCAAACATCTTCCATCTAGACTACTGGTACCTATGAAACCTGGGAGGGCCCTGCCTCATCTCCTGACTGATTCTTTCTTAGTGCATTGTACCAATTCTTGATTTTATCATCTTTTGGATGGTCATAGGTCCATATGGACAGTTGTATTGTATCTTGTCACAATGTTTCTTGCACACCTTTCTAGGATCATATCTATGGAAGCTCATTATTCCAAAGTGAAGGCGATTGAGTTCTTCAATTTCAGCATCGATCACCTTAAGTCTCTTTAGCTCATAAAGTCCAATTCGTAAAGGAAGATTGGGCCAAGGATCCTTTTTCCTCCTATGGATTTGTGCATACAATCCATTATTCAACTGATAGGCTACCTCCTACAATACCACCTTATTGGTCACATACCTAGGCATAAGGTGAGGGGTTGTCTAACACCCGAAACATCTGATGTATGTGCCCTACAGTGAAGCAAACCAATTTGCAATCTCATAGAGTGCCTCCTTCACCTGATCTTTCATGCAAGGAGGTTTTTTCTCAAAGATCATCCTGAAAAAACACTGTAAAAAAGTGCTCACCTGGTTTGTCATAAACTCCATGAAAACTAAATTCTAATAATAGTCTGTAATGAAAGTAGACATGTAACTTCTCTTGTGGGGTCTAGTTCCATTTCATCCCGATGAACTCATAACAGGTGTTAATACCATCCAACAGATAAGCGGACGTATAGAATTTTGGTGCTTATTTAGCTTGTAATGATGTCTTGGCCTATTGTATATTACATTGCAACTCATGGGAGAGGATATCTACACAATTGAAAACTTTACCACTTGAGACAACCAAGTTGAGAAAGAAAATCCAATTCTCCTCAAAGTACTCTTCACTCTTCAATCCATATAGTCTGCAACACATCGCTACAAGATATTTATAAACCTTCCTCAAATATTTGGTCTAGTAAACTGCACTCAGTCTCTAGTGGGATTTTGCGGGCTCTTGGCACCAGGATTTGATAATTTCCTTGGTATTGAGATTTTTCCAAGTTGCATAAAGTTGTGTGTTCGTATACTCCCTTGGTCTTACCATCTTGTAATAATAATTAATGTTGTGTGGATGGTAAGTGGCAATATCATTCTTGCTTTCACTACTAAGGACCAAATTCTTGCTAGCCATGTGTAACAGGATCCGTTCAATAGCCTCTACACAAGGCATCACTAGGAATCTGCATGCAACTTTGTGTATCATAGAACTTTTGATGTTTATGTAAACTTCCATGTCTTCCAAGTCTTTTGGGAATTTCTTTTGCATGAAAGCATCTTTGATGTCATTCCATGAGACTTTCAAGGATTTATCTATGAAGCATTTTGTGTTTGAAAGAATAGGAACAATTGGCTTAGTGATTTCCACTGCCTCCTCAATATTAGCTTATGATATTTCTTTTGATGTAGCTTGACGGGAAGTGGGAGGCATCGTCTTGGCAGATGATGATAAAGTGATGTATGTTATATATGTAGCACCTATACATGCAAATTCACTCATGGTGAACAACATTTAGTTTCAAGAAATTCTGTAACCATCACATGCAAACTATTCAAAAGACAATGGCGAAGGAAGATTTGGATAAGTTGGGAGAACAAGCATGTCACAGGTGAGAGAGGGTGACTAAACTAGCTAATGGAAGTGAGCATTGTGCCATGGAAAATAAGAGGGCACATGTCAGGACAACAATGGATGAATAATGTCTGACTAAGGCTTGAGAGTGCGTTATGCACTCAAAGAGAGAGAGAGAGATTGCTTGGGTGTAGGGCACAGTCACAAGGGACAAGGAGGGGGCACACTAATGCTTGAGAGTGCATTGTGCTCTAGAAGAGCTAGTGAGGGTGCAGGGCATAGTAACAGTGGTCAAGGATGGCTCATTTTGGCTTGAGTGTGCGTTGTGCGCTCCTGAGAGGAGCTATTTACATGTCAGACACAGTTTTGATGGATAGAGGGTCCTTGTTTTCCATAAATGCACTCTTCTAAAAGATGGGCTCAAAACATCTAAATGAAGTCCAACAACAAGTCAATAACATATTAACAATGAAAGAGAAAGTTTGCAAGTGTTTATAGGTTCTATCACAATCATGACCGAAAGGTGATGGGATGCGAAGAATCACAAGAAACACCACTCGCGACAACAAGACGACACTTGTAAGAGGAAGTATGGATGAAAATGACACTTAATAAGTGAAAACAGATTGAAACGCCACTAAGGAAAATGAAAGCACCACTAGAAATGACAAATGTAATCAAGAACTACACTTTGCAAAACTTACCAAGAATCCACGCACTTGTAATCAAGATTGAAACAAAACTCCTTTTTATGAGAGAATGTGCTCAACCTATAATGAACAATGATTGTGAGAATGAATGATGAGCTGGGAAAATTATAAAATAATTCACATGCAAACCAAGGTCATGCATAATCTCCCCTTGTCAATTGATGAATGAGTTAGTTACTTCAAGTGGAGAGGGCCCTATTTTCTAAGAGTGCACTCATGCAGAGAAAGAAGGGCACCTGCATGATAAACAAGAGGGCACAATCTTTGTTGACAAGGAGTGCACTACAAGAAGGGCACATTCACTGATAATAAGGAGTGAACTCTCCTTATGGGCAAGAAGTGCACTTGACTGAGTGAAGGAAGTGCACTTAACTGAGAGTTTGAAGTGCGCTCATGCTTAGGAGGGCACAATTTCCTTCATTAGTGCTTTTGTGACAGCTATCTTTGGCAAGTGTGCTTTCTCTAGGAGAAAAGAATGTGCTTTCATGCTTTTGTGTGATTTGCATGTTAAGTGAAGAAATCTAACACTAAGTCAAAGAAAATCTAGAGCTTTTTCTATCTTTAGAAAGACGACACAAGAACTTCCAAAGATAAGAAGACGACACTTTAAAACTTTGATCTGAGAGGAAAAGTGACACTTAGGAATATGCCAAGGATGGTCAACACGGAGAAAAACTTGAACAAACAACAAGACGACAATTCATATAGGCTCTAAAATTGACTAAGGTACAAAATTTGGAGGGTCATTGTTGCAGCGACAACAACAAGATATCATTTCAAAAGTTAAAGTCGAATCATATACTCATGGAGAAACATCTAAGAAGAAAGGATTAGGTAGAATTACTCTAGAGAGTCCATCATCCCCTAATCCATTTGTGTCGGGTGCACATATTAAGGAGGTGGAATTTTACGTACCTTCGATCTTAGAGACAAGCCCTAGAGTTACTAGCCCATCTGTATAGCAAACGAAGGATATCAAGGCCTGATAAAAGGACAAGGGGATACAAATGAACGTGATTTAGAATCAATTCTAGAAGAATGGCCACTTGATTAATATATCCTAGACTTAGGCGGTGTTGTGAAACAACCTGTTGAGAATTCTATTGCAGAGGGTGTTATGAAATAATTAGGACCACCTGGACAATCTAAATAGGTTGATCAACCTAAATAGCTTGAACAACCTAAGTAACCATCATCACCAAAAGAAAGAAATATCCTCTATTAAGGGAGCCACTTGTAACAACAATACAAAACTCTCAAGATTTTAGGTAGAACTAAATAATAGGTAGCTTAGTTACCACCTTTGAGTTACACACTGGAAATCTCCAGGGACAGGCCCCAATGAAAAACATCCCTTTATCTGCACTTCCTACTTTTCATGGAACAATTATTGAAGATTCAGATACATTTCTCCTTGAATTCAATGTCCTTTGTAACAGTTATGATTACACTACTAATGAATAAAAATTAAAAATAATTCCCAGCTACATTAAAAGGAGTTTCACTAAGATGTTTTATGGGACTCGGTGGGGCATTCATTACCTTTTGGGATTGGATGAAGAAGACCTTTTAAGAAAAATATTAAGACTATTATTGTTTCATAGATCAAAGGGAGGAGTTATTCTGGATAACTTAGACACTAGATGAAAACTTGGAAGAGTACGTTGAGCACCTTCAGTACCATCTACGTAGATCTCAACATAGAAATCTAGAAAAGGAAATAGTTAAAACAATTATTATCAAAGGAATGTGGGATGACTGCCTTGACATGTTGACATGCTAAACCTCTTGAGGAATAAATATATATCCAAGGAACCTTATGATGAAATTGTTCAACTTTGTTGAAGGAGTTCCAGAGGATCAACAAGAAACATGACTATGACACATGATGCTTCTACCAGGATCTTAAAGTTAGCCAATAGTGGAGAAACATGAGCAGAAATTGGAAACTTGCTGGAGAATTTCAAAACTGACATTATGAGCTTGTTGTCCTCTCAACTTGATGTGTTGCAGGAGATGTAGAGGTGGATTGAATTAGAACAATATTTGTCTATATTCTACTCTCGGTGCATGAAGAAACATCCTTGGAGGGAGTGCCCACTTAACAACTGCAATATATGTGAGCGAGATCATTCTACAGAATAGTGCCCCTCATTACCTGGATAAGCAATTTATAAGGAGACGAGGTAAGATACTGAAGAAACATATTTTATTGGCACCAAGAAGCCTTGGCAACCTCAACCATCAGGTATGGTGCAAGAACCCTTCTCTTATTTTAATTATTGGTTTGATATGTATATTCCTCAAAACATTCCCCAACAAATGCAATACCCAATAGCTCCATGGTAGCCTCCTAATCCCCCTTTGGTCCAATACCCTATGTCCTAGCCTCAATGGCCTTCTCCTTCATGGCCTCAACCATGGTGAGGGATTGTTCTCCCTAACCAAATGCTTGTTTAGATTCTGATGCAACAACAACATTTACAACTTCCCTCCAATGTACCTATGAGTGGTCCTCCATTACGCCCCTAGCTACCTGTACAACCTAACCCTAATCCCAATAATAAGGTAGTGCAACAAGTTGAAATGCCAATTCTCCCTACCTATTGTATCTCACCTATGGAATGCAATGAAATACAATTACGATCAAGAAGGATAGTAAACCCCATTATTTCTCCTGTTATCATAGAAAATGAGGAAGAAAATCCATCAGGAGAAGAAAACTTAATTCAAGGATATTTAGAAAAGCAACACGATGTAATAGTCAATGTTGCCACTAGTGTTGGAACAACTGATGATACCCATGTGGTTGTAATAGTTGGTGCTACTAAAAAATACCACTGTAACAACCAATGATATTTTTTATGTCACTGTAACAGCTAATGTTAGCCTAGTTGTGAGACCTATAACAACCGTTAGTAATGAGACCTCTTTGCATCCCCTTTATCATGAAATATTAACTGAAGTCAAAATTACTCCTAAATCTGAATCTGACTTCATTAAGGAATTGAAAAAAATACATGTCTGAATTCCCTTACTTCAAGCAATCTGAGATGTTCCAATTTATGCTAAAACAATTAGAGAATTATATGTCAAAAATCCAGGTAGGAAATCTCAAGATCCACCTATTGTACATGTAATTGGAAAATTATCAGAATTAATGTTAGGGGATAATACACCTACTAAATATGAAGATCCTAGGAACCCAATAATAGTTATTCATATTGGAGGAAGAACTCTTCAAAATACCCTGATTGGTTTGGGAGCAGGGCTTACCAACTTAGGACCAACTCTCACTGTTTTAGAATGGGAAGATAGGTCTAAGATCCGACCTAAAGGAATATTGGAGGATATTATTATTTTAGTATATTCTTGGCAGTATCTAGTATATTTTGTAGTGTTACAACCTAAGACACGCCTAGTGGGACATCCTTTGATTTTAGGCAGGCCATGGCTGGCTGCTGCAAACGTCTTTATTGGATGTAGATTTGGGTGCATGACCATCTCTGATGGTAATACCATCAAGGATTGTGTTCATTTCCCTCTAGCTAAATCGAGTTCATAATATGAGAATCATTTATGGTTTGAGTTTAAACTAAAGGAAATTAATACACGTCCACTACTCACTGCAGGAAAAGCTTTACATTTTAAAAATGAGACTCGGGACAACACTATCAACAACTTCATTAATGACCCTTTTTCGTTACACCATCGAGATGTCGAATGTTAAGTTCTATAATAGGAAAATTCAGTGAGGAAGAGACTGTTGATGATTTTGTCATAGAAGAAATACATATGATCCCTAGTCTTAAGGGTGTTCCAGTGGAGATAGAGCCTCGAAAGGCCTTAAACATTAATCCTAATTTATCCCTCAAGTAAAAAGAGAAATTAGTGCAATTACTGAGAAAGAAAGAAAAAAGCCTTTGTGTAGGATTATAATAACACAAAGTGTATCCACCCTACTTTATTCACTCATCATATATATTTAAAGGAAGGATTTTAACATGTCCGACAACCTCAATGTAGAATGAATCCAGACTTGAAGAGTGTTGTCAAGGAGGAACTTCAAAATCTCTTAAATGAAAACTTCATCTATCTGATTTCTGACAGTTAATGGGTATCTCCACTTGCTATTGTTCCCAAGAAGAATGGAAACGGAGGGTTCGCGCTGACTATAGGGAGCTTAACAAAGCCGCTAAAAAGTACCATTTCCCACTACCTTTAATTAATCAAGTCCTAGATATTCTATTTGGAAAAAAAAATTCTCTTTTCTTGACGGATTTAGTGGTTATAATCAAATGCATATCGACCCTGAGGATCAGGACATGACTACCTTCACTTTCCCCTGGGGTACATTTGCCTATAGGGTCCCACCATTTGGGCTTTGTAATGTACCTGCAACCTTCCAACGAGCAGTGTTAGGAATATTTTCTTATATGGTCAACAATTGCTTGGAAATATTTAAAGATGACTTCACACCCTATGGGGATGAATTTGATGAAACCTTGAATAGCCTTGAAAAGGTACTTGAGCATTGTATATAGACCCATCTTTGTCTCAATACTAAAAGGTGTCACATGATGATGAGTAAAGGTATTCTTTTTGGCCACAATCTCTTTGTTGCGGGTATATAGGTTGATCCAGTAAAAGATGAGGTAATTTTAAGAAGTCCTACTATTAAGACACGGATGGAGGTACGTAGGTTTTTGGGGTAAGCAAGTTATTACAGATGGTTTATATAAAATTTCGCTAAAATTGCATTTCTATTGTTTTCCTTATTAACAAAGGATAAATATTTTGTATGGAATAAGAAATGTAAGAGCACTTTTGCGGAGTTAAAAAGATGTGTAACAACAACTCCCATATTACAAGGAACCAACTGGAGTTTGTCTTTCACATCTCCATTGATGCTTCTGATACAACCATTGGGGTTGTGTTGGGACAACAGGAGGAAAATAAACCTTACACCATCTACTATATCAGCAAGAATTTGACCCCTACAAAGGTAAATTACACAATGATAGAAAAAGAGTTTCATGTTGTTATTCTTGCTATCAACAAATTTATGCATTACATTACTAGTTACCAAACTTCTGTGCATACTAACCACTCTACTATTTTATTTTTAATGAATAAATTAATTACTTAAGTCGGGGTTACTAGGTGGTTGCAGTTACTCCAAGAATTTGATATTACTATTGAAGATAAACCTCAGAAAGATAATATTGTTGCAGATTTTCTTTCTATATTGACTAATGTTACTAATAATCTACCTGTTGAAGACTCTTTCCCATATGAGTATCTCTTTCCACTATCCACTTATTCACCTTGGTATGAAAACATTGCAAATTACCTTGTTGTAGGAAAGCTTCCTTGTCACCTTTCTCCCAAAGAGGATAAAAATTGCTCAGCAAAGTGCTCGATATTTTTGGTTGGATGCCTACCTCTTCCACACTAGTTATGATCAACAAATTAAAAGGAGTGTGAGGGAGGATGAGATTCAATATGATATTAAGGCTTGTCATGATGAGCCTTGTGGAGGACATTTTGCAGATAGGATAATATGTCATAAGGTGCTTTAGATGCGTTATTTTTGGCCTATTGTATTTTGAGATGCAAGGAAATATGTGTAGTGGTGTGGCAATTGTCAGAGAATGGGCCAACCTACTCAATCAGATGAAATTTTGTTACAACCTCAATGGGTGATGGAGCCATTCGAGAGATGGGCTTTTAATTTTGTGGGACCAATTAATCCCCCATCTCATCATAAGACTTATATCTTGGTATGAAAAGACTACGTCACCAAGTGGGTGGAGGCAAGATCACTCACTAAAGAAACTAAGCGTGATGTTTCAATCTTTTTATTTAAAGAAATATTTGCTCAGCATGGAGTGATAAAGGAGATAATTACAGATTGAGGAGCACACTTTACTTCTCGGCTGATACAAGACCTTGTCAAAAAGTATATGATTCATCACCAAGTCGCTTCACCTTAGCACCCACAGGAAAATGAGCAAGTGGGAAGTATCAAAAAGGTGCTTGAAGCTATTCTCATGAAGGCTGTGGCAGGTTGTTATCTAGGGAATCACTTCTAAGGATAGAAGCAGTCCCTCTAGTCCGATGAGTGGATCTAGTAACAACCAAAACAAATACATGAAAAACTCTTCTAGTTTAAATCAGAATGACATGGGAGAGGAAAGATAACCTACCTCACTCCTATGTGGTTTCTTTTCGATGTCGTTATCAATCTCCTCACTTCCAAGCTTGATCCTCGCTATTTTGTTGCAAACAAATACCTGCAAGAGAGATCAAATAAAGACAAAAAAGGAAAACATAGCATATTGCATTCTAATGTAAACCATATGATAGATCAAGGAGCATCATACTAAGCAAGTAGTCATTTGCACGCTTATGGAAAGTAAACATGCATTGTATTAATGATAGACACAAGAGGGAAGCATACAACCACTGCCTTAATGTTCGAAGCCTCCTTCGGGATGGGTTTCCAAGTCCAAGCCAAGACTTCTCAAGTTCTCCTTTCTCCTTCACAAATTGGCAGCAATTAGGTAGAATTTAGCAGCGACGTGACCAATCTAGTCTAACCAACCATTTGAGGGTATAATGGAATGCATTTATAGGGATGGAGAGGGAGTTAATGATCCACAAAAAGGGGGAATAAGGTCCACATATTAAGGGGAAGATCCGTAAAGGTAGGATTAAGGACTCAAAATCGGAGAAGTTGACGATATCCTTACTCATCAATAACCAACTTGTCGTTCTCGAGGCTTCTAGTAAGAGAAGCTTCTACTCCATTTTTTGAGAAACTACCTTAAGAGGATCAACGTGGATTTTCCTATCCAAAGTTGTGCTGCCAATGCTAGTCATTAGTTAGAACAAAGGGTACTAGCACGGGTTTTCTTTCTAAAAGTAGTGTTGGGCTTGCAAACAGGGTTTTTTTACAAGCTCTTCCAGAACTAATTCAAGACATTTCTTCTTCTTTTCTTCAGGGATGCTCTGATCAATGTTTTTCATGGTGAATTCATTAACAACTTTTGTCACTTTGTGACATTTTGGGAAAAGTTCGACAGCTCAAGGTATGAGACAAGGAGTGCAACAAATTACTATATAACATATGCCCCCTAAAGCATGAAGTTAGAACATGAAGTGATGGCTGAAGTGCTTTACAAGTCAAGGAAAGGACTTTGGAGAACTACTATCAGGAGACCTGCAAATCAAACATAATACAACATATATGACATCTCTAAGTAGGCATTTAACAATACACGAATCCATGACATGGGCACAACCATCTGACTAGAAAGGATCATGTGTATGGATCCATGACATGGACGCAACCATCCAACTAGAAAGGATCATATGTATGGATCCACGACATGGACGTAGCCATCCGATTAGAAAGGATCATGTATACAATCATGAATACTAAAGAACTCTACGCAGCCTAGATTTATTAGATGAAATCTAGGGTCTTCATTTATGTCCCGATAAAGTATGAACCTAACCATGTGAATAGACGTGTTAAAGTCGGACATGGTAGAAACCACCTGATTACCAGTCAATGATGTAAATCATTAATATGTATGAGAGAAACTGCCAATAGTGACAATGAATCTCAAGGTAAAACAACACAATACATGAGCGTGAATAAGGAAGTTGAAGTTGAACACCCGTAGAATCATTCGATCGAAGGCCAATGATGTGAAACTATCATCGAATGCGAAGAACCTGCCATTGAGGCATGCAAGATCCAAGGTACTAAAAGGGAGTTTCTAGATCGTCCTTTTGGATAATGAGATGAAGTCAACAAGAAGTGATCCGTCGAAGGAGGGCCATAATGTTTCCCACATACTCGAGATGAAACAAAGGACTTTGTAAATTTGGTGAGAGTGATTCAAGATTGTCTTAGAGAAGGTCAAATGGAGTATAAGAGGTTTGAATTTGTAGACGAAACTTTATCTTGAACATATCGGTTACACGACTCTGAAGTTGGAAGCATTTGACTCAAAATGGGATCAATGGTCATGATGACGATAGGTAATGATAAAATGAGAGACAAATGGATTTCCCAAACCTAAGAAAGCAAGTGACTAAGTGAGGATATCCCAAACCCAATAGAAAATTTCGATGAGTGTTTTTACGATCCCTAGAAAGGAGTAGCTCGGTCTCGTCATGGCGACAAGTCCTTCATCATTTTAGTTTTACGAATTTGTTGGAGGGTAACTCGACATCTTTTTCATCTTTAAAGAGTTTGAAAAAGAGGCAAAAAGAAAACTCCAAAGGTCCCTTTTCGTAGATAATTTCTCGAATCTGAAAAGGTAGAAAAGAATATTCAAGATAACCTCTTAGCCACGTGTGACCAAGGTATTCATTTTTCATACATAGTCTATCTCGGTCCAAAAAAGGGTTAAACTTATACTAAGTATATGTCTTTTCATTCACTTTTATGAGTTCGAAATATAAGTGCTCGATAGTCTTTTCATATTTTTGGAGTTTGAAAAGAGCTGAAAGATGACTCCACTTGGAGGAACAAGTGGCATAAAAGGATAGCAACTGGTTCCGGTTATGATGGAACTGCTCAAAACATGTAAAGTTCAAGAGGTTGGCTAATAATACCACCCATCGAAGATGTTCCTCAGGATAAGGTAAAATAACCAAGTGAAAGTGTATGATCAACCAAACAAGTGGTGACGATGGAATGAGAAAATAAAGGCTCATCTAGAGAAAACAAGCTGATAAAATTGGAAATCACTAGAGGTAAAGTGGAAACAATTTTATTTTTATACAAGCTTGAAACATGGAAAACTATGATTGAGTATACTTGAAGATGGTTTCATTTTTTCACAAGATTGAAACATGAGAAAAAACTATGCTTGGATTTGGTTTCATTTTTACACAAGATTGAAATGGAAACAGACTATGCTTAGATTTGGTTTCATTTTTAAACAAGCTTGAAACAAAGATAAAATATGCTTGAGATGAGTTTTCATGCCCCCAACATAATGACTCAATTTGAGGTACATGCCCCCCAAGCTTCATGTCATTCATCTAAGTAGACTACTGGTTACTAACAGGTGGATGGAATGGAGGTTCACTCACGAGATCAAGTGAAAGACTCGACATGGAATTTATGAGATATGATCAAAGACTCGAATTGGAAGGGGATTTGTTTCATTTTTTAACGAGCTTGACACAGGAAAAGAACCATGCTCATGACACCTTGTTTCATTTTTTATCAAGCTTGACACAAGTAAAGGAACTCTGCTTTGACACCTTGTTTCATTTTTTAATGAGCTTGACACAAGAAAAGAACCATGCTCAAGGGACCTATTTCATTTTTTAATGAGGTTGAAATAGTAAAAGAACTATCCTCATGAGGACTTATTTCATTTGTTAACGAGGTTGACATAGTAAAAGGACTATCCTCATGACACCTACTTCATTTTTTAGGAGGTTGACATAGTAAAAGAATTATCCTCATAAGGACCTATTTCATTTTTTAACGAGGTTGACATAGTAAAAGAATTATCCTCATGGGGACCTATTTCATTTTTTAACGAGGTTGACATAGTAAAAGAACTATCCTCATGGGGACCTATTTCATTTTTTAACGAGGTTGACATAGTAAAAGAACTATCCTCATGGGGACCTATTTCATTTTTTAACAAGGTTAACATAGTAAAATAACTATCCCCCACAGGTCCCAAATTTTTATCTAAGCAATCCATTATACGGATAGAAGTGATCCCTCTAGTCCAATGAGTGGATACTAGTAACAACCAAAACAAATACATGCAAAACTCTCCTAGTTTAAATCATAATGACATGGGAGAGGAAATATGGCCTACCTCACACCTATGTGGATGCTTTTCAATGTCAATATCGATCTCTCACTTCCAAACTGATCCGTCTATAATGTTGCCTAACAAATACCTGCAAGAGAGTTCAAA